>JAODUO010000469.1:110000-245000 GCA_025642075.2 Ridgeia piscesae
TGCAGAAATTAGGATATAATTAAGGCATAGGCCCGGGAATGGGGAGGCAACTACGTCTACGGCCCCAGTGTCGCTGGGAGACAGACACAGTTCTTGCCACGGTTAAGCTGAACTTACGGCGACGCAATTGTGAATATAAATTATCTTCCAACGGCAATAGCTGGTCTTACAGCTTGCGGAACACTGCAAACAATGGTCAAGACAGGCGCAGGTGATACGAAAACTTTACTCTTCAACCTAGTCTGGTTAAAACATTCAATTATTAGTTTTTATCTATGGTTATTCAATACACCATTCCACACTTTAGAGTTGACGACTATATGTCAACGAGACGAAACAGTAGAGAAGCTGAAGTTACGGCGCCGCCTAACGCCCTGCTGCGTCTGGTCATGATCGGAGACAATGTGGGCGGAATGGTGCTGTGGTTCTCACCGTCTACGATATATATGTCTTCCTCGCGCCAGTGGATAAAGGATTTTCTATTTGCGTTCTAAAACTCGAAATCTTGACAACTAGCCCACACTTATTCTGTGAGATAGGATAGGAAATGGACTGCAGTGATGGAATTATACGGACGAATGCTCAACTTTCGCATCGCAGTTGTGGCATAGCTGGTAACGTTTTGTGATTAATGTTTACTTTTCACAGAAACCACCCAGACCTTTCCTATAACTCATGCAATGATTTGTTCATATTAGTCAGTATTATTATATTTACGCCATATGTACAAACTTATGGACATGATATTTCTGAATCTAAGGTTTGCTTTATCAAATTCAATTGTCCTATTTTAAAACACACATTGACAATTATACGCTGTGTAATTACACACACACACACACACACACACACACACACACACACACACACACACACACACACACACACACACACACACACACACACACACACACACACACACACACACACACACACACACACACACACACACACACACACACACACACACACACACACACACACACACACACACACACACACACACACACACACACACAAACACACACACACGTGCGAGCACGCACGCACGGCCATGAAAAACCGCATTTAACCAACACAAGAAGCAATGACGACAAATCTTGTGTATTTTCTGTTTTTTTTTTTCAAGATTGCAATTATAGCCTTATGCAAGACGTGTATGCGGCTTCCCGTTTCTTCCCGTGTCCAAAATTAAATATACGAACAAAAGATACCTTCCGGAACGCTGTAAACAATGGCAGAAACAAAAATGAGCTTATTTTGCCATTATAAGAGATACACAAATTTAGCGCAATTGTTTCGTCTTTAAATTGCAATAATTTTGGATCTAATAAAGGTATCGTAATAAAATTAATAGTTATGTGATCTGTAACTTATTACCTTTCATTTAAGCCTATATCATGTGGTAATTTTGTTGAAATACCTACAGCAGGGCTGCCTACTATATTTTCCGTAACGATCATGGGGTGTGGAGGGGCTGGGTTGTCTCGGGACCATCTGTATACTGTTGGCCCTGGTCCTAAAGTCCATCTCGTGGCTGTAACTAAATCCCAAGTCATTCATTTTGATTAAAACTGATGAATTGTTTCCTTCCCTAGTCTGGGTTTGCCCCAACCACCGAAGCAGCCACGGTTTCATTTACTGATAAATTGCAACACGGACTAGTGGTAGTAGTACTTCGTAGTTGCCAAGTTGGGTCGATGATGTTTTCGCGGCAACGCATTTTAGCCGTTTACTTCACTCAAAACAACTTTCCAAACAATGTATTTGCTAGGATTTTATTAAACATACGTGTCATGGAAGATTTTATCAAAATGTCATATTAAAACGATGTTTTCCTGCGGTCAACTGCGAAATTGACGGCAACCAGCAGACAACCGGAAGTAACTAATACCTCTTGTGCTAAGTTGACCTTGCTGCGCTACTCTAGCGGCCTTGAACCCGGAGACAGCAGTCCAGTGCATATAAGTCCGTGGTTTCCACATTCTTCTTTCAATCTTTTTGTGTGCCTGCTAGCTTCTTCTTTGCCTGGCTGGTGATCGAGTGCTCATGTCAGAGGTACAAAACATTCAATTTATAAATGATTAGGATTTTATTTTGTTCTAAAAAATCAAAGTTCCCATTTTACTGAAAGACTGCTGGATGCAATGATTTGCGAGTCATTCAAAACACGATGCAGAGTGTCTTGGATCACAATTCACAGTTAAAAAGGTGTTTCACATTTCACATATTTGGGTTTTCACCTTTCACACTGAAAAGGAGATAATTTTTTGCTAGCAGAAATTGGCAGAGATCAAAATGGTCGTTAAGGTTTTCACAACCAAGACATGAAATATAATCATTTTGATGTTTTTAGTTCAAAACACATAAAACGATTAATTAGTTCAGCTACGAATAGTATCAATGTTGTCAACAATTCGCGCAGCCACGCGAATTACGGCTCCGGAAGTGTGCGATTGTCTAACTGGTTGATTGTTCTATCTGGTGCCAGAGACAAACTGCTACTGCTTGTCGCTGCTGGCAGCCATTGTCTTGTCACCAGTGACCAGGTGATATCGACTCCGAGTACATGCAATGGGGCGTGACAGTCGTTGTGTCAATGCGACCTGTCAGTGAGAAATGCTACGTATGTGATATACTGTCATCCGTCCGAACTGCTACCTGTGACTTGACTCATATGTCACAATGACATTTGGCATCCGACACAGTCACGTATATAAGCTGCGCCCACGACACGATCAATATCACAACTATTCTACTCTTCACCAGATAATATCCACCACTACGATGAACAACGAAGCTTTCTTCGAGAAACAGTTCAGTCGGATCAACGACATGTTTACGTATGCCTGTCTCCAGGTGGTGCTCATCAACGACGAGATGGAGGCTCTGAGAGCGCGCCACGAACGCGCCGAGAAGAACGGAGCGAGGGCGTTCTTGTACAGCCAGCGACTGCGTCTGACTGTACTCGAGGGCACACGCACCATGTTCTACGAGTACGCGACTGCATGCTCCGACAGACTCGCCTCGCTGCATGACGAGATGATTCTCGATGACGGGTCATTGGAAGAATCACAGCCCAGCGACAGTTCGTCCTGGCTGTAGTTTGTCTGCTGGTGCAAAACAAACGGTTCTTCTCAGAGCCAACAATTCTTTCTAAAAGACACGTTGCTACTATTGCTATGATGAAGTATCATCATCTTCATTTTATCGCATCATCACAATCTACGACTTTAACATTTACACTACAGCCTTGACGACAGGCTACGTTCACATGTCAACTAACATTTACCTAACCGTGTAATCAAGGTCGTATATAATTTATCAAACACACACATACACTAGCGTCCACGTACGCACCCTATCCCACACTCCCGAGAGCGCGCACACACGTCACGAACACTCGCACGTACACACGCGCCTACGTAATCACACCTCCCGTTGTAAGCACAGGACTTCTTCTATATTAGTGTATCAGCCAACTTTCCTGTGTCGACAAAGTGTTCATCAAAACACAACTACTCAACCGCAGAATGATAATCAACTTCACCTACTTGAGGCCAACAAAAACACTAAATTCTCCCCAAAAACGTACAATCTGGAAGTGTTACCTTTTTCTGGGTGGGTGTTTTAATAAGGAATTAGGAGACTCCCAACAAAATTTAACTTATGAATAAAGTCCTACTGTGCGGACTGCTTATTTGACGTCACTGTAAATTTGACGTAGCGTAACGTTAAACGCGTCTGTTGCGCCCAAATGTTCAGTATTCATTGGTTGTTTGGCTATGACAGGTACACATTAAAATTCTAAACGATAACTCTTTACATGATGGCGAAATCATACTATACTGTATCAAAAGTACGTGCTGCGAATGCGCAGTGCAATTTCTACAGACTGAACTGCAGAAATTAGGATATAATTAAGGCATATAGGCACGGGAATGGGGAGGCAACTACGTCTACGGCCCCAGTGTCGCTGGAAGACAGACACAGTTCTTGCCACGGTTAAGCTGAACTTACGGCGACGCAATTGTGAATATAAATTATCTTCCAACGGCAATACCTGGTCTTACAGCTTGCGGAACACTGCAAACAATGGTCAAGACAGGCGCAGGTGATACGAAAACTTTACTCTTCAACCTAGTCTGGTTAAAACATTCAATTATTAGTTTTTATCTATGGTTATTCAATACACCATTCCACACTTTAGAGTTGACGACTATATGTCAACGAGACGAAACAGTAGAGAAGCTGAAGTTACGGCGCCGCCTAACGCCCTGCTGCGTCTGGTCATGATCGGAGACAATGTGGGCGGAATGGTGCTCTGGTTCTCACCGTCTACGATATATATGTCTTCCTCGCGCCAGTGGATAAAGGATTTTCTAATTGCGTTCTAAAACTCGAAATCTTGACAACTAGCCCACACTTATTCTGTGAGATAGGATAGGAAATGGACTGCAGTGATGGAATTATACGAACGAATGCTCAACTTTCGCATCGCAGTTGTGGCATAGCTGGTAACGTTTTGTGATTTGTTTACTTTTCACAGAAACCACCCAGACCTTTCCTATAACTCATGCAATGATTTGTTCATATTAGTCAGTATTATTATATTTACGCCATATGTACAAACTTATGGACATGATATTTCTGAATCTAAGGTTTGCTTTGTCAAATTCAATTGTTCTATTTTAAAACACACATTGACAATTATACGCTAAATACACCTGCACCTATACGCAGTTATTACGCACGTAGAAGTATGTGCGCGTGCGGACACGCGTGCTGACACTCACACGCAATCAACGCAGACCAAATATTGTGTAATTACACACACACACACACACACACACACACACACACACACACACACACACACACACACGCTACACACACACACACACACACACACACACACACACACACACACACGCTACACACGCGCGCGCACGCACGCACGGCCATGAAAAACCGCATTTAACCAACACAAGAAGCAATGACGACAAATCTTGTGTATTTTCTGTTTTTTTATTTTTCAAGATTGCAATTATAGCCTTATGCAAGACGTGTATGCGGCTTCCCGTTTCTTCCCGTGTCCAAAATTAAATATACGAACAAAAGATACCTTCCGGAACGCTGTAAACAATGGCCAGGTAATACAATAGCTTTATCTTTTAGGGAGTTTTAGTCTAGCTATATCAATTTTTTTGAAATCTTCATTTTGACCGATGATACGAGATGCAAGTTTAAAACTAAAACGACTTCGCCACGATACAAACTGTCTTTCCTTACCACGCCTTAAAAGATGGCTCATTTATCTCCTTCCTCAACAGAAACTACGATATGCCTTTAACTTTTTGGACAGCCTCAGCACAAGTCTGGGTACATTTTCGGCAATAACGCAACATGCTGCAATTTCCATGCTGATATCCGCCTTACACATCCAACTACACAACTTTGTCTGCATATGTTATAAACTGTATAAGATCGTCATCTCATATATATACAATAATGTTAAATTGTTCATAGAATATTTCCAATTATTAGGATTAATTTTTTTTCTCACTATATTTCGTGTCCACCGTTTAGAGGGAACTTAGGAATGGAATGAAAACTGTATTGCCATACATATGTTCAGGCATATTCCTAACAGCTAGAGTGCATGTGATTAATGTGCTTCAAAATCAAACCATCAACTATTAACATAAGTTTGATGTGTTGAGTTCGAAACATATTAAACTACTAACTAGCACAACTACGAATGCAGTAGTCGAGTATTGTGTTTCTGTGTCTAGCTCATTGAATCACCTATCTTCCCGAAGCTTTATTATAGCTGGTGCCGAAACAATCTGCCAACGCAAGTCTGTGCTGGCAGCTGTCTTGTCTGGAGGTTATATCGTGGTCGTATTCAATCAAACACTAACGACAGTCGTCCTTTCACTTAATCGAGATGGAGGCGGTAAGAGCGCGCCACGAACGCGCCGTGAAGAACGGAGCGAGGGCGTTCTTGTACAACCAGCGACTGCATCTGATTGTACTCAAGGGCACACGCACCATGTTCTACGAGTATGCGACTGCGTGCTCCGACAGACTCGCCTCCCTGCATGACGAGATGAAGAATCGCAGCCCAGCGACAGTTCGTCCTGGCTGTAGTTTGTCTGCTGATGACGCAAAACAAAGGATTCTTCTCAGAGCCAACAGTTCTTTCTAAAATATACGTTGCCACACGGTATTGTTTAACTAATGCTTTTCATCATCATATACTAATGTCAACATAACTTGACAAAATAACACATTTAAAGGATATAGTTTAATGTACATAAGTTCTACACAGTATTGCAAGAAAACCTCAAAACAAGGCTACACGTGCTTGTAAGCTTGGTAGTTATTTTAATGTTCACATGATATATATTTTAAAATACGTAAACACAACATCGTATTGTTTAATTTACATCGATCATCAACAAAGTTCAACAGTAAAATCATTAAGATTTTGATAACAAAATTATATATTTGTTTCAGACAGACTTACAATCGAGGCATGGTTTGCAAACAGATTAGAAGCAATTAACACAACCTTACATGAAAGAATATATTTGTGTTCACAATGAACATGAATTAATAAAATAAGCTACCTAAAGTAAAATCTACACAACAGCAAATCTAGGGTTTTTTCATACAAAAATAACACACGAATAATAAGTTCATATACTCTACTGGTGTTACAAGAAGCTAAACGACTTACTCTTCTAACATCTACGACTACCTACATTTCTTCCACATCTATGATTAAAAGCAATAAATAGTAGATCACAGACACTCAAAAAGATCACAGTAAAGATATCACAGATCAACGTTATGCTGCATACACGTATACCTAATGTACATGTTAATTTTATGTAACACATATCTAATTGTGTAGCTTTGACCACACATGACAAACACAACTGGTTACGTTATTACCACATTTTAAACAGCAGCGCACCATCCTATCACGTCAACTTCAACATGACAAATGTTCTACTCGGTCTCTAATAGTGATAGAGACAAGTATCATACATCAGTCTAGTATTCTAAAATGAATTCTACATGAAATGGTCCCTGGGAATAACCTGACAATAAAAATGGAAACAAAGAGGTCCATTATGAATATTATAAATGAAACAAACTGCCTTAATGTTAAATGGAATAATGAGTCATAAGGGAAATATATTAATTAACATACTAGCAATGTTAGTGTGATTATTCTTATCTAATTATCCTTATTTATTGGTACACACCTTTGTACTACATCAGAGAATGTTGTACAGGAAAAATATGTTGTGTAGACGCCCAACTTATGACATCACTTCAATCTTTTTTGGATACACTGAAATACCAATGACAAATGAAGATTGTAATGTCTAAATCATTCATATCACTTCAAGCAGAAGTGACTGCCTATTAATCAGATTACAGTTTGTTGTTATATTAGTTTGATATTACACTGACTTGATTTTTGACATATATGTAATCATATCTATTATACAGTGATATTTTAACATAAAATGTATGTGTAAGGCAGCTAAGTGTTTTGCCTGCAATAAAGGGTGACGAGAAGTGTTTTACAAAACAATTATAGGGTGTTTAAATTATGGATGGTGCATCTAATACAAGATCGTTTTAGTATGTCACAGATGTGAATTGTACAGTATGACGTCATTTGAGCAGTGACTGCTCACCATGAATGTAGCAAGTTGCCTTCGGATTGGTCGATTTCCAGGAAGATATGTATTTTAATGACACTCAGCTCGTATAACACAGACGTGAGCAAGAGAACATTGGTCGAGCTTCAACTATCTCTTCTGCAGTTCAAACGCAATCTGTGACATAAGCCCTCAGATGGCAGCACTGGTCATTACTGTAAGTGTAGCCGCATTCGCAAGTCGGTTTCGGTGAGTCTACGTGGGGATACATCCGCTTTGCGAGATTTTGATTTTTTCTTTCTACATTTGTTCTCCATGGCTGCGCTGTAGGAACAAACAATGTCACACAGTGTTAACATTTGTTCTCCATGGCTGCGCTGTAGGAACAAACAATGTCACACAGTGTTAACATTTGTTCTCCATGGCTGCGCTGTAGGAACAAACAATGTCACACAGTGTTAACATTTGTTCTCCATGGCTGCGCTGTAGGAACAAACAATGTCACACAGTGTTAACATTTGTTCTCCATGGCTGCGCTGTAGGAACAAACAATGTCACACAGTGTTAACATTTGTTCTCCATGGCTGCGCTGTAGGAACAAACAATGTCACACAATGTTAACATTTCTGCATCATTTTAGTATTTTGGCAATATATTATACTATCACTTACATGTACACCCTTTGCCTTAAATTTGCAACCCATTAAATAATATATATATAATATTATAATGAAATCTTGGATTTAAATAATATTGTTTTGGGGAAGACCAATATAATGAGGAGCTAAGAATGTTGTTTTAGCATTAAGATTATTTTTTTGTAAATTATGTTTTTATTTTAACTAAGAAAACATAGGAATTTATGCAAATGAAACACTACTTAACTGTCTAATTTTAGTAGGCTTCATGAAACCAGCCACAGAAATGCAACAGACACATAGAAATTACATGACAAATGAATTGAATCTTGGCAGATGAGGAGACAGCAAAAGGAATATATCCCAGCAAAGTCCACTATGATACACAACCAGTCCTTTAAAATATAACTCAGCCATGTCAAATAACATGACAGTTTAGTACCAGCCTCTTACATAATGTTTACCTGCAGTAAAACTGAAGGTGGTATTTGCTTGGATATTTTATTGCAGTTCTGCAGAGATGTCACACGATAAAAAACAAAAGTGTAAATGAACCTTAACTGACGTCCTTGGCCGACTAAGGGTAGTACCTCCTGTTGCGAGCTCGCTGCAGATCTATGGCAAGTTCATCCAATGAGTCAAGGTCACTGTCACGGAGACACGCCTACAAATCGACCAATCAGCAGCCATGGAATTGCTACGTTCAGCAGTCATGGAATTGCTACAAATTGCCAGTCCATATAAATGTGACAATGCCTGAAGTTATGACATTTTGTATACACATAACTTATATCATATGTTGTTTTATATAATATAATATAATAAAGGTATTTTACCAGGAGTATTGAAAAGGTATCCCCATCCTGACATAAGTAGCACTGCATGATAATAACAGTCACTTTTTATATAAAAACACAATAAAAACCTAATAAAAGAATTAAACAAAATATGTATAATTTCTTGAATGAAATTTTTGTGTGAACCACAACTGAATTTTGCAAACTATGACGATAAAAAACAATTATTATGTGATCTATACACAATGGCATGTCTTCCTACCCTTGCTGAGGCAGGCACATGTGATGATCGGTAGGGACTCGGTGACCGATAGCTCTTGCTGTATGAGGCAATGTCTGAGTCTAAAACACAATAATATAAGGAATCACTAATAATATATATATAGTTTGATAACTTAAATCTGTGTCTCCTTTACAAAACACCTTATGACAGGACGCAGGTGTGCACTAAACAGTGGAGGGCCACACAAGATAAAATATCAACAAACTCCTATTATGTGATGATGATGGATATACAACAGTCAGCTATCAAGAATTTAGAGGCAGAAATGCAATTTTCAATCATTACATTTGTTTTGTGGAAAATAGCTAATACAGAAAAAGCATGCTTGTCTAGATTAAACTTAACTCAAGGAATACATTTTATTTTAAGAACTACAAATTGTTGTGAGATCTGGAGACCATTTTACTAACACTGTTAAAAGCTCTTACATACAATGTTGCACTTATAAATATATTTTGATCCTTAACAGTGCTCTTGAATACATATAAACTGTCAATGCCACGACATGCCAGTGGAGTAATGTCATTGGTGTTACGGGAGTGGATATATGCATTAAAATAAATCATTTAAGTTAGCAATGGATTTGTTTAATGATGAATTTTCCTAGAGCTCTTTACATTAGTGAAACAGTCCCTGAGTCTCTCCAGGCATGTTAGAAAGAAACAGGGAATTAGAGAAATAATATGGTTATTGAGAGGACCGGATACAGTAGGTAAGAATGAAAGATTACGTCTAAAAGAAATTTTCAGGGATCTTTTGCTCACCGTCTGAGTCACTGCCGTAGATGGGTTTAGGGTCTGCTCCGGGTTCACGGACCACCTGTAACAGCTCCAGGGTTACACGACAGAAAAGGGAGTCAGGAGTAACATGACAGAGGAGGGAGTCAGGAGTAACACGACAGAGGAGGGAGTCAGGAGTAACGCGACAGGGGAGGGAGTCAGGAGTAACACGACAGGGGAGGGAGTCAGGAGTAACGCGACAGAGGAGGGAGTCAGGAGTAACACGACAAAGGAGGGAGTCAGGAGTAACGCGACAGAGGAGGGAGTCAGGAGTAACACGACAGAGGAGGGAGTCAGGAGTAACACGACAGAGGAAGGAATCAGGAGTAACACGACAGAGGAGGGAGTCAGGAGTAACACGACAGAGGAGGGAGTCAGGAGTAACACGACAGAGGAGGGAGTCAGGAGTAACACGACAGAGGAGGGAGTCAGGAGTAACACGACAGGGGAGGGAGTCAGGAGTAACACGACAGGGGAGGGAGTCAGGAGTAATGCGACAGAGGAGGGATTCAGGAGTAACGTGACAAAGGAGGGAGTCAGGAGTAACGCGACAGAGGAGGGAGTCAGGAGTAACACGACAGAGGAGGGAGTCAGGAGTAACACAACAGAGGAGGGAGTCAGGAGTAACAAGTGGAAAGCAACAAAAACCTATTCAAACTATGTATTAATTATCCATGTGCTTAATTTGAAACACTACTAAAGAACAGTTAAATATCAATGGAAACATGTTTAGTCTACCTGGTACTAAACACAAACAAAAACATGGGTTTATGATCTATTAAACACAAACATGTATTTATGATCTATCACAAAGTTCAGTTACAATAATGTAATTACAAGTGATTAACTCAATATGCAATATTGATTAAGGAATTTTTTCAAGACTGGTCAATATCATTGCATCTCATTGTTTCTGTTAAACCATTACCCCAAAATGTTACAAGCGTTTCCAAAGAGTAATTAATTCCTGTTCATATGATTGAATTACTCTTTGGGATCACTTTGCATTTTTCATTTATTAAACTCCTTGTTGCAAACATTATCATTCCGCTAGTATATCGTGCCATGTTTTGTCATCTCAGCCAGTTTATATGCTACTTTCAGCGCCCTCAGCTTATATATCCACTCTTCTCCAAAGCCATGATGTAACTATTAATTTCTTAGAATCAGGTGCTCTGTAGTAGATTTGCAAGACGTAACACGGTAAATGGATCCCATTGTTTCAAAAATGTGTTTTGCATTGTGCAATGCTGGCAAATCACACCAAGATGACAAAACATCCCATAAGGGAATCTCAATGACCCCATATGTCAATGTGCAACAACAGTTAAACAATAGTTAATTACATGTTCACTGGTGTTACAAGCCTGTAACATGAACATGTATCAACTTAAGCCAGGTAATTACGTGTGACATAACATTGCATATGCTGGGATTAGGAGGTTAATCCAAGAGTTTCAGGAATGTGCAACAACTTTCACAGGTTTACTGAATTATGATTTTACGAACACTCTGACACTGAATTTATTATTATACAACTGAAGTGGATAGCAATAACAAAACATATGAGAAAAAAATTATTCTGACTATTTTTCATGGTTTTTTCATTAACAATTATACAATATATAATAAAATCTAATGAGCTAGTTTTAAAATATACATGCATATGGATTGTTTTATATATTTATTTATCAAGGTGCAAACTACATATGTCGCCTTGTGATTGGATAAAATTGTGATACATGTTTCGCCACCTGGTGACAAAACCATGCATACCGAAGACAACAACCGGATGCACATTATCTATCTCTAACCAGGTAGTACAATCCTTCCTGATGGTGCTTCAACAGAGGTGCATGCAGGGCAGGGCATGCAGGGTGGTGCTAGGAGGGTCGTGATAGGAAGGTGGTGCTGGTGAAAAACCAAACCCAACCAAACTGCGATATAAAAACCATAAACATGATACCTTGTATAGATGTTGCTGAGGACGATAATTGTAAACATTGTCATAAGTGTAAAGGTAGTCGCCAGTGTATGACGGGGAGCTGCCTACAAAACATGCAACACACACACAACGCAATGACAACAGCAACTAAATGGACACGGTGGATGTGGCATGAAATGTTCACCGCCACGAAAACACCTCCAGGTGGCAGATCAGCATAACTACTACGGACAGAGAGAGCATACATGCAACAATCTGACATAGTCACCAGTGTGCCTTGTTTTCGTCTGTCATATAACTTGAAGATGGCAGGTCATGCATGCAATCCATACTTCATACTGACCCCAAATGGCAGTCCTTACATCATGTAAATATTTTCCAATTATTTCTCGCTGTTATCAAATTCATTGTAATGTAATGTAAAAGGACTGATGACGTATCTCCCTGTATCTGCCGTCTTCAAGCAGTGACAGACTCAAGCAAGACACAGATGACAGTTGACAGGGTTACCTTGCTGTAACAACAGCAGCCTGGGGCATAGTGGTATGAGTAGGGGCGCCCGGTGTAGCGGCGGTAGACGCGGCACAGAGTGCACTGGCTCTCAGGGAACAGCCCGTCGCAGTGAATGCACTCGACTGAAGGCACATGGCAACAACAGCATGTGGCTCGTAGTTACTGTCATTCTTATCGTAGACATCACTTTGCATTTGTTTAAGTGTACACATGAAATTGCAAATTGGTATTAGTTGCTGTATCTTAAAAACTACCTGTCCTATCCCAACCAAATTTGCCAAAAATGTAATTTGAAAGAACAGAAGGTGACACATTAAGTAACAGTAAATTTGCACGATGGTAACTATGGTAACAAGGTAAGGCTTGGACATTCTGATGGTGGGGGCAGATATGTAGAAAATCCCATGGAATAATTAATCAATATAATTTCAATTGTTGTTCCTTATTCCAACCAATAATAACTTTAAAGTGCCCCAGGGAATTTCCAAGAATTATCCGGTTCCCATAGTTACTGTTAGGTAAATTGATTTCTATGTAATATCTGACCTTCTAATCACAGAGACTTAATACACCATGTATTTGGTTAAGATATAACAAGTAGCTTTTAAGATTATATTTAATTAAAATGTGACATACATTCACAAAGAGTGTGACCCTACAAATTAATTTATTCATATACTATGTATACACATAATTAGATATAATTATGCATGTGTAAATGATCATGTGACAATTGTACAATTTTTTTATGATACATCACACTCCTCTGATAGCAGTATATCATTGTCTATCATTGTCTTAAGTTAACCACACATTTTACAATATTATATTGTAATTTACACATTGCTCATAATGGTCAAAATAGTGTCTGTCTGTCTGCCTGCCTGTCTGCCTGCCTGCCTGCCTGCCTGCCTGCCTGCCTGCCTGCCTGCCTGCATGCATGCCTGCCTGCCTGCCTGTCTGTCTGTCTGTCTGTCTGTCTGCCTGCCTGCCTGCCTGCCTGCCTGTCTGTCTGTCTGTTTTCATCATATACATCTTAAATCTGGTTGACAATGGCAGTCTTTATCAGGAAAACTACATCGTGTAATTTCATAATGCGTAACTGACACATTTATCATGCCAAAAAGATTTTTTACTGAAATTACTGTCTCCTACCAGTGCAGCGTGATCGGGGGCGAGGTGAAATAGATCGCCCTCGTCTTGTCTTCTTTGCATATTTGCTTTTGAGCTTCTTGCTCCCCGGTGTACGACCCACCAGTTTCTGGAACTCAGCCTAAACAGTTGAACCCAGGTTGAAGGAAGAATGTCGAATGAATGGGATGAAAGAGAGAAGAGATTGTTTATCGATGAAAGATGCACAAAATGCTATAATGACGGTGTTTAATCCTTTCAAAAAGATAAGCCCAACCAGCGGCCATGACACTTGAATAAGATAAACCAATCCATCAGCTTTGACAATGTCTGCTATTCAAATTGTTTTTGTGCACAATTACCCGCTGCATGGACACACATCTTCTACTTGGTCTTTTAGGCGGACACCTTGGAATTGTAATAGTGCTAATTATACATTATTGCCCTGTTGAATTTTTTTAGATTTGTTTATTTTTGTGTAACTGTTTGCAAAAATCTTCAACCGCAGTAATGACAGACGACATTACTTATGTCATTGATGGCGATTTATCAAGAAAGAACTTACATAGACGGATTGTTTTTATAATATTTGTGATGCTATTTTTTGGATATACCGGTGAAAACCATTGTAAGTAAAGAACGCCGGCGATAATAGACTTTCTAGACATTACTGATGGAGTTAAACCTGCAGCTAACATAGGCAGTATATCTGGTCATTATGGTAATTGTGAATGAAGTATTTGTCAGGTTTACGATTAAGAAATTAAAATATATCTCTACATTAATTATTGAGTATTCAACATTTAAATATACATGATGTTCCTATTGATAACATTTTATTGCAGCTGAAATCCTGAGTTGAAATGATGCAGTGTCAAGTCACTGGAAATGCAGTATTCAGTGATCACAGCATCTGAGGGCTGTTAAGTTACAATAAAAAATGCAGAAACTCACTGTTACTTGTGGATTAAATGTGTATTCAAACTAATGCAAATAACTAAAAATTGACAGCTCGTAAAAAGATGGTTCTGAATATGACTTGTTAACAAGGCACGCAAACAATGTGAAACAATTTTGAATAAGCCTGTACTAGAAATAATATTATTCAAACATGCTTGGTTTTCTCAAACAAAACTTCACATTAAATTTTCCAAACTGTCCCTACAGCTGTGCTGCTATACTGAAAAGGTTTGGTGTAATTTTCAATACATAACACACAATAGTACTATTTTTGTATTACCTTGCGCACAACAAATGGGGGTCGATCCGTTAGGTCGTCACAACAGTCGTAGTCCAGCTTTGGACACCACTTCGGAGACACAGATCTGGAGCGAGAGATGGATGCAATCGTTGCTTGATCATACTTGCCCTTTCGAGAGGCAGATCTGTGTGTAATACAACAATGCACAACATCCAGTGACAAACTTACTTACTGTGTACTGTAGCACTTAACAATAGTTTATTAATAGTATCTTATGCTGTGCGGGGACAGAAGGATCTGATCAAAAGATATCACAGAGTTTACGACATTGATACTTTTGTACTGTGAAACAGTTGCTGTAGACAGATCTACCCAGCGAACCAATCAAATCAGTGCTTTGTTGTTGACGTCAATTAAGCAGCTAAGACAATTAAGTCCCGTGAGATAAAGAAGAACTGATTCAAATATTTTTCTTAACTAAAAGTAGCTAGGTGCCACAAACTAGTAAAACAGCAGAGTAGACTGGTTATAAAAAGTAACTGTGCTTCTTGATGGCTGTAAAAATTGAACAAACGTACTGAATTGCTAGCAGTGTGAATGTTTAAAATTGGAAGATATTGGCTAGAACAGACAAAGCATAATTGAAAATTTGAGTTCTTGACAAGTCCACTTGTAAGCATGAGCTTATCGCAGTGCTTTTATTAATTTATAAACATTTCTTAACTATATTTTATATTACTAAGACGTACCAAAGTGACATTGAAATGGTGTCTAAAACACTAAGGAAAACAAACATTACTTACTAACGCTTAGCATAAGATTTACTCATGAATGATTTATATACATTATCAATGCATCAAGTCTGTGCACTGGTGTAACTGTGTATACTGTGTAGTCCATCCAATCAGTGCTGATAATAGAAGGCTTATTACATGCAAAGATAACAATCATGCAGAACAAAGTAAAAAGAAAAGGTAATAGACATCAGCAAAGACTGGTCTTGCAATGAGTGCTTATCAGTTAAAGGCTCTTGCACGGAGACATGACATTATGAAGAATAGACAACTTTGCTCAATCATCTTTTCTCAATCCATTCTTTTGTATAAATCTTAACTGACAGACACTGATTAAATTACATGGTTAAGTGGGCTGTGCATACAAAACAGTTCACGGAGAAACCGACACTGATCAAATATCGATGCCTCCCAGGCATGAAGTAGACCAACTCTTAAGCTGAACACAGCAATTTCAGTGCTCACTAGCCAAGAAAAAGGGTACCAACTTCTGCATATGTGAATGTCATTGCATTTTTACTGTGCCACAACAAAGAAAAAATATTCTTAATTTTGTTTATTAGGTGCAACTTAAAGTATGTGCATTCAGTTACAATGTCTAATAGTGTCTTATGTACATGTATATATATATATATATATATATATATATATATATATATATATATATATATATACATATACATATACATAGAGAGAGAGAGAGAGAGAGAGAGAGACAGAGAGACAGAGAGACAGAGAGAGACAGAGAGAGACAGAGAGAGACAGAGAGAGACAGAGAGAGACAGAGAGAGAACACAATATTTTACCTTGCATCCCAGATGAAAGTTGATAAGATAAAATATAATACGTAAGATTTAATTATCAATAACTATGACATCACTATCAAACATGTGGATCATGCCTTGTTTTGTCATGTTTGGTTTGGGTACTACCGCATTTTTGGTGTCCTCAGATTCTATCTGTTGCACACTCGTCTGTAACTATGATGCAAAAGCTGGCTGTTTAGTTTTAAAAATAAGCTCTTCTGGTGTTTTTTATTTGTAAGATTTGATATAGTTAACGGTGCCACACAGAAATAATTCTACATTGCTTGAAAAACTGGTTTCGCAATGTCCAATCTTGACAACAACAACATGTCAAAACACACTGTCAGTGCCAGTCATCTAGTGCTGTATTGATGGCAGGTTGAAAGTGGCTCATCATGTGTTTCATAAAAACAATATCTTATGTTATGTTGTAAGTACCTGTAAAAAATATCGTATACATGCTGTTAGTGACTGTAATACAATAAAGTGTGTGTGTATAACATGACATTGACCCAACTACTGGACACAGGGATTGGTCTCTGTGGCACCAGCTGAATGGGTTATGTCATTGCAACTGTGCAATGTACTTTAGTGACCACTGCATTGTCATTACGGGTCATACTAGTGCAAATAATGAATCACAAACTTAATAATTCATAGTTGGTATAACACCACTAACATGTTTTTGATCAGTGTGATATAAGGATGTATGTATTTTTTTGAAATATTGTTTAAGAATTAAGTCATAATTTAAAGTTACAAACTATTTGTCAGACCATTAATTCACCTGTTCTTAATCCAACATATACAGGAACTTGACTTAAATATTTCTGTATCTCACAGCTGTCTCGGAACTATCTTGGACACTTATCCATGTCTTACAACTATATCATTCCTACACCTGTGATCCTTACTAACTTGCCAGTACATTAAGTAACCCCATGAGGGGCACTAACCTGCAGCGGGGGTGAACAGGGAAGCAGTACCGAGGGCACGGTGGCAGTGTTTCGCAGACAGCGGTTGGGGAGGTGCAAGGGCAGGGCACGCAGCAGGGAGAACAGGGCCGCGGGGAACAACACTTTGTTGGGCATGGGCATGGGGAACAACGCTTTGGTGGGCACGGGGAACAACGCTTTGGTGGGCACGGGGAACAACGCCTTGGAGGGCACAAACAAGGAGAACAGGGACGACAAGGGAGACGACAGGGAGAACAGGGTTTAAGTGGGCATGGCCGCAGGCAAGGTTTAGGTGGGCAGGGGTAGGGGTCACATGGGCTACAAGGGTCACAGGGGTCGCAAGGATCACAGGGGTCGCAAGGATCACAGGGGTCACAAGGGTACGGACATGGTGAACAGGGCTTGGTACACGGCCAACAGAAAGGGGGCGAGTAACAACAGCGGCGTTTTGGGGGGCATTTCAGATATGTGCAGCAAAAGCGTGGTGGACAACACAGTGGGGTTTTACAGCATGGTCGCAGCGGGCAGCACCGAGTCTTACAGCCGCTGGACGGCTGTCTACAGAGTGGCTTGCCGCAGAGGCGCAAAACACAACAGGGCGATTTACAGCAGGCGCCTAGTGACGAGGGTGGACAGCAGAGGGCGCAGCAGCAGTTGCGTGGGCAACAGGCGGACCTGATGCAGAGAGAGAGACAGATGGAGTGCGCCAAGAAGATGGTATACAATGTCTTCCGCTTATGTCAAAATTTCACTTTCATTTTTTTTTCATTTTCTAGAATGTTGCATAAAAATTACATCAATTTTGTCATGCATTTATACAAAAAAGTAACTGCATTTTTTGAAGATCCAATAGAAATAACTTAAAGGTAAAAGAAGAAATAGGTAGCTGTAGTGAAGAGATATCATAGGAAATTCAATGCTACCATTTTTCTTATGAAAACAGAGGCTTTTAAATATATGTAAATGTGTCCATCCTATGAACAGTGTAGATTCTATAGGTTATGATTAAGTACATAATCTGTTCTACAACCAGGTATAAATTGCATTTAGCTACATGTTACAAGCTGTTTTAGAAAATAATAAACATTGTCTAAAAAAACTGCCTACATCACCAATAATTTTGTGTGCTAAAATGAAGAGCTGATGTTTCAATTATATTTACAATAAATGATGAAATTATTCATTTTATGAGTGTAAAAAAGTATGATGTGGTGATATGGAACACATACTATGCAGCAACTCACTGTACAAGAAATGATGCATGCAACACAAAGCATGACAAGGACAGAACACTACAGAAATACACAACTATATCTGAGCATGATAAGACCATGTCAACACTCGGTCTACACAACAATCACACCACGTCTTCTATGATGCTGCTTGAATCAACACCATGCTTACCTGGACCTTGGCCTAGATTGCCTTGAGGTGCTGCGAGATTTCCGTGTACTGCTCCTCCATAGTTCAGCATCATTCTGCAAGAGATTAAGTCTTTTGTTAGTAACGTACGACATCAACCATTTAACGTAACAGCCATATGACGTCTTTTAAAATTACATTTCGTTTTAAAATGTCAGAAATATTGTTAAATCAAATCTTATTTAAATCGTAACTACCATTATGATGTAGTAAAACCCAAAAGATTAAAACATTCAAAAGTATTCCAGTCTTCAAACTACAGCATTAATGAATAACAAACTACTATTCCTTATTGGATTCCAATTGACACATATTGACTTTTGCTTGTCGACTACAGAATGTCAACAAAAAGCAAAGAAAACTGTTAAAAAATCAGACGACACACCTTGGGAATCCTACACAACAGACAAATGACATTTTACTATATATTCTAAGACAAACGTTTTACCAGCAAATGTCCGAAGTGCTTCGCCAGCCACTCGGCCACTTGTATCCGTTCATGCCAACTAGACATGGTGTTTACACCGTGAAGAGACATCTCGACTGACCGACCGACACCAGCACGTGGTATATCATAACACTAAGATGGACCGCTTATTAACAGGTGTCTGTTCAGACAGGTCCCCAATTAGGCCCAGTTGATGACCATTTGTATGTATTTAAGTGGACAACATGAGACCATTAATAACTGGCCGGAGACAATAGCACCAATCCAATATTGCGCTTGTCGACCGCTACTCAACAAAAGGCTTCACCAGTGCATGGGGTATGTGGCTAATTTCACAACAGTATGCCAAGTGCAAGAAGTGTGTTATTAGAGAGGAACGACGCCTTGAAGTTGCACCGACTAGAAGTAATTACTTATTTAAAGCTGCTGACCCAGATGTCTGAACTGATCTCATTTGTGACCACAGGAAATCACTGCGGATGACTGCGGTGAAATATGTCAACATGTCGTGAATCAGTTAAGTGCGTGAGAAGGAAACATAAATTGCTGCGGATAAAGTCGCTGGCACAAGAGAACAAGGCACTGCTGGAAAACAAAACATGGCAGCTAAGAAGGACTAGATTGTAAATTGCTTGATAGTACAACTGACCATCACAGCAGCCATGTAAAACTACACAGATAGACATGTCTTGCAGACGCAAAGGATTAACGCAGATGGAGATCTTCAGCATTTAATTTAAAACAGAAGTTCCGCCAACATTTTGTGTTGATGGAAGTGTTATTGGGTATTTATATTTCTTTTCCAGATGCAAGGTGATATGAAAGATTACACAATCTACAGTTTTTAATATAAAAAAAACATTTGAACAATCAATTATGTACAAAGCTTATTGTGAATGCAGGCATGTGAATGCAGGCATGTGAATGCAGGCATGTGAATGCAGGCATGTGAATGCAGGCAAGTGAATGCAGGCATGTGAATGCAGGCAGTTCAGATGTGCTCTGCTGTGACTAGTTTTGTACAATACACAATTAATGAACTAATCAGAGTTTCTAATCGTGAAAGGTGAGATGCCAGTATCAGATGTCTACGTCAGTTTCAGGTTCCTCTGGGTTGATGTCCCTGTAATCATGGGTGGAATAACTAAGTGTTGCTTCATTGATTGACTGAGGGCGTCGTGGTTATAGTTCTTACTTCTTTGATGTGTGAAAATTGTGACTACA
Source organism: Ridgeia piscesae (assembly GCA_025642075.2). NCBI lineage: Eukaryota > Metazoa > Annelida > Polychaeta > Sabellida > Siboglinidae > Ridgeia > Ridgeia piscesae. The sequence continues at coordinate 130,623 of JAODUO010000469.1, forward strand.
TTAAGTAACATCCACAGTCAGCTTAATAAAAGTCTTTATTTCGTATAAATGGTCAGTATATCTTGTTCGTAATATGTCTGGTGAGTTCAGCAAGACTGCTGTAAAAGTTTGCCTAACGTAGTGGCTATTAGGTAGCCTGTTTTCTCTCTCACAAAAATTAATTTGATACATGCAATACAACCACAAGAGACATTTCCGTCAATTATTGAAGAAAAACAGTGCATGTGCAGTTATTCAACCACTCATGAATAAACAATAAATCACACGAAGCATACTGAGAACCAGTACAGGAAGCGTAGAATCCCACGAGAATTGGATGAACCCTCGAGCTCTGTCTGTCTGCTATTAGAATTGTGTTCTTCGCCAGGAAGAAGGACAGAATTAGGCAACAGTCTGGCACCAAAGTCCTCTTTCACCCGATACAAAGTTCACTGGCTGAACATGATAGTCCACACAAAGCACAGTGGATCAGTGCTAATCTCCATGGATCAATGTTAATCTGCACGAGACGCAACCAATTAATAATCATGCCGAATGTGTTCACAAACAAGCTATTGGAAGAATTAACGGGAATCTGAACTTTGATCAGGTCCCTTTCTGTCAATACACTGCCAAACCACTTGAAATATATTAAAAACATTTGTTTAAACTTCATGTTCATAAAAATGTTGGACGTCAAAAGTGTTGATATTTACCCAAGTGCATACATTCCATGTTGTGCTTACTGTACATTTGGAGTCCAAATAGCACTCTGGTTTGCATTTGTATGTGAGAAAACATTACAGAATAATTCACCAGACTGCCCAAATCAGAGTATTATATGGATCTGAAGTAACTTATCTTACGTCTATAAGTAACATAACCTGTAATTATTGAATGCATTGTAGGTATTAAATTTATGAACAAATATGGTTATTATGACACAATTACAGTGGGCCCAGATTCTAAGCAAGTGCCGAAGTTAATTGAATTTGATAAAAGGTCATCACTTTAAGCTAACGGGGGTTTGCTTAAAGTGATGACCTTTTATCAAATTCAATTTTTAATAGCCTCCTGCATTTAATTCTTAGATTGGACATGGGAAAACAGAAAGATTGTTCTGAGACATCCTTACAGAAGAGTGTAACTTACGTATGGACTGTAGGTTTCCTTGATTGTAGTTGTAGTGGAGAACTCCAGCTTCGGAGAGATGCCCTGTAACAACAATTCATGGGCACAATTAGCCCTATTATCTGAAGGCCACGACACATGCCCACAAATAAAGAATGGTTGTTTATGTTGTGACAAATTTTAAATAACAGAATCTGTACAAATAAATGAAAGTGGCATAAGCTTTTACATATGGAATGTTTTGTCATCATACATGTACCCATGAGTAGGTTTTAAGCCAGGTACATCTAATCAGTTACTTGAACAACAATGTAGCACATGATTATGTGTTTAATGTTACGTTAAGCTACCTAACAAAACACATAAAATATGTGATATCATGGTTTTTTTCATACAAGGATCTGATTCAGTATAATAATAAAATTACTAGTTATGATGAGAAAAAGTCAAGCATTACTAGTTATGATAACCACGTTATTAAACCGATGTATATTATTATAGATGTATATAAAATTACCTAAAATTCTGCAAAATTATTTAACCCTTAAACTTAAAGTAGTATTCTGAGTTAAACAACCATTTAACTTTTTTAAATGTATGAACAATATGAACACTGACTGGTTCTTTATCTGACCATGGGTATGTTATCTGATAGATTGCCAACATTTCAGTAAAAATCCAATATTCACAATACATATGGATAATATCCAAGTAATAATTATATAAAAAACATCACTGCATTTTGTAGTAGAATGTAGTGGTACAATGCATGCATGGGTGAACATCCGGTCAACCGTGACCATACTCCAAGGGATGAGACTGCATAATTGATCATGGTTGGTGGAATGTGGATAGGTCAATACAATGTCAATACATCCACTCAGTCACTCACATTAGGCAAAGATGCACTTCAAACAGGTGCATCTGTACACAGAACGCAGGGACAGACAAATTGGTCTACAGAATGACAACAAACAGTGTCTAGCAAAATATGAATGCTAGAGCAAACAGATTTCATGCGCCTGAATAAACAAGCGCTGCGGGTGGGTACTATAGTATTCCATGCAACGACAGTCACTATGGGTACGCCACCGACTAGTTATAGGACTTCTGACAGCAAATCAATGCATTTACTAAGAACCGAACTCACTGTGTCTTTAGTGTACAGTGAGGTTGACAGGTGTGTGGTAGCAATCTGATATTTATCTATGTATGCATATTCATATTTGCTTTGTGCCATGAATGTTGGAACATGGCAAACAGAGAATATCTGCATGAATTTCCTACGCAACATCTCCGAATAACTGAGCCAAACGTCAGTATCACAGCCTAAACGGTGGTGAACACTTATGGAAGATTTGCCACATGAATGAATAACTGAGAATTTTCCACATAAAACCTTATAATAACAAACAGCATTCATATGAAAGAACTAGTTTATAAATCACTTTACATGAAACAAATCAATTGCTACATTAATTCTATCTGAGTGTTTCCTGCCTACAAATTTGACATAAGCTAAACGCCATTGATACATTCACACAGACACAGTTTGACACAAAGTGATATTACTCCAATCACAGCCAGGATTATCCAGTGTCAACCATTGCCAACTGCTGTGAGCAGCTACCACCAATGGACGCGTGGTGTTTACCACGCTGTGCCAATTTGTTCACTAAACAGCAAGTCCAGGCAAGTTGCCTGCTAGAAACAGGTAAAGTCAGGGCAGACAATCACTTGTTGCATACTTTATGCAACATTTTTCTGTTAGTGAAAGCTGTCAATTGCAATAAATACAACACCTTTTCAACTAAATATTCAGTTAAGTATATTTCAACTTAAACAACGAACCATAGTTATTAAAAAGAGTAACAATCTTCCCACATCTGAAAGAGTCAGTATGAAGATGTCACATAAGGGTTCATGTACTTGGGTACAAATAAAGTAAAGATAATTCTTATATAGCACATTCTTTTTTACTGAGGTCTGCTCAAAGCGCTTCATACTTTATTCCTTTAGACCTGTTCATTCAAACACCACCACTTCTTCTCTGAGAAGCATTCAGCCACTTTGCAATTAAAGCACAAAGACTATTCTTATACAAATTTCCACCACTGTCATATAGATAAACTGGTGCAATGTAGAGTGAACACATGATTCAAACCTGGGTTCTCATGACTAAGACTTGTATGCTCTAACCGATTGGGCCTTTCTGCACCATACTAATAGTATATAGTATATATATATAATATATATATATATATATATATATACATACATATACACATATATATGTATATGTATATATATATATATATATATATATATATATATATATATATATATATATATATATATAATCCATTTGGTCAAAAACTAACGTAGCATCTCAACTTATAGATTATTTGTGCATAAAGACGGAAGTTAGAACTCAAGCTTTCTCGGTTGCCACATGCACCAACTGTGTGGAATTCGCTTTTGCCAGCATTAAATTAGAAGGAAGTACAGTTTAGTTTCGTCGACATATAAAAACCTATCTCTTTAATGCTGCCTATCCTCCGTAGCTTCCTAGCACCTTCATCCATCTGTCGATGACTCACACATTGTTTATGATAACGAGTTTACTTAATCCCGCGGTTTTGTTGCACCACTGGGTAAGATTAATATTTCAGAATATTGGCGCATATGAAGTCATTATTATTAAGGCTTACACTGCAATGCTCAAACATCAGTTGGCAGTGGTAACTAATGTCTATTGAGTGCCATATTCCACCAACACCATCCGCAGAGTTCACTACTTGCATCAGCCAAGAACAGATCTTGGATTGATTAAACCAGAATTGGAATTATCCATAATCAATTACAGTATCAGCAGTAATTGTGGCAATAAATTACAGTGTCATTCAAAGTGTAATCACCAGCACATGTTCATGACTGACTATCGTTCTAATCTAGAGTGCTGTAAGGGTAACTCTTTCTGTGGTTTGGATTCCAACATTAATGCAGATAAGCTGATATAACAATACAAGTTAATGGCCTTGTGTGAATTATAAATGGAATTTGCAGGAGGGAGACAGAACTGCTACATGTGACCATTATAAATTCTTAACAAAATGTGTTGTTATGTGTTTACTGTGAATGTAAATGTACCTCCCCTAGGTAGCTCCCTATCACTGAACAAAAATGATAAAAAAACCTGTTACACTAGTCACGACATACAGGGGATTTTATGTGCATGACTGCATGTGTCGGCATATAAATGTTATCAAAGAAAACATTGCGTGTGAGCATAATTGCACACACATATATCAAGAGTGCATACATTGACACATGCCAACAAACAGCATTGGACCATAAATTGATAACGTTCTTCAAAGAACTTATGGCATTCATTTCAAAGCCGCAGTAAATGCGTTAGTTGTATACTGTCTCAATCCTCATAACAATAGCACAAATAGGAGAATTCAAGGAATGGAATGTCTACGTGAATGAACTGATTCAACAGTGCACTGTACTTGTTGAATACTCCTCATGTGAACTATTGCAATGTACAACTACAACAATCACTAAACAAACGTAAAAGAAGTGTAGAGATATTCATTCAGAAAAGGCCAACTACAGTCATGTTCACAAAGTGACAACACATTTACTGGGCATACCAACTGCCCACACATCCCTCATGTGTACTGGGCATACCAACTGCCCACACATCCCTCATGTGTACTGGGCATACCAACTGCCCACACATCCCTCATGTGTACTGAACTACTGATACACCCACACAAACCCACCCATTCACCCACACGTCCCTCACAAAACACTGATACACCCACATACACACCACACACACACACACACACACACACACACACGCACACGCACACGCACACGCACACGCACACGCACACGCACATGCACATGCACATGCACATGCACATGCACATGCACATGCACATGCACACACAAACACACACATAGACAAAAAGACAACAACAAAAAAGACAGACACACACAACACACGCACACAGACAAAAAGACAGACACACACACACACACACATGACACACACACACAAACACACACACACACACACACACACACACACACACACACACACGCACATGCACATGCACATAGACAAATACACAGACACACGCACATAGACATAAACACACACACACACACAAATAATGTTCTCGCTGGTAGAGTGAAGTAGAGACTTACTGGGAAGTCAAAGCTCCGTTCCATGAGGATGTCTCGGTCCTTGCACCCACAGCAGCGGGGCATTGCGACTGGGTCCGGATACAGGAAGTCTGCTGCATTGCGGATGTAAACGGCCAATCGCCTGCCACAGACACTTGTCAGTGAATCCTGCAGCAGCTCCACCTGGACGTTCTCACCTGAATCACCACAATGTCATCTATATATCAAAGGAAGTAGAATTCTACTCATCAGACTAATCACTCATTCCCTCGATAAATTTGCCATATAAAACAGGCTCCTGACGGAATGAAGACACCGGCTTATTTCCAAATGTTATTTTGCCAAAAGATGTATTAAATATAATTTGTCACACAATGAGACACACACTGAGACATAATTATTCCTCTGACAACAAACACATATAACAGCAGTTTCACAAACAAGAGACATCAGCATGGAGACTCTCACTAAGCCTACATGTACCAGTATGTCTCTACTGGGAGAGCAGCCAACACATTACTTTTTTCTAAATAACTAAGCCATCTACTGTTCTCACTGCACTGCATAGCCACATTTAAAGACAGTTAAGATATACAGAATTATGTTTGTTATACTTGTTTTGTAGACCAGAAGAGAAGATAAGATGTTTTTAGCAAGTTAAATGCATGTGTGGCAGTAGGTATTTGTGCAAGTATCTTTGTAAAAGTGCTAGTAACTAGCCCTGGTGCACGCGTAGTAACTATTATTTGGTGCATGTAGTAAAACTATAACAATATGATGTGTGTGACATTTTGGTAAATAAGAGACTTAGGATCCCATAGTTTCCAAACTTGTGTAGCAGTCATATTCCTGGAAATGCCTACTGACTCTTTTTTACAATAAGGAGCTATTATAGACTTCAAAGTTACCATTATGGACTATGGCCAATTGGCCATGTCTTTAATAATTTGTTGAGGCACTATAATAAGCCAAATTGTTTGTCAACGATTGTTAAATTTCTGATGCAAGATGGAAAGTTGCCATTGACAATTCAGCTGAAATAGCATTACAAAAAATTATTTCCATTTTATATTAATACAGCCATAAATTAATTAATCGTAACGTATTTAGTTCCATTCTCTCATTGATTCTCTTGTTACAAGTCCACATGCCCTAATGGTATATAGGTGATTTATCTTCACAGGGGTGATAAAATACTTCTTTTTTGTAATTTCTTGTAAATTTTTGGCTGCTTGGTAATAAATTACAATTTTGTATAATAAAAAAATTCCATAATATACATGGATCTCAGACTTCCATATAATTTGTCAATTGTCAAATAATGGTTTCAAGTTTAATTCTCAAATACTAGCATTTGGGGATTCCCCAAATTGAACTACTGGAGTGGGGAATACATTCTAGCTAACATTACACTGTATGCATCTTCTGTGATTCAACTCTCTGACATTTCAAAAGTATCACATAAGATAGCCCCATTTGACAATATTATTCCATGTTAGCAGTTAGTAGGATGAAGACATTCCCAGAATTAAAAACAAATACACTAATTTAGGTGCTATGTAGCTTATTACACATGTCCATAGCACTGTGCTTCAACAATGGTTTGTCCTACACCTCCCTTGTTTTAGATAAGAAAACAGCAATTCACGAAAAGCCAGACATTTTTAACAAAGGGATTCCATATAATATTACCTTTAACTGTGAATACACACAATTCGCATGGCTAAAGTTGAATTGAAGATGTTAACAAAGTGTAATTAATTTCCAATAAGGTACATCTGATATGCATCACACTATTTTCAAAGCACGACAGGTGATAACGAGTTGATTGCATGATGCTATTCACCTCACATCTTTAATTAGGAGACTTCATTTACATATTTACTAGACAATGTTCTTTCCAGCCATTGTGTGTATATTGTAGTTAAATTGGACTTCAAAATGTTACTTGTGATTTGTGAAGAACCACAAAATTCATGCTACTAAAAATATATTTCATATAATAATAACACAACATAAATCAGTAGCATGGCAACAAGGGGTATTATTGCTACACATGCCACTAAGATGGGGGTGCTAAAGGAGACACACACACAAACAATAACACTTATTTAACAATACAAAAATGCCTTGTTCAAAATTGTAAAGAATGTCTACCAAGACTGGATTACAAACAACTGAAAAGCTATCAGATTCCTAAGTAAACTGTAATAGTTTGTAAAACGCAGTGACACACATTTATCTGATCTAGACTGAGTGACGCTGACTGACTCAGCAATTATTTGTACTTACATAAGAGGTCGTCTGCCACTTGGGATGGGGTTTGGGCTCCATAAAACACCTAGAAAAAATTGATAGGTGGGTTCACATTTCAGCACTGTACATGTTTCAAAATACAGACAACATGTGACATATAACACACATTTTACTTATTGATGGTAAATAATAAATGCTCTCAAAATGTGTCACAATTCTAACTCTCCAGAAACCATATACAACTTTCATTATTATGTAGACAAACTACCATGGCTATATAATTATCAAACATTTGCAAGGTAATTTACGCTCCTAATTTTGTGGGCTTACAAACAGGAAATTGCATTCTTAGAAATACACATATAGAAACAAACTAACCTTATCGAACACAAATGTTTCACAAAAGAGCAGTGGAAAAATGGGAGCCACTCGTCTTGTTGTGCGGATCTGGCCAAAGAGTGTGAATCTGACAAAGACGTCCTCCCTGCTGTGAAGCCACACACCCGGACATGACACCTGCAAGGACGTCACATCCATCAGTTACGTGAAAACGACATGAGAGACTTCAAGACACTATCTGACTACTCCAGATAATGAGTCATTGAGCAAAAGAAAATCTGTTATCAACTTATCATAGGAGTCCATTATTAAATGTAACAATATTTGTTTCCATATACAGTACACAGTCATGTTTCGTTTATCCATACGCTTTAGTTTGCAAGGTGTTTGGCCGGATAAACGAGACATGCGGATTAGCGAGACACCTTATCATATGTGGTATCAAGACAGTTCCACACAAAACGTGTGGATCGCAAAACAACCAGATTATTGAAAACTGGTTGATATCTGACTGTATATAAAAAGCTGACATGGCTTCACAGAGGACATTATTTCTGTGGCACACTTGCAAAAGTATCCCTGTGACACTTGCTGGTGGTGACAGTTTTCACTATACAAGATCATTAAGGTGTTATTTAAATTGATATTAAACAGCAAAGTCAGACTTATAAACTAACAAGAATGTTTGTGAAATGGTCCGCTGCTTGTTTTTTACGCAAATTGTAACAAACATTTTATGGTTTTTCAAATTTTGACAAATACCGGGTAGTAGTAAGTTTATTACAGTCAAACAAAATACCGGGATACTGTTTTTATTGTGATTCATGAAATGGCAGCTAGAATGTTTGAATTTGGAATTTCTTGATACAAAGTCAGATTCTCTCACCATTGTGCACCATTACTGTACATAAGAAACCCAACCATATTAGGCTTTGTGTTCCACGAGTTGCACACAGGGATGGATTATACTATATCTGGACATTTGCACGCTAAACTGGCACATCAGTCAGGGCTTTATGCAGGATAAAATGTCTGCCAGTCACACGTTTTATGGTGGACAAATAGATGTCAACTGTTAACCCAGTTTACAAACTTGAAATGTGTCTTATTGACCTGAAATGGACTACAAACACACAAGTGATACCATTTACACTAATTTCTAAGGCATAACTGACAATATCTATGAGTTTCCAGCCATATGCCTGTATTTCCCATATTTCTACAGTCATGAAGTCAACATGAAGAACAACTCTGTGTCCATAAAACATTCACTACTATGCTTTAAGCCCAGCCATATGCAATAGCATCGGAAAGTGCATTAAACCTGAGGGATACAATTGTACAAAGCTGAATACACAACATTGGCAGCATATGACAATAAGCTCTTTTAAATGCATAATTCTTGTGGTAAGTGTTCAATGCATACCCAGTTTAAATGGCATGGGAACCAAATCCCAGATCGAACAGGACCCAGATCTTCCGGGCCTCAAAAGGTGCCAGTAATTAATGTTTTGTTTCCTTTGGGCCTGTCCAAGCATGTATCCTACACCCTGTGTAGACTATAAAAGAAGTTTGAAGAATCAGATGTACTTTGCCCCATACGTTCTTCTCTTTGATTTTGATTCTAGGCCACTCGAGTTTCAGAGAGCATAGCCAAGCAGAATTAATCCAGGAAATTACCATAATTAGCCATCCAAACAATCAGTGACCATTCATATTTTAATTATTTGTCTATGACACATTAACGAACCATGTTTTAACTAATTAATCATTTTCATAATTGTTTTGCTATAACAGAATGTCCCACGTCAATTAAAAATTATATTCTATGATAATACATATGTCTTGTCTTCATGGGTTTGGCTCATGAAAATACTACCAATGTGTGTGTGTGTGTGTGTGTGTGGTGGTGGTGGTGGTGGTGGTGGTGGTGGTGGTGTGTGTGTGTGTGTGTGTGTGTGTGTGTGTGTGTGTGTGTGTGTGTGTGTGTGTGTGTGTGTGTGTGTGTGTGTGTGTGTGTGTGTGTGCTCATTCTACAGAGGGGCTTTCAAGCAGTGCCTTGGGCTTGACCACATTGTCTGTGCATGGCTATGCATGACAGAGCTTTAAAGTATCGATCGTGACCACTGATTTTAACACGCACTTGCAGTTTTATGTATTATTAGTTTTATAAACATCTCAACACCATATTATTTTTAATCAGCCCTGAACATGCACACACCATCCACGAAATTTTCATCCTTGATGGTAGTGGATTATTGGAAGATGTGTGTGCATGTGTGTCTGTCTGTGTGCATGTGTTCGTGTGTGTGCATCCATGTGTGTCTGTGATCAAATATTCTGTGGCAAGGACGGGAGTGTTCAGCTTGTTTGGTTAGCAAACAATGAAAGCAACATAGTCATAAACATCTAATTTGTAACTGCTTATAAATTAGGTGTCTATAATGGCTAAGTTTAAGACTGTACGTATAAATCAGACTTTATGGCATAGACAGGTCTTTGGGTTTTCAATATAAATGGCCACCTTCATTTTGGTCAACAATTTTGTCGTTTCAGAGTAAGACTAACAGCACGATTATGTTGTACTGTCGATCAATGCCGACAATGGTAATGCAGACTAGCTGGTAGCTACACTACAGCTACATTACGCCCCTCCCCCTTCTGAGCTTTTCGAAAGCAACAGGGTGGAAATATGTTATTCTTTTACATGTAATAATCCAGCAATACCTTTTTCAGTATTATAACACAAGGACAAAACAAAATGGCTAACCCACTATTCCACTCAATCTGGCAAAACGCCAGAACGCTATATACTATGCCTGGGCGGTTAGATCAGGACAAGCGCTTGCATGTCAACACACGGTCGCAGTGCCCGGTTTTGTCGGTATCGACTAAATTTCACATTTTGTTTTACTTCCGTCATCGTTGTAGCAAAATGAGCATACTCACCGCACGTACGCTGAGCTCTACGCAGCACCGGAGCGATCTTGCTGGCATTGTTACTTGTTTCGGTGAACTGCACAAGGCTTAAAAGTGGTCAAAACTATTATTTCATGCTTGACTTGATGTTGATGTTTGACGCCACCGGTGCCAAGAATACCTCACGATTAACCAATCAAATTGTCGCTTTTGGTTGAAGGGACCATCCATTATTACATACTATACGGCGCAATCGAACATATTTTTATGTTTATCTAAATACAAATAAATATATATTTATAAAATAATAGTTTGTTTCTAAATGCTTATTAACGTTTAATAGCCTGTAAATAAACTAATTAGAATCACATTACTACTATATTTTTGAATATATTTAGATTTACCATCTGCAAAAGAAATTAAAAAGTTTTCCAAGGTAGATGCTAAATTTAATCCCTTATACGTGATCTTATCAAAGCCCTGGTATACTAAATAGCAACCTTACGAACATTACAACATATAAATCCCAATGATGTCGCCAGCCATTATTGTGACGATAAAGTTACATGCATCTATCCATTCAAAACAATTCCATGAAATAAATGTAATCTCTTGTAATTAATAACGGTAACGTTTATTTAAGATAGTGTAGCATAATAATAGAGTCAACTCGCATGTGTCACCAGTTATAAAACACATACAAAATACTAATATATATATATATATATATATATATATATATATATATATATATATATATATATACTAGTATATATTATCGGTCAGGTGACAGGATTGTTATATTTAGTACATTAAATGTAATCTTAAGATAATCAAAAAATTTTGTGTTGAAAGATACAGACATGCAGACGTAATACATAAAGATACCATAGGATTTCTATTTCAACCTTTCGAGATGTTTTCTATAAAGTTGCTATAGTTTTGCTATTACATTTTAGCAGCACAATTTCTCGCCGTTTGCGCATGTTTAGCATTAACTGATCCCTAAAAGTGATGCGGGACAACAAAAATGGCTGACTACGAATCTGTTCAGAGAGGATCATTAAACTTGAAATGCGATTCATCAATAAAAAAGTATGCGTTATTATGTGTTATCAACATTATATAGTATGCTAAATGTCAACGCGACTTTGTGCTACCACCATGTAACGCTTAGTGATGTGCATTTAGCGTTTCCCCTTTTATCGCCCGAACATAACTCCATCAGCAAATTATGTCGCAACAATTCCTTCCTTATTACCATTCTTCCATGATACTGATTGCTTATTTTATTTATCTATGGGAATATACATTATTACAAGATGGTAGTGCCATTCAATAGCCCTGTATGTGTCAGCCTTCATCAGAACACCCCCAAGGCACAACTCCATTCTTCAACTGCAAACTGTACGTTCTAATATGGCGCGTTCTAACATCTCTTGTGCACAGATTCGATTCGCATCCACTGCAAATACAAGCAATGAGCTTTCAAATGTTGAAGTTGGATGGTTAGACTAGATATTCTATTCCTGCATGATCACATCTGACCTTATTGGGCAGTGACAGTGTTTACACCCAAAGGCAAACTACCAAACAAACAAAGTCAAAGGAACACTAAATACTATTGCCTAATTGGGTATCCATTATTAATACCTCGATCTTGATAATTTATCAGATTATTATCCTGAATGTATATCTTTGCCATTAGCCACAACAGGTGTCTGTATTTAATTCAAAGGCTAAGTTATCATGCTTGTTAGTTCTTTGTAACACCAACTGTGGCCTTTAAGGCTTTCACTGTTAAACTGATGTTTCATCATCAGGTTTATTTCAGTTAAACTCTTTCTCACAGTTTATACGTCACTGTTATTGACACTTGTTTCCAGAAAGAAGAAAAGGAAGCACAAGAATGCGAAAAAGATCCTGGAGCAGATCAGTAAATGTGATGATGGTGAACAGCTAGAACCACCAATGAGAATCGACAAAAGAACAAAAGCTGAAATTGCATTTGCAGAAACCAAGGCAAAGAGAGTATGTTCTCAAGTGTCATAATAATACAAACTATTAAAAATGTAACCAGTATGTACAGTAAAGTACATTATTAGCATTCATAATCAGTTTTACTAGTACAGCATCTATGGTAAATGGTGATTTCAAAAAGATTGTTATGCCTATTCGGTTTCAATGTTATATACATTTTTAAATCAAGGCAGTGTTAAAAAAATAAAGCAGTAGCTGTGACTCAAATTATATTTAAAAAATTAAGTTATGTGAATATAATATTACGTTATATCAACATGTCATCTATTGAAAGTCTGAAACATACCACTCTCTTTGCTGTAGGATGCAGAAGAGATCCTGAAAAAAGCATCCAAAACACACAAGGAAAGGATTATGGTAAGTCACATACTTATTATAAATTTTGTTACTCACGTTGACATGGAGAGATCATGTGGCCTCTTTGCATCAAGTAGAATAGATGGGGGATATCCAGACCATTCAAGTCTTTCCATTGTATGGACATATGTTTCATTATGTAATAACTAGTAAGGTAAACTGTTCATCCATTTTCTTACCATTTAGATATTTTCACTTACAATTAACTTTTTAAGAGTAAATGCTGCCCATTGTTGGGACCATTTTATATAATAAATTATGTACACAAGTGACAATAGTCAGATTACTGCTGTGGTGTGGACAGATGGCAGCACAACATTCGGTCTTATTTGCCCGATACCAGTCTGGAGCAATTGTACAAGTCAAGAACACTGCAAATGGCAACCAAAATCTTATCTGACCCCACCCACTTCTTACACGACCATTACGACCTTCTCCCCTCTGGAAGGCGGTACAGAATGCCAACTGTAAAAACCCAGCGAACCCTTAAATCCTTCATTCCGTCCTCCATCAAGTATCTGAATCAGCCACAATTAAATTAATCGTTGACCTATCACAGTCTCTAATGTTGTTTTATCATCTTTATTAATTAATTAATTTATCTATTATAATATTGTCATATTGTTTTAGCATATTTATTTATTCCAATATATTATATATATATATATTTAGCTACCGTTTACATATTTACATGCTTGATTTTACTGTATACATGCATTACTATGCGACTTATATATTGTGTTTTTATGCAACCTCCAAAGTGCAAAATGTATTTCCACTCTATTATTGGGCAATAAAATTATTGTTATATTATTATTATTAAACTGATCATTCTGGAATTGCTAATGTACTTTGTTGACAGGTATCTGCCTAGGCAGGTTTTACTGTACAGTAGTTGAGGCATTGGGAATGAACAGTCGAGCCGACCAAATTCATGTTTTGCAAAAACAAGTTTCACTTGCCGCATCACCATTGTTGTTCTAGCCAAAGAAGGAAGCCATGTTAAAAATTCACTAGGATTAAACACCACTTAAAAAGGTTTTGATTTTATGACTCAGTTGTAATAATAATAAGGTAACTTTTAAATCCTTTTCTAAATCCTTGAAAACCAGGCGCATATTCACATCAAGACAACATGGTTGGTCAATGTCAAAACCGACACAAATCGACAACAGATGGATAAGCAAGTGGGGCCGCTGTATTGCAAATTGTCCTGATAATTGGGCATATTTAGGCACAACAGAAGTTACCTTGTTATTACCCAATACCACCAAAAGATGTTTGTTGGGCCATTGCAGCACTCAACCTTGTTTTCAATGCCTCAGTTACTTAACAAAATATGTACAGTGTGGTTGCATGGTAGACAAAACTAACTAAACAAAGCTAGTGGTAGGAATACAAAGACTAAACAAACGTAGCAACATCACCATAGTTGCAACTGACTCAAGACCGTTTTCGTTGTAGGAGTTCAACGAACATCTTGACAATTTGTCTGAGCACTTTGACATCCCCAAAGTCAGCTGGACAAAGTGAAAACTTCAAATAGTTGTGGAGAGGACTTGGCGTAAACTATGGAAAATCACTTGATGTGTTTTAAAGAATTTACAGAGAAGTGTGGTAAACAGACATGTAGACATCACCTTTGTCAACAGACATGTAGACATCACCTTTGTCAAATCATGGATGTTTCTGACGGCATAATGCATAGGTGACATTATGTCCAGATGAATGTTATAGATGAATGGTTGTGTCTTGTATTATAACTTATTGGTATCGCATTTGGAAGACTGTATTCAGTTACTGAGTGTGTTAGGTGAACATATTTGGCTTTGAAAATAATTTTTTATCAATGTGGATTTTCATTGTGTGTAAACAAATGCAGCAGTAAGAAAATTGATGTATAAACTGTGTGCTTAACTGAAAAAAACTCAAATTTTAATAACACATTTACGTAGCAATTTATGGCCATCATAATACAGTTTATTCACATTGTCTTTCTTACATCTGTTTGTAGAATGAAGTAGTGGTAGTTACACAGAGTTTATTAATACAGATACGTCATGTACATTATATATAATTAATATGTATATTAAAAAGCTACATGTTGCTCAAATAACAGTTACCGTCGTTATTTTCACAAACCCTACATTGACTGGTCTACATTAAACAACTTCACTGTGGATGACAGCGTGAATACTAACAATCTATACTATACATTAACCTGGCATGCCATATAAACGTTCTTGTCTGAAAAACAAGACAGAAAAGTCTCAATTCTGCCTAGAGTTGCTCTGTTGTCGTAGCTCGTCCAACATGTCGATGGTCGGCAGGTCTCCCCCCGGCATACGGAGCAAGGACATCTCATTTTCTAGGATCTTGTCAGCCTTTGCTGTAATCACAAAACAACAGTGGTCAAGATGACATGAGGAGGGGGCACAACAAATGATAAACACATTTTCTGAAGCACCACCTTACTCTTCATCCCCCCAGACACACACTAGTGCTTACTGTGTGGATATATTCAACACTGCATTGTAACAAAAAGGCATGATCTATCATAAATAACATTTTATTTTACATAGCAATTCTGCAAAGTATATTCCAACCGTTGCAACCATTCTCTTTCATCTAATTTCTTACCTTAATCCAATAGAGTTGACTATACACTGTACAGTGTTGAACTATGTCTCCTCAACAGTGGCACACCAATAGTGCAATTTGAGTATGTTTTGTTGATAAACTCATTTCAAATTTCCATTTAAATTGAGGGTGAAAGTTAAAAAAATTGATATATCACATTTACATTCATGTCATTGATAAGCTTAGCCTGAAATGCTGCAGTCCTGAAAAAGATTCAAAGGCACAATACCACTAGTCAAGCAATTGTCATTATTTTATAAAAGTTCATGATGAATAAGTTTTGTGGTAGTATGGGTGTGTGTTTGCTACTGTTTTTAAGGACACCACACAACAATGCACACTTATAACACCAACCTCTGATTCTCTCCATCTTGTTGCCATGGGCTAAATCAGCTTGGTAACCAACCACAAACGTGAACGGTATCAACGGCACAAACGCTGTAGGTTTTCCAGAGCGCTTAAAGCTGGAAGAACAACAGAATAATTGTAACAACCATAAACAATAATGTACTTTACACTCATACCAGAGATAACACTTTAAAAACAGTGACGTTATCACACTGAAATGAAACACAGCAATGTAGTTCTCGTCACGAAACTGAAAAGTTCATATACCATCACAAGATTCTATGCCAGTTTTGACAGCACAATGCCATGTCATACGGATTGTGGAAATTTTCTCTTGTAAGTCATAAAATAGACTATGTGTAAGGAAACATCATATAATGTGTGTTATACTTACTTAGTTACAGTTAATAATATAGTAAATATGTAACAGATATTGTATATTTATTTATTTATCCTCTTTTAGCTGGTATGTAAAGCCTCACATAATGATAAATTCCCTCGCACTTCTGTGTTTTTCTCAATGTGCCGCTGAAATATATATTTATCAAAGAAAATATGCAAGTTTACCAATACAATCATATTGTCAGTTTTAATTGTTGTGGACGCAGCTTGCTGAGAACTCACCCAGCAATCATTGCACATGTTGCAACAACGTAGAACGCTGCCCACCAATTGAACAACTCGCGAGCTTTACCAAGCTGCATCGCCATCATCTTCTCCCTCATCACATTCTGCATCTGCATCTGTCTCTCCATCTGTGTCAATCAGAAATTGTAATGATCAGGTAATTCCTATTGCATGTAAATCCTTGGAAACCAAGCTCTGGGGTGCATCAACACAAAGGCACTGGTCTATCTTACAACTGATAAACACTGTTTCAGTTACCAACTGATGTATGGATACACAAGGTTACACAGGTAAGTTCTAAATGAGAGCAGAATTGTGTAGTAGTTGTCATTAAGATGTAACATAGTCCAAACAGTCAACACAGCTACTGAAAAGTTCCAATGTTATAGATTTGTAAATTTGATGGTTGTTTACATGACTTTAAAGTGTCTGATGTGTAATGGCAGATTTGAAAAAGTTGTATGACGTTGGACAGGAAATCAATGTTTGAAATGAAACCTGGAGAGTCATCGATGGATGGCTGTGGCAGGTGAGAGAATGAGCCGGATAGAACACAAGGAAAGTGGAAGAAGCAAAAACGTGACATTGACAGCACAGAGGTCACCACCCCACAAGGAACAAGGGGAGGAAGAAAGAAACAAATGCAGACTGCAGATATGGCCAAGTTAGAAAAACGCTGAGCAAGCAATTCTGCAAATATTGTGATCAATATTGGCTTGTCCCAAACACACATGATAGTTCTGTCATCTCAAAAACTAGCATGGATGGCACATTGGAAGGCAAGAGAAGATGGCATACTGGATGACAAATTGACTGGACAAACCGACAAAGTGACAACAGAATGGACCAACCTACCGTGTAAAACACTCAGGTTAACAGTAGATATGTCTGTCATGCTCAATGGGTCAAGTGAATAAAGTTCCGATCATAATCCAACATTCACCGCTTACACATGATTCCCATTCATGACATCGCTCAGATGTCACCAAGCAGGAGTCAGACCACATTTGCATTTTCCATAGGCGACCATTATAACGTTTCCTTCATTTCCTATTAAACTTGAGGAGATCTGTTATTGACAATTTCACAGCATATGTATTATGTACCCTCCATAGACAGAAGTTCTGTGAAAAATTCAGGAAATTTTCACACATCAGGCTCCCCTAAACTTCTTTCCAACCTTACACCCCTCCATTTATGATTGAACCACCCACGATTACATCACCAAGCAAAAGGACAACTGTATTAATACGCCAAAATGCACTGACTGACAGCTGTCATAATTTGACAGCGCTGATGCCACGCTGCACAAAAACATAATTTCTACTCACTCACATGTGCTTACAGAAATTCAGACAACCTGCATAATGCTGTTTCTATAGGGTACTCTTTGGTCGGGTAATGGCGGACGAACACCTTATTGTGGTCTTACATCAGTATAAGACAGAGTCAAACCATTATTCGCTGATTCATCTTCATGGTCTCCTGGTTCTTCTGCATGCTATCGTCCATTGCTTTGCCCATGATCGACCCCATGACTGGGACTGTGGTGTGCTGCACGCCTTCCTTGGCGCAGTCCAATCAGAGACTCGTCTATAATCAACACAGACAAATAAAGAGGAATTTATACAGAATGAGGGCATAGTGTGCAGCTAGCTGCCTCCAAATTAATTGCTTGTATAAAATGAAAGTTGACATAAAATGATATTCTTACAACCATCCTGTTGTATGGTATGAGGTGAATAATTGATTAACACACTGTTCAGAACAGCTTCTATTTCATGTCAATGGGATGTGCTGTTGTGTACACTTTATAATCCTCTGGGTGTAATGGGATGAAGCGATTCACTGCAAAGCTCTGAGATGCCTTCTGTTAGTGGCCATATCTGTAGTATGATGGATATATCCCTCATTTAAACATCATGGTGGCATGTTACACTGTCCAGAGTGAATATCTAATATCAGTGTTAATATACGAACCGTAGTTTTGTTACATTTTTCCAATTTTATTGGGAGAAGTGTTTAAAAAATAAAACGTAACACACCCTCTTTATAATAAACTACATTTTTCTATATTTATTGCTTATGTAGTAATAAATGTTTATTTTGGAATGGAGGAAAGCATGGAATTTAATGATGAAAGAATGACTGAACGGCAAGGTCAAATTAACATTTCTTCTTACATATTTTGGGAATGGCTTTTACTTATACAGAATGACATTGCAAAATCGAAGTGGGCCTGACATGCTTCCAATAGTATATGATTGTTTTATCGCATGTCGATGTAAAAATATATAAATTACATTGTATCTTGGATTTGGCTATGGCCCATCTGATCTGGGCATCTAGTGCCCATCCAGGACTGCCGCGATTGCGGGTACCAGGCCAGCTAGACATCTTTATATTTTACCTTGTGTTAAATTTTACCAGGTTTTTGTGATAAAATGGCACTGTCACAACACAGCTACAGTAAGACTGCGGCGAACATATATACACGTTCTGTTAATGCGGCTGATGCTGCGTGTTACGCAGTTTATTACAATACACAGGCGAACAACGTGCCCTATCAGTGTTTTTGTTTTGACCGGCATCAACACAATTGTGATCCAAAAACATCATAACCTCGTCGGCCGCATTGAACACGCAGGGAGTATTCATTATTTTTATTCGAATTAAGCTGATCAATTAAAGCAAGTCCTCTGATTAATAGAAGAAGCAGATCATGTTAAATTTTATACCGCAAAATATCGACAAGAGTATATTCATATTAAATGTTATTCATTATTGCAAATAACGTGCTAATATACAAAATAACAACAATGCAATTGTGTAAGATGATCGATTGATGTGGACGGATGAAGGCGAATGAAAACGAGGTTGTCACGACGAATGACAACAAAAATGTAGTGTCATTGTTTTTCAGCGATCAAAAAATAAACAACGTCATATTTACCTGGTAGCAATGTGCACATACAACATATCAGAATGATGGAATCTTCTATTTTCACGAATGTGCTTTTGGTGTTGCTGATTAACTTGCTACGAGGTAACTGTTTAAGAATATTAATTGTAGTTAAATTTGTGTGTTTCACTGTCTGTGTCTGGAGACTGGAGTGCAGGCCAGGGATGGAGAATACTCAGTCTCATTCCGTCTCAGTATAGGCCAGGGGTTGGACAAGTCTACTCACAAGTACTGTAGACCTAGTCGAACTTTTGTGTAGAATTTATATCCACCCGTGGTGTGTCGCTATAAATATTTGTTTGCCAATTTTGATACCTCATCAGGTACAGCAGAGGCCCAGAGCCGAGGCTCAGACATCAGTCTGTCACCTCAGCTCAGAGCTCAGCCTCAGTGCGATATTTCAATCATTCCAATGGAGGAACTAAAATGTCCACATCATCCCACGAGACATTTTAGGCTCAGGCTATTTTTCAAGCTGCTCGATAAATGACGCAGAATCGGATCGTTACTACTTTTAAGAGCTGCTTGAGAAATAAAATGAATTTGGGCCGTTATTTGTTGAGCAGTTTGAGAAACAAACACTGACTTTGTTTGTTATTTATTGAGCAGATCTGGACATTACTTGTCTTAGAACTATTTCCATGGCATATAATTGTTATACTAATTGTTTGAAATAAATTTGACGCGTTACCTTATTTGTTTTCCCCCAAAAAAAACTGCTCTAGTCTAGAAATAACTCCAACTTTATTCGTTATTTATCGAGAAGAAAACCTGGAAGTGCATGCATTCATAAATATATTAATAAATACCTTCCACAGGGTGCCATTGAATATGTTTGATAAAAAGTTGGTTTTTAGGTAGATTTTGTTTTCTGAGGAAGCATGACAAATATTGAAGTCATGGAATTTCATTATTCACAAGTGTGTTAACCCTCTACATGAAATCATTTGTGAGGCTACAGGAATTGCCATCTAGCAGTGAACCGTAAAGAAGACCTTGAAGAATGTAATTTTATGACCAATACAAAATTAATTGCTGCATTGGTAGTAGCCAATAATCTGGAAATATTGAGAAAGCTAAAGTAACTTCCAGCATCCTAACTAAAATGGTAGGGCCTGCCCCAGTTCCCACTGTAAATAAATACATGGAGAAAGAAACATTGAAGAAACCAGTTTCCTAAAATTAGTGCAAGTTTTGTGAGAAATGTCCATTAACGTGCAACAGTGTATTACAAATTAACAATTGTCAATTGTTTTTTACACAGTCAAGCTGCATTAATGTTGATATATCAGAGAGGCTGGTTGTTGACACTATTTGAAGACAACCTTTCTTTGGTGTGGTTAACTGGTTACAAATGTAGCAACAAGGAAGCCAGTGTGCACTATCGTCACCTACACTTAGCAGAATGTAGACCACCAGGCAGACATTTAGGCTAATGTGTTCTGTGAACTCTGCTGGAGATTAACAGAATAAAGTTGGAACAGTGGCTGATGATCCTTCTCTATATGATGAAGTGCTGTGGCACAGTAGGTAGTGTTGTACTCAAAGACTCAGTTAAGTGAAGCCGCGTTTGTATCTTGTACCACCTTGGTTTTGCCAACTTTTGGGGTTGATGTATGAAAGATTAATGTTACGTAAGTTACATAAATATGCACTAATTATGTTTCTCTTTAATTTCAGAAGTGACCTTGTTATCGCCACAGACAGACATTATTTCCCTGTCTCTAGTCTCAGTCTACAGCCATGGCGTTGTGGTCAACTGGTCCGGACTTGACCGTGCACTTGTGAACAAATGTGAACTCAGTTATCGGACAAAACATGCGTTACAATTTAACATCCTGCTTATTCAAGCACCAATCAACTCGACCATAGACCTGGGACAGCTGCAGCCAAATACATCATATGAGTTCATGATGGTTTGCTACAGGAAGAAATCTCAAGAGAAATACACATCGAAACAGTTCACGTTCACTACATGTAAGTAGACAAGTGTCTAGCTCTGTAGAATTCACTTCCTGCCAGCATTATTAGAAGGAAATATACCCCAATTAGTTTCATTTCGGTGACATCTAAAAAGTTACCGTTTTAATGCTGCATATCCTGCGTAACTTCCTAGAGCTTTTCTAGTCACTTATTATTAATTATCAAAAATTTAGTAAACATCACAGTACAATGATTCAGTTTAGTTGACATGTTTCTGTCCAATTTGCAATGTGAAATTCAACATTTTAAAATGTTATGCGATGTACCTCCAGATAACTGATCAGATAGAATTTGCTCTGGGAAGTTTGCAGTACATGTACTGTTATGCCTCGGAAATGTTGTGATTTAATTTTAAAGGGAATAACAACACCTAATGCTTGAATTCGTATGATATTACATCCTTTTATACATTTCCATACCTACCAAGCAAAACAGTAAATACACGAATTAGAGATTCCACACTTTATGCAATGCCAGTGGACTTTTTCGAATTACACATATTTTTGCTGCGCTTTCAGGATGCTCAGATGTGACGTCAGACAGGACACATACTGGCATCAGGCACACTGTTTCTTTGCATTCAGAGCATGTTTACAAGGATAACCTTTGGGTTGAAACGAGCGTAAAAATGAATTATTGTGCGATATTCCGATGTACTACAAACACTGGTCATCATAGGTTCCCTATGATGAGCAGTGTCTTAAGATTCCTTACAAATAAAATGTTGAAAAATTGGCGCCAGATGTTTTGAGGAAGCATATATCTGAGTTTTGAGATCGCCGCCATCTTAGGCTTGTTTTAAAAGTAATTGTATCGATTGCAGCCGCTGTGACATAATCCACACCAGGACATATACAGGGGTAGAACTTTGGCATTTATTTTATTAGACAGCGGGACAAGTAAAGTCAAAAGTTTACTGGTCCGGCTAAATATAAAAACAATCTAAATTTATGTCATTACAATTTGATTTAAAACTAAAAAAAATTAATGGTATATGTTGCAATGCCAGTTAAATAACAATGTATTTTTCATAAAGGTAACAAAGAAATAATACAGAAATAACAAAAATTTTATTAATGAAAAAGTGAAGATATGATCTGTATTAAAAAGCTGTGCAATTGAAAAACAAAAGCCAATTGCACTCATTGACTGGTAGTACCACTGTACCATTACAAATTTTCCAGATAGTATACTTTTGAGTTTTGACATCAGAAATAAACGTTGTGTAAACCATAAATAATCATTAGTATAATGATGTGTGAAGGAAGAGTTGTATATTTAACATAACTCTTTAAATCCTGGGGTAGAATCTTAATGGTTACCATGGCTCAATAAGTAGGCGCATTCGCTAGGGGTGTTTGCTTTTACAATCGGAAAGATGCCGGTTTGAACCTCGCACAAAACCATTGTTTTTTTGTCATTTTTTTGTTTAACTTTTTACAAAATAATAATTAGAAATCGAACCATAAAGCATTGATGTAGACTACTGCTTGTATTTTTTTTTGTAGTAATTATTTATACGCCATAGAATTGAAAATATGTTAATTGTATGTATATTTCTAAATTTCATTTATCAAGACAAATCACAATAATTTAAATTTAGAAATATACACCATCACTATAATTATACATTTACCATATTTTAATTTTCGTTGCGAATAAATACTTATTACAACAATAAAAACACAAACAGTAGATCATTCAGTGATTTAAAATGATTTGGTTTATAATTATTATTTAGTGAAAACATAAACAAAAGTGTAAAAAAATTAATGGTTTCGTGTCGGGTTCAAACGCACCTAGCAAACGCGTTTACCAACTGAGCTATGTAGGTCCTGGATTTAAAGTGTTACTATACATTTACAACTCCTCCTTTATACATCGACATACTAGTGATATTAACAGATTATATAAAATTTCTGTCTGAACTTAAACGTTTGCAATGTATGGGTCCTTGCATGGATTATCTTCCGTGGACTGCAACCGATACAATTACTCAGAAAACAAGCTAAAGGTGAAGGTGGCGGTGAACCCAATGCTCAGTCAGGCCTCCGTGAAACATGGGGGCGTTCAGTTTTGTAACAAAATTTGATTCGTGTGGAACTATAACATAACTATTTGTTCCCTGTGATGACTAGTGTTTGACATCGGAATATCGCATACCATAGCTTTATGCAGAGACCCGCCCACCCGTCATTTGGATGGGTAAAACCAAAAAAAGTCATAGATATTGCCAGTTGTGCCTTAGAAGTGAGTGTAAATGGTGTCACATGTTTGTGTGTGTTTGTAGTCCATTTCAGGTCAAAAAACACATCTAAAGTTTGTAAACTGGCATAACAGTTGGCAATCCAAAAAAGTGTGACTGGCAAAAAATGCATTCCTGTTATACACACTAATTTATTACGATGCTCGTTTCAACCCAGAAATTACCCTTGTAAACATGCTGGTGTTCTTCACTCATACATACTACACCACATGTACATCCTAAGTTACATCAGCAGAAGGCATAATGTTGACTAACCCGACATGTTCTTGACAGCGTCTGTTGACAAACCGCCACAGGACGACGCAGTGAACACCGACACTACACCCACCACTGTCACCAAGATCAAGCTAAGGAAGCGGTCGTCGTCACATGACACTGTGCTGGGTGTCCTCTTTGGTCTGGCCCTGGTGTTGGTGTTGTCCTCACTGTGTCTTACTACGTCTGTGTCAAGTACAGGCGGCGGAGACGAATACAACGCTTCCTCCAGTTCAGGTGAGAACCACTGGCGGTGACGTGACGATAACGCCAGTGACCTGTTGACAAGTGTCATCACTCTGTCCCAGTGACATATTCACAACATCTGTTTGGGCTCTCTTTGACAATTTATTGTATTTTATATAAATTATTGTGCTTTTGGTTGGGTCCAAATATGTAATCGTATTTTATATTTGGTTCGTATTTGAAAGTATTTGCAAATACCTCCGAATACACATACATTTGTTTTACCAACGAAAGACAGAACATTGCCTCACATAGTCTGGTTGAAGAGTGAAGACAGAATGTTCTGCATATCTGCTAGTAGTGGGCAGGCAGCACTGAGAAAGTTGGCCTACAGTGAAGTTGCTGGTGAAACATTAGCATCAATGGATGAATGTGAAGCCAGTGACGTTACCACAATCCATAGCTTTGCCTGGGAATGAGCTTCAAAGAATCCTGCTTCACCTGTTGTATAAACATCCTGGGCTAACATCAAAGAAGCCAGGTTTCATCCTGTGTGTAGTAAAATCATAAAGTGCATGTATTTCTATTTGAATCATATTTGGATATAAAATTGCAATGTATTGTATTTTAATTGGAGAAAAAATTGTATTTAAATTGAAATCTGGAAAAGCAATGCATTTGATTTGGGCTGAGTTGTATTTGATTTGAAATATGTGTATTTGTACCCAACCTTGATTGTGCTGCTACATCTTAAGATGTAATTCATATTTTGTCAGAACTTTCTGCGTCAAATAATATAATATGTACTTTGCAGGAATCAAACAGTGGATACCTTTCCCACGCTGGCTCAGATTGACGATGAGGACGAGGAGGAATAGATTTTCAGTGACTTTCTCACAGCTGGCAACATGTGTCCGACAGGGAGATTTATGTCAGATTTGAGGGTACACTTATTAGTTGATTATCAGTTGTATTCATTTGTGGATTTGTCGGAACCACATGGAACATTTGTGCCTGCAAAATACATGGAGATGGGATTGTTTTCAACAGGTGAAAGAACCTGGTGTCATTGTTCATTCAAAAGTACATGAAATGAATGAATAAATGACAGTGTCATTGCGATGTGTTCACATGAAATAAATTGTGGTGAAAGCATTTAGTAGAAAATGTCTAATGACTTGAGACAGTAAGACAAAACAGCCTTGTATGCATGTACAGATCAGTGTTAGCTAAATTTGTTTTGAAGACAATTTTAATAGAAAAAGGCATTCTTTCGATAAAGTGGAATATGGGAAAATGATCCTGACCAAAAACATTAACACATGTAATATTCACAAAGGTACTGTGTTTCTGTAATTGTTTTAATTATAGACACAGATGCATAGGTAGAGTTGTTCAAGGTTTATTCACACAAAACATATGGATAATCCCAAAGTGAATAGTTCATAGCTGTGTTTGTCTCATGTTGTGTTTTTTAAGAAAAAACGTATGGAAATGGCTGTGATTTTATTTACATATCTGAAATGGTATACCACTGTTCATGATATCTAGAACCAATATGTTTGCTGTATGTTTGTCAAAATAATTATTGTGCATAATGCATACTTATATGTAGTATGTACAGATGTGTGTTCAAGATTGGCAAGGCTTTTACTTGGATGATTGATGCAGTCAATTTTTACACTGGTTCAGTGCCAGTGGCACAGCTGTAAATGGAATCTAGACTTAACTGAGGCTATGTAGAATTGCTTTGCATAGTTGTGTTCTGTGACAGTGAATATGGTGTTATTGCTTTGGCAAAGTTTTAGTATTTAATATTTATGTGCAATTTTCACCAAGGCATAATCATTGTGGATAATTTGATAATGAGATAGACGGATAGTTTGATAATGAGATAGACGGACGGACCGACGGACGGACGGACGGGTGGAGAGGGAGAGAGAAGTTTTAGCACAAATCTTGGTGCCACACATCTTGTTGTGAGCAACTGTGGCATTGATCGACTGAATTACTAGTCAAAAGTGGCCTTACTTCTGAGGTGGTCTTAATATGGAAACACTTTGATTTAAATATTTTTTTCATATTTCTATGATGTTTTAATTGCATGGTTGGGTACACATCCAGAGATGGTAGTCTAGGGGGGCCAAAAAACTTTCAATTGTACCCCTTGAATCTCAAACAAAAAGCCTCCACTGGCAGCCAAACAAAATTCATATACATCATGTAGTCTGAGCAATAGTTTCAGCACAACTTCATTGTCGGACTGTTGGATCATTACATTGGTTGTGGTGGGGGGGTCTGATTAAAAGTTTTGCTTTTGCTTTTTCAGCTTCTAGCCTGAACGCGAGCACATATTGAAGGTCTAGGGTTGTAGGGTGTATTAAAAATACAAGGTCCCATGACCCCACTGGATCCACATATGGAGGTTTGTTTAAAGGATTTGTATCTGTGCACTACATTTTCCCACATACTACTTCCAAAGGTTGAAAATGTAAATTTACCTGAATTTGGTGTGTCATTGTCCACCACAGCCATGCATAGCAGTAAGAGCTTATGTAACTAGTATTTCTAGGGTGTTTGGGTTATTTATTATGGGTCAATATTGCATTTTTATGAAAATATGTGGTTTTATTTTAAACTTGCCAGTGAACTAATTTATTGTACCTGGCTTACATGCTTGCAGTGTCTGTTGTGGCAGTGGCATTGTCTGGTCAGGAACTTTGGTTATATGTACCATAATCTAGTACACTTTACTGGTGGCATGTCTCTCGTGCCTTGGGCCACATAGGTCTTTTTTGTAATTTTTAGAAATGAGCTTCTTTTCACAAAGCATTCATTGCGATGGTAATCTCTTGCCAAGTGATTTATTTCTGGCATGTGAAAATGTTACAATTTTATACATACTGAGGTACATAGGGGAACATGCATGTGTCGTTCACATTCTGACATCAGTGGTGGGCAAATTGGAGACTTACACTAGCAGCAATTTTAGCTACCAAATATGGTCCATTTAGTGCCTCGGAGAAAGTACATTTTGCTTAGTGCAAAATGTTTCTTAGTTGAAAATGTTAATGCAACATTAATGCAGAGATGGTATTTGTTGCAGTTGGCGCGTTGTCCACTTTTACAGGAAATAGTTGAACCCTTCGTCTATTATGCGTTGAAATGAAGTTACTGTTTTTATGTCGTTCATTTTTAATAGCCAGTTTTCTCATGGTTTGTTGGCTACTATTTTTGTAGAAATGTATATAATATGAGAATTGGGATAAATAAATGTTTCTCAAGAAACCTGAACCTGTTCATTTTGTTTAAACAAAACTCATGCTTATATGAAGATCAGGCTTGGTTCAAATGCAAATGCATTTAAAACTAGTACATTTACATATGCATTTCAGTGTCGGAATAAAACCATTTGTGACCCCGGCTGACCAAATGAGTGATAAGTAGGAAATATGTTGACATACTTTTTTACATATTTGGAAAGAGGAGATACAGTGTTTCAAAAATTATGACTACTACAAAAATTGGTGAAGTTATGTCAGATTAGGTATGGTAGGGGTCAAAAAGTAAAACCGGAGAAAACAGCCGTTAAAGTTTTGCATTTTGTGCTAGTTAATCATGATGGCTCGCATTAGATTGCGTTAAAATACACATTTTATTTTGCATAAATAATGTAGGATGGCTGGAAATGTTAAAACAACTGCTATAAATTTATTTTCCATGCAAACCTAAAAGTCATACCATCTGGCTTTAGATGGCACTCGCTCCAAATGTCAAATCCATGCAACTTATCACTCATTTGGTCAGCCGGGGTCACATTTATATCAGAATAAAAACAGTTGCATTAAAATGTAAACGTACCAGCATACTTGAATCCAAAGTGTGAAAAAAATATAGTTTCTTTTATCAATATTAATTAAATGATCTAGCTAATTATAGAATGAGACTGGTGTCTTTTTATGGAGGGCATGCATTCCAAGATATGTACGTAACATTAGTTTATTGTGAACTCTACCCTTTCCAATCATTTAAAAACCAGTTCTGCGTCAATCAAGATGAATAAAAAAGGGAATAACTTTTTTTATTTAATGGAAATGTATAGTGAATTTACAATTTTAATTTAAATGGGTGTCACCCAATTAAAACAGCTATTATAAATGCTACTACTGTAAATACACCTTAAAACAAAAACCAATAAAGACAAATATCTTGTTACACTTATAGATCTAATTAGTTTCACCAACTGCAGGCTTCACAACGAACTAGGTTGATTTAAGATGACTCGACCACGTGAATTTTGAAACTGGTTGAGTGAATTGTAACAACTGACACCGATCTCCTACACAACTAATTAGCGATAGTGGTGACGCCTAGCGGCTCTGTCGAAAACGCGCAAGTTCATTTTCGCCGTTAGAGGGACCAGTGTCGTGACTTCGGAGCTAGTGCGACGATCCAGGAAGTCTCGTCGATTTGGAACGCTTAAAGGTAGGATTCCGCAGGATTTATAGAACAACATGCTCGTAATTTCATGTGCACATGATGCACAGTGTTTCTGCTATGCGCGACTGAAATATTGATTAGATACAACGTCGTCTGCTATCAGTTTGGTACCACTTTTCCGGGGCGGAAATGTCGGTTGATCGTGTCCACGGTCAAGTCGGCGCCGTCGTCCGTAACAAAATGTCAACTTCCTCGACGTCCAGTGGTTCTAGTTCAGCGTCCGTTCCTTTTTAATGCAGAGTACGTGCGATTCTTAACGTAAATGTACTCCACGAATATGTGCACATTTGATGTAATGTGATGAATGAATAGTGAATTGCTGTATTTATACAAGTCTTGCTCGAAGACGAAGTTCTGAGTGGAGTGACACCTGCTTGCGTCACCGGTACCCCTTCTGGCTTCACACGTCTAGTTTGCGTGCATTACGGTACGGTACGTCTTATTTATAGCGATGGGTAACACCCATTTTAGTAAGTGTCATACTAATCGTCATGGTCGCCGCTTGTTTTGTGTAATCTGTTAAGTGCTAGTTTGAGAGTTGGTGTGAAGTGGGGCACTACTATTCATTTTTATGCGTCCAAGAAGTTGACCTAGTCCCAGGGGCAGGGTCGAATCAGCAAATTTGGGTCATTGAACATTGTCAAACAAATTTCCAACCGGTAGCAAATTGCATCAGTGACGACTTGGCAAGAGTTATGTAAGAACAATATGAGCAGGCTGTTATTTGCTGAATTTCCCTAATTAGCAGTAGTTGAGTAAGTTGAGTATAAAATGGCTTTTAAAGTTGTTCCATCTATTGGACTCGCCCTTCAAAAAGCAGATTCGTTTATAATTTATATTATTCAACAGTGTATGAATAGTTTTAAAGGCTGCAAACATTGTATTTTTTATTTAATTGTAAGTGATAACATTGAGTCATTCAAATCATATAAGATATCAGATAACTTGCAAGTTGCATAAGTGTGATCTTTTGATATAGTGTATAGGTGTTGAAACCAATTTTCTGTTAAATTTTCTGATGACTAATTTTACAGAAATAATTACCTAAACTAGGAAGTTGTTTATGCTGTGTGGTCTGGGGCTGAGTTAAGGCATCCGTGTGTACCAAAGTAGGGGCATATTCAACCACTCCAAAATTTATTTGCCTACAGATCTAATAAATCTGTTACATATTTGCATTGCATATAGGTTATTACACATAAATAATATCTTCTTTAGTTATTTACTTAGTATAACTAAGTGATAGAGATCTATTGACTGAACATTTTGTTCCCGCAATAAAAATAAAACACGTGCAACTGGTTAACTTATGCTTGCTAGAACAAATACATTAACTTGAATATATTTTCTTAAATAAATGAACTTGCATAATGCAAGTTGAATTTATTAAAGGCTATGACCAATATGTAATGATGAGTGTGATCAATACAAAAAATACAATGAAGAAACAAATTTATCGAAACTAGAAGTAACACTTCTTTAACATGGATCATAATATAGTTTTGATAACATTGAAAATTAATATAAAAAAGACACAGATTAAAAACAGTTGATTTCATTTCCACAATATTTTATAATTTGTCAGTAAACGGGAACTCGGAACCTGATTCGTGATGGTTTCAATCAATGGAGGATGGAGTTTTAAGTACCAACTGTGACCACAGACTGTCTCCTCTGTCAGATGTATCGTTTTCATAAATGTCAATTCGCCAGACTAATAGTTTCACTGACAACAGTGACGTGTGATTACCCGATTAATCCAAGTGCTGGACAATTGTAGTTATCGGTACTTAGGGATTGAGTCTGGAACCTTCTTTAAATATTTTTCACAAGTGGTGCTCCTGGTCCAATAATCCCGTGGATTTATGTTATGTTGCTGTGTTCTGCATTGGGAGAGATTAAGTATTGTAGTAGACTCGTGGTGAGCTAAAGTTAACAAACAACCAGGGATCGGTAATATTTAAGAAGCTACCAGTGATCACTGGTGACCACTCAAATGTGATTCATGTACACACACATCGTGGAATGATAGATAAGTTGTTCCTTCCTTTCTATTATATAATATGCTATAATTGTCATGAAAGCCATTTGAGAATACAAAATACAAGATCAAGCACCACCGTCGATTTTATATTCGAAAAAATAAAGTATGAGATTGTATCATCGTTCTGTACATCTCATTGGTTGATACAGCAACTGGGTCGAAAGTCAATGCATCTCATTGGTTAAATTGACAACTAGGGCAAAGTTCAATATATCTCATTGGTTGATGTGTCAGCTGGGACAAAGTACATATTATTAGCTTGTTTATGTGGGTGTGTCATTGCTGAGAGAAGGAATTCAGATGATAAGTTGGCACCAGTGGCCCACCGGGTTTGGAGAATGCCACAGAAACATGAATAACAATCACCTTTCAGCTGGCGCTAGACAGTCAGATTCACTCTCATTTGCACCAATTCACCGAGCTGAGTAAATCAGTGCTCCGGCTCTCTTCCTGTAGTAGACTGTAAAAGTGATGGAATTATGTGACCTGAGGAGTTTTTTCACACTCGCTGCCATTATACTGATTCCAGGAGCTGAACATTTCTCACAGAAGCCAGGTTGATCACCATTAATGTTCATCTGATTTCATGAGTTAGATGAAATATTCCTGAGATGCTCTGGTTGCTATCCAGGCCATTCTGTCAGTGACACGTGCTGCCATTACAATGAAACACTGCTGACATTTAATTGCATAATACGCAGTTAT
Source organism: Ridgeia piscesae (assembly GCA_025642075.2). Classification (NCBI taxonomy): domain Eukaryota; kingdom Metazoa; phylum Annelida; class Polychaeta; order Sabellida; family Siboglinidae; genus Ridgeia; species Ridgeia piscesae. The sequence goes on from JAODUO010000469.1 coordinate 162,363, forward strand.
CACTGGTGAATAATTAATGGCAATATCGTCTCAGTGGACGGTTGATGGATGTTGTGAATTCAACAATGAGGCACTCTTTCTGAGAGCATATAAGGTGAATTTTTTTTAAGAAAAACATGTATAATCTTAGTTATCAGTTTTTAATCTGTAGTCACAGTTTTAAATCTACTTTGGTATCATTTCAGATAGTCACATTCAGCAAACACACAGATTATTGTGATGTGGAATTTTTGTTTATTACATAAACTAGTGGTTCTCTTCGTGAATATCAAATGTATTAACAGTGCATTATTAAAAATGATTCATATACATGTATAGTGGACCATAGAATGTATTTACCAGTGGCAATCATTCTGTGAGGTTCTACTACAGTCATTGACTAGCATTTAAGGTATTCAATAGTAATTACATACAAGCTTGATTGTTAATGTTATGTTGGACATAGCCAGGACATTATTTGTACTGCAAGATTAGATGCATTAAGTGTATTAACTCCATAATCTTGTGGGCTGGGCAGTGGCAAATGAGATAACAGGTAATGCTTCTAAATTCTATGAGGTGTCTAAATGTCCATGTATCATATTTAATGTAAATGTGTATCTGAAAAAATGGAGTATTTACAGAAGCCCCAAGCTTTCTTTTGGTTACTTATCTGTGCCTAGATATGTAAAAACGTTTTAGCTAGCTATCCTGAAATGCATATGAAATAATAATAAATAAATGTTAAAATCTCTACTTACGTATTCTGCGCCTTTTATAATTGTTAATTTGTGCAACACACTTACCTAGGTTGCCCAGAATGCTAACTTTCAGTTGGTAGTGTTCCAGCTCTCTGGCCACCAAAGTTCATAACAGATACAAGCGCTAATGTTTATTTATGTGCGAACATTTCGTGTATGTGCTCAAATGTGCGTGTGTTGATCTGTGCTGCGTGTTACTTGATATTATGTAGCATTGTCTGGCTGCTTTCATAAATCTGCCTCAAGCCTAGTGCACACTACCTTCCTCAACCAAAGAGCCACTGTTTTATTTGACACCCATTTCTTCAGTGTGGATGCCGGGTTATGCTCAGATACCGCATTCTGACTCCAGCCGGATGTCCACTAAGTAGCCAGTGTAGACAGCCACTGACCAGTGACCAGGCCATCTTGATTTACTTACCTGATAATAGGTTTAGATGTTACACCTGAGTGGTGTCACAATGTTACCTGTCTTACTGAGTTTACACGAAGTAGGCGAATAATGACAAAAATGTAGTAACAAAACAAAAATGTAACTTTTCCAGTTGCTTAATAAATACACAATAAGGAACAGTATCATAAAGAAAACCTGAAACTGGCAGTTTATTTCAAGGTAAAATTAAATTTTTTATTCTCTGTTTTTATTGACAATGTTCAATTTACTTAAGATAAATTGAACATTGTCAATAAAAACAGAGAATAAAAATTATAATTTTAACATGAAATAAACTGCCAGTTTCAGACAGGGCATCAATCTTTATAATTATTTATACACACTTAGGTGTACTCTGACAAGTTCATTTATAAATATACCTTGACAATTGTTAAAATGTTGGTGGTCATATCCACTGTGTCATGAAATTGCAGCGGAGATATTGTGATCTCTGTGTCGTGTCAGTTGTGATAATGTGTGTCGTGCAGACATATTCCACACACTCAACAGATCATTTTGCAGTGTAGTCTATTTATAGAAATATCTCATATGGTGCCGTGGAGGATCATGTTACAATTTTTTTTATTATGGCTTGAATTTCAGAAGTCCGGGTATACACAGATGAGTGCCCCATTAAATTGATAGATTTGTCTATATAGTGCAAATATTGCCAAAATATGTACGATTCAACAATAGTATATAATGTAATATACATGTATTGATCTCTGATAAGACACGTCTCATTCATAAGTCCCTTTATAACTCAATACTTTTTGTGCCATGCACTTAATGATTTTATGTTGAAAAGATAAAGATGAACATAAAATCATTACAAAGAACAAGTTAAAGACAGTATTTTTTTTCTTTATCTTTATGACAATGCAGTGGTATCACAAACACATGCAAGACCACAAAACAATCTTAGCTATCGTAACTTTATAAAAGTCATTGTAATATAAATATTAACACATTGTTATGGAATGCTTACAAAAAAGTAATTTATTTGAACATCAATAAACCCCGGTGATCACAGTTTATGGCGATGATGGGTGTAACTTTGATAATGTTCTTGCAGCTGAAATAGACTTTGTATTGTCTCACATTTGTACACAACAAACCTTTGTGATGACTTTGTGAGATGACATGTAAGAGAGACCTGCAGGGATTATCTGCACCAAGAGTCGCACTATGACTGGTGAGGAGTAGGAGTGCACCAGATGCACCGGACGATGTTCCTAGTAGAAGCAGGTAAAGATGAGAAATACTCCTCAGTCTACAGTGAGATGCCTTAAGTGTCCACTCACTCGTTTCACTGGCAGTTGTGGCTTCATATTGATGAGGAAATTATACTTCCTGGCATTTCTAGGCACTTCCTAGTAATATCAGACATGTGCTCTGGTTACCTGAGTTGTGCTCGAACTGACCACTGACCTTACAATTAGCACCAACCTGATCCCCCCCGTACACCCACAGAAGAAGAAGTCACCTACTGCAGTGGTATGCCCCTGGTGGCATTGTACAGAACATTAAGCACAGTTCATCACAGTGCTGTGCGTTTTATTATTCACTTGTTTTTGTTGAGTTTAGGTAGTTAATGTATGTTTGTGGTTGTGCTAAAAACAGCCCTGTGCCGAAGACTAATGCAGGAGTGTTTTTGGCAATGGTTTTTAGTTAGTCGTGACAGCAGGCAGGTGACACCCAGTGAGGGATCATTCATTTCCAGTTATTTTCAACTGACATCAGCACTCGGCAGAAGAGACCAATGTTAAGTTTTTGTGTCACGTCCAAAGACGCATGTTTCCAACTTCCTGTCTACCGTCTACCACCCTGGTGCCTGATGACAAGTTGTGGACAATTTCATGGAACAGCTAATTCTGGCCGTGCTGTTGTCCCTGGGGCTGGGCCAGTTGAGCCGCCGTGCCAATAAAGCTTGATAAGGGTCACGCTATGAGTCACAGGACCAGGAAGGAATGTATACCACATTTTTATAACGTTTTTACACAATATCTTTCAATTTGTGAGTGCATTGTCCATAATATAAATATTTATATTTAAAAAATCAATTTTTTTAGATGCAAATTGTCAAACGGTACCAGTATAGAATGTTTTGTTTTATAAAATTTATTTAAAAAAATCATCAATTCTGAGGGGAGATTCATTACCACTCTGACATTGATAGTTTTTGTATGCAAAGTTCAACTTTTTTGCCAGCCCACTGTTCCTGGCGAGCCATCATCAGTATCGCTCTATAACAAAATAACCCTTTTGTGTACATAGTAGTCTGGCACACTTGTGTATTAACAGCTGCTGACGCGTTTTATTGGCACATCTATTCAAGTGTAATACTTGTTTTGTGATTCTGTTATAAATACATGCTCTTAGAATGTTTAGGTGCAGATTTTATTAGAAAATTAGTTGTTTATTTGTCCAGTTGTTGCCTTGAACTTGCAGAATACTCAAGAACAGACTGTGTGTGCAAAGGTTTAGTAGATTTATGAATCTAAGCTAGCTTTATAGTATGTGCCGGTATTTTTTTGTCACACTAAAATGCGTTTGTTTATGTTAATTAACTTTAAAAAATTATATCTAGTACATAATTTGTCATCAGTTTCCCATAATTATAACCAAGACTAGAAATTAACTAAATTACCTTTGAGGTATCATGCATGCAGTTTTTTTACTTTTGTTACTTTGTGTAGCATTTGGTTGTAGTACATGTACTTCCAAAAATTGACATTTGACTGACAGATTAGGCATATTTTGTTTTCTTAAAAACAAATTGTAGATTTATTATTAATGTTCATTGGGTATGTTTGAAATTGACAAAATTCAAATTGTATTGCTACAACTATTAATTGTAATTTTTGTCATTAGAAAATATTGTGTTACATTAGGTTACATTACTTTATGTGACAAATCTAAAGGTTTAAAAATGTATGATAACGCTTCTTCTCTTCAACCAAATGGTTGCTCTGCGGCCCACAGCATTAACTCAGGTAAAGGCTATCATGCTGTTCAGCAAGAATAATACCGCAATTATCTACAACTGTATCCTGTTTCATAGAATGTAATTTGCGTTATGTAATCTAATTTTGTTTGACAACCCAAGTTACCCGAGTAACCAGTAGTCTACAGTCTACACCTTTATCTGTATCTGGCAAATGCCACCTTTCTTCTGTTTTACTGTATACATCTTACACGTGACAAGAAGTAATGGTACCACTGACTTGTAATCAGCAATAAAGGAGTTGTTCTCGTACTCATACAACTGTGCATCTGAAGTTGTGTTATCACTGCTAAAGTTGATTAATATGCATTGACAAGTTGTATGTAGCCAGACGGACGGAGTTTAGTCTAGTTATGAGTCCACCCTGTACCTGTGTATGCAGTTATTGTGCGTCAACGTTGTCATTTGAGAACGCAGTTTGCACATGTTTCACAGGTGTGGTGTGACAGTTCAGCAATACAGAATATAATTCTGGGAATTGTGTACAGAGTGTCAGTGTATGTGACGCTCTGACATAAGCAATGTGTCAGTCCGTGTGGGGCCCTAAATCCTGCATGTAGTTCCTTCTGGGTCTAGTCTGAATGGTGCAACCTTTTAGTCTAATGGCCTCAGTGCAGCCGAACCATCGGCCCCCTGTTCACAAAAGGCATGAGATGAAAAGGTGTTTATTTGTAATACGGATAATGCCTGGCTTGAGATTGAAAGGTATACTGGGATAAATATGATTTAGCCAGAAGCGTCTTTTTATAGGCTGGACATGTTTACCTCTGTTTATGCTACAGGCAGTGTTATAATAGGCTGAGCCAGTGAAATAGTTAATAATAATAGTTATTATAGTAATATAATTATTTGGAAATTAGTTCATTGTAACTGCTATTTAGAATAGATTGATACTGTCAGTTAAGGTTGATGTGTGATACTTTGGTGTAGACCGATACTTTGTCTTGGAAAAATGGTACTTGACGCAAATTTAATAATTAAACCAGTTATACAATTAAAATGTTGTATGTACAGTTACGACACCAAAAAATATTATCATAACTGAAATAATAATGACATCATAAGTATTTTCAAACCTAATTAATTATCACGCTTAAAGCACATGTTTAATGAACTGACAGACAGTTGATATTATAGTTTGTGGTTACAACAGTATGTGCAATTTTTTTTATTTTTTTTCATTTCAACATGAGACCAACAACTTTTAGGCCACAGATGATTAATTTGTTACAGGCAAAACCAAAACCGTGACATTTCAGTGGTAGCATGAAAACATTGTGGCCCTTCTATTTAAACACAGAAATAGACTGCTCTAACTACTGACGAACTCCAGCAACTGGTTTCTAAGAGAGATAGACTGCTCGATGAAGAGTCATAATGGATTAGAAGTGGTTGCACAGAAATAAGTCGACCTGCAAAAAATCACGCAAGACGTGGTGATGTAAGCATCATTTCCAGCTACCATCAGATGTTTGTATCAACCACTCAGATTCTGGCCCTGGTATGTTAGTTTTCTTACTGGTTAGTGATTCATATTTTTGCAATTAATTGCAAGTAGGTATGCACAATTCCAAGTGTGTGTTCATCACACACGCACACACACTGTCCCACACACACACACACACACACGTACACACACACACACACACACACACACACACACACACACACACACACACACACACACACACACTGTCCCACACACACGCACACGCACACGCACACGCACACGCACACCACACACACACACACACAATATATATATATATAAATGCGCCGTGAAGAAATAATACACATTTAATTTACTAGCATGGCATTGTATTGTATTCCTGGTGACAAACCAACTTTAAAGGTAATCCATAAATTAGCAAAAAACAATATCTAACTATAATTGTTACATTACAGCTTTAGGTAATAAATCCTTAAAGTTACAGCCCACTAATTGCATGAGCTATTATTATATGTATAATGCTACATAGTTGTGTTTGTGCATGCGTAAGTCTTGATTATAATGACTAATGTGATAATTGGATGAACAACTAATGGAATTGTTTGAGGCAGCGGAGATGAGTATGCATCAAGAGGTTTGAACCCACACGATTTGACACTGTATGATTCCAAGAATCATGTGCTCAATAAGTCTTAATCAGGACAACGGACATAACAGCGGATGTAGATGGGCTGACACAGTTCTCGATTCCTCCCGGCAGCTTCCTGCAAAGAACATGATGAAATTAATGCAAGGCCACGTGCCATAATACATTTGATTCTTACCAGTGTTATCGTTGCCGCGTTGAAAGAAGTTTTGGTTTTAATGTTTACTGGTAAGTTATATTCAGCAGTAGAGATATTATCAGAAGTATATATTGAAACATAGTTTTTAAGCATAACTATTTATCTGTTGAACGACAGAATCTTCTTGTTTGTCTTCCATGAAGTGAAGACGACCTTATTTCAACTTGACGTCATCCTCGGTTGTTATTGGATTGGTTTTGATGCATTTGTAGGTGGGTGGTCAGTTTGGTTTGTTCTCACTTCTTGGGTTGTCCTGCTACTAATAGGACAGGACAGTTTGTGTCTAGAGACTATGAGGAGACACTAACTGGTGATGACTGGAGACTGTCTCTGCCTACAGTGTTGGACGCATCTAAAGCTGAGGTCACATGGGTGGCTAAAGTGCACGGGACCATAATAGACTGTAATAGTTATACATTTAATATACCATAGTCTTATCTAATGTGAACAGTAATATACATCCCCCTAACAGAGCTACTCTATAAGTAAACACAATGAGAGATCAAAGAAGGGAACTGACAGAATCATCTCCGCCCCAACACTCCCCACTCACTGTCTCTCAACAAACAACTGCCATCAAGCAGGTCATTCAGAAACATCTGTGCTAAGACAAATCACTTCTAAGACGGTCTCTATCCGAACATATCATGGCTGCATTATCAAGAAATATAATATTAGGATAAACTATAGGGCATAGTGATAGAAACTATGAACATTTTATTTTTCCCAGATGTGTTTTAAACATCTTTTATATGGTAGTTTTAGCTTAGCCTGCTAATTTGAATGTTTATTGTTTTTGTGACTGCATGTTTCAACAGTACAAAATATTTATATATCATGGCAATCTTGTCAATGTCGGCAGTTGGAGACATTTCGTGAGATTTACCGACCAGTCTGCATGCCATTGCTACATTGGTCTCATCCAAGGTTGAGGCTGTTTACTTTTTTCAGCCTGGTTGAGATATGAGAGAGAGACGAGGTGAGCGTGACGTGACTCGCACTCACAAGTCAACATCCAGGGTCGTTGACTTACTCTTACTGTAAACGCTTACAAGTTCGTGAATTACTGTCTGACTGACTTTGGAGTACTATACGGTTCAGTACATAGGGTATGCTGTTGATTAAATCACAGGTAGGGTCTGTTTATTGCGTCTTTCTGTAGTGATCTCCCTGCAGTTGATGGTTGGTGCAGATAGTAAACTGTGACTTGATTAACTATCATGTCAGTCGTATACAAAGGTGTGTCATCAATTTGTTGGGAAAGATGTCTGGATGGTGTCATGTTTTTAAGTCAGAGTTATTTTAGTTGTATTCTAAGCAGGGGGGACAGTTTTTAAAATATACAGTCATGATTATTACTTTGACATCCGTGCAGCAAGATGTATTTATATTTTGATACACAGCAAAGCAAATAAAGTTATTTTGATACACAGCAAAGCAAATAAAGTTGTCATACATCATCACAGAATGTTGTCTTTCCAATTGTGAGTGTGTAATAAATCGGACAGTTTGGTGTATGGAAACAGTTTCTCAACAAACATACCTGATATACCGTGTACTAACAGCTTTGCCATGGTCAGCCAAGTAGTTTGTTGTGTAATCCAGTGTAGCAGACAGAATCACAGGGTGAAGCTCTCCAGGTGTCTGTGGATGTTATCTAGAAACATCATCAGTGTCTTTGATGGGTAATCAATGTTGCGTCATCCGCCTCCAGGAAAAGACAATGGGTCTACTCCCAGGGGCCATGATGACACCAGCAATGACAGTTGGACACAACATGTCAGTCTGTTTTTTCAATGAAAATGACCCAGGATTTCTGCCTGCCCGTTTGTCGAATTTTGTACATATTCACTGTCAACGAAATGTGAAAATCGTGATGAAAATGACAACTACTGTTCATTTTAACATGAAGAAAATAGATAAATATTTTGTTCCCTGTCGCCAGTGACAAGTTGTCCACTTGTTGAAGGAACTGAAGTGCCTGGGGAAACAGTTGACACTGCCCAAGGTAGAGAAGGTGGTTGGGCCAAAGTCCCAGCCAGGAACTTGTAATTGGGTTGTCATAACAATCAGTGCCTGGCTAACTACCCCTAGAAATGTGACAGTGCCACAGGCATCTGTCTCTGATGACACAGCAGGGTCCTCACTGAACAGGGACAAAGTGACAGGATACAAACAAGCCCAGTTAAGTTTATAGTGACCATGAATTCTTGCTTGGAACCTTTTGGTCAACAAGTTACGATCAGAGAAACTGATAAAAATTGAAAACATGTGCACGTGTGAATGCACTCGGGAACAAGTGCAAATGTGAATATGTGTGCTTGCAAATACACTCACACTGTGCTAAAAATTATGTGAAACATTGTTTGTCAAGATTCTTACTCAAATACGATTATAAAATATAATAAAAACAGTCATTGGTTTTATTTAGCCCAATAGCATTTTACGTATAACAACATCGTGCAGTAGTAGATCGATGAAGTAATTTTTTATTAAAGTCCTTGATATTTACAAGGGCCATATCCTCTCAGTAACTAGTGCTTTGTTTTTGTTTAACTTGAAGTGTGCCAGTTTCCTCTTTGGACATCGACATTGTCACTCATGTTGGATCTGTATGATTCTGGCAAGTCTTTCTGATCTAATTCAGGCATGGCTCAGTGGTTGGTTACAACCAATGACGAGTTGCCAGTTCATTTCATTCACATGCAGCACAATTGTTGTGCACCAGACTTGTTATAATCTACAAGGAAGTTCTGTACGAACTCACAAGCAATGCTCACCTTTCCCACAATGTGACTGTGACCCTGGCTCTAACCCTTCCCTCTACTGTTTATACAAGGACTAGAACATGTTAATGAGCAGTCTACTCACTGGAAACGCAACAATAATTGACAATTTGTTGAGGCCAAAATACACATTTTGAATAATTTTCTTTCACTTTGTCAAGTTTTAATCACTGCTGTCGATAACACATAACTTACAAGAAGGCATGTTCAACTTTGTAATGATGCTGTAATGCAACTTTTGTCAACATAACACTGAACTGCAGCTTGGCTGCAGCCATCTGAGCCTCTGTAGGATACTGTACACAATCAACAGTCTCCAACAGAGACACTGATGACAAGTCTCCAGCTGCAATTGGTAGCACTTACACACTCTGTGTACAGTCCGCATCCCATACTAATTCTCACCTGAGGTAAGGGGAAGTGGCCACGCATTATTAGAAGTGAGCCATAAATCCATCATGCTTCTGCTCCTATTTCATGACAGCATGTAGGTTGTTAGACAACTGAATGTGTTGTTGTGTAAGACAGGGCCATAAAACACAGCGTTCCCACAGCAGTCAGTAAGCAGCTTCATGTGACAGCAGTAGTGGTGATAGCAGTGGCGTAACAATAATGCTATGCTATTTTGCTACGCTATGCTATGCTATGGGTGGCGTGGCTTGGGCTGGCCACTTGTTATGGTAATGTGTACGAAGTGTGTTTATTTTATCTGTCATTCCACCTCCACCTCACTTCCTTGTTCCGTTGTGGTGATTGTGTTTGCGAGGTTTTGGAAAGATGTCACATTACGATGTGCATCTTTATTATAGGCTATAAGTAATTTTAATAAAAGCCTTTCAATTTTGTGATCTAGGAAAACAGCGGACAAACCCAGGGAAATAGACAGGTGTACAAAGATACAGGCTTCAGTTAATATCACGGAGAGTTCAGCATCTATCAATAAAGTCATTTGAATCTTTACACACCTCCGTCTCCGCTAATCCTTCCACAGCCGTGACACTGACGGGAACTACAAACTGACAACACCCTGTCATTGTCTATCACAATAACCACAATGGAACAGGGATTGGGTTAGAATCACTTGAATTATATTAATAATTTAATGGATCAGATATTCTACTTTACAGCTACATAATTAATTCTGGGCTGTACTGGATCTAATTGTGAGGTGGCTGCATTGCCAAGGGAACTATAAAACTGGGCTCAACAGTAATACGTTTTGATAGAAAGAGCCATGAACATGTAACGTGTTGAAAAATTTTACAACTGATAAGCTAGGAGCTCCTTGTCTACGTGTCATCGATCTCGTTGCAACTTTACGGGCGAGCTTGTTAAATCAGCTTGTTATGTCTGGTGTGGAGGGTTCAACGCTGAGTGCAGGAAGTCTTCATGCTACAGCAAAAGAAACCTACATAGGCTGGAGCGTCAGCTATTGCGTTGTTAGCTCAGAAAGACAGCGGCCAGACACACATATTGCAGGAGCTGCCTGCCATATGTCGCGCTTGAAGCAAGTCAATGTATTCATATTTCATATACAGCATGAAAACATGGTATCAGCCTTTAGGGGCTTAGGAGGAACACCAAGACTGATGATCGGTTGGGTACCGCTGCTGTGAGATATCCTATCTTCATCCAGCCTCATTAACCTATTTCTGTGTCAATTATTATGGATGGACTTACATGGATGGACTTACATGGATGGACTTACATATTAGTAGCATACAGAAACTAGATTGTTGTCTCAGTAGATGTCATTACTACATAACATAGCATCTTAGACAAGAACAATTTGTCTTAGTTTAATTTTGACCTCCATTAGTTGACAATTCCTACTGCGTATGTAACATTTCTATTTAATTGGAACAAGCTTGTGTGAAGCAATACCTATAAATGTTAATTGCTGTGTGGATAAGGTATCCCATACGGAGATGGTTTGGTGTTTCAATTAACACATTTGCCCTGTGCATGAGAGTGCAGTAAGTGACTATTTCAAAGAAGGTGTATTGTTAATTAGTACACCCCAGGCTTGCCTTGGTAATGAGCTTGTGGAATTACGCCATATCAAATGGATCAACATTGCAAACTCGTACATCGATAGTTGCAAATGCGATGTAGAGTAATTAATATGTGGCAGGATCAGGGAGTCAGTGGCACTGTGCGACTCGATCTTTGGTGAAGATCACAGGTACCAGAAGGATGGGAATACTGCTACTAGTATTTTGAGCAGGGGGCTGAAATGCCACTGAATATATGAATATATGACCATCAAAAGGATGCTAATGGAGGGGTCATCTTCAGCCCCCCATTTTTTTTTCACTATATTCTATGTAAGTTTTATATAAATTTGAAAAACGTTTTTGGATAACCATTAAATGACATGACACTGACGCAGGTTGACCTGTCCACTGGCATACAACTGACCGTAGATATCTGTTGAAGCAGCCGGGCCATTTAATCAATGCACCAGTTACTTCCTGCCTGATCAATAATTCCAACACTCGATAGACAAATTAGCATTGACAGCGTCGTCGAGTGAACAGACACAAATGTCACTGAAAAATGAATTGCATAGATTTCTGTCAACAGTGGGTGGGTTTTGGACCCAAAACACTACTGCAGACACGTCACGCCTCAGCTTTCTTGGACAGTTTGCAAGTGATACCATTGGCACTTATCCAAGGCCAACTATTTTTGGAGGTTTGGGTGACCTTCCACATCCAAGTGACTGGGAGCTGACGTTTTGATCTCCACTTGCGGTACCCAGTATCCACCCCAGGGGGGTAAGGCATTGGCCTTGCACATCTAATGGATACGTTTTGGCAAGTGAATAAAGTGCAAATGCTTGTAATGAAAATTTAATGTCTGAAGATGTTTATTAATCCAGCATGTCCTATCATTGAGGCATTGACAAATAAATAACACTTCATAATATATTATAGACCCCGGCAGTGTATTTTTAACCAGACTCCACTTGTAGTCAGGTCCTTGATGTGTAAACATGGCCAGTGAGCGGCTGGAAGAGAGAGAAAGAACATAAACGATGAATTGTCATTCTCAGATCTATTCACGTGACTTTTCAGTTTTGCTTATCATGTTCCACATTACAATGAGATGCCTGTTGTACCCTATCTAAATGACTACTCATTCCTTCTATTGCACTCAACTGCTGGTACAGGTTGACACAAAGTGGCCAGGTTTTAGGGGATATCTATTAACTGTAGTTGGCAGGAATATGAGAAAGGGCCCCTATAATTATAGCGAGAGACAGTTTAATCTAGAGTTGTGAAAAGAAAGGAGAGAGTATTATCAGATATATACAGAGTGCTGGGGCGTGGCTGGGCTGGGAGGGGAGGCTGACCTATGTTGGTGTCCCAGCTGGGCTGGACTGGCAAGGTCAAGGTTTAGAGTCTGTTCTGGTTAAATAAAGAATACTGTTGTCTATGTTTGGTGCCCCTGTTGTCGTAGCGCCAGCAAGAGGACAGCTGTGACAGTTACACAGTAGCCTACTGCACCCATGTGTGGATGAGTTCCCAGACTTGTAGTCCCTCATAAAACTGAACACTGCAGGTTCGTGCTTTGTGACTAAGTCATGGCAAGTAAGAGATCTCACGCAGAGTAACCTGCTGTCAATTCAATGGTCTCCATCTCGTGTCCTCCCCTGGTCTCTCCATCTCGTGTCCTCCCCTGATCTCTCCATCTCGTGTCCTCCCCTGGTCTCTCCATCTAGTGTCCTCCCCTGGTCTCTTCATCTAGTGTCCTCCCCTGGTCTCTTCATCTCGTGTCCTCCCCTGGTCTCTTCATCTCGTGTCCTCCCCGGTCTCTTTCAACTTGTGTCCCCTCCTGGTCTCTTCATCTCGTGTCCTCCCCTGGTCTCTTCATCTCGTGTCCTCCCCTGGTCTCTTCATCTAGTGTCCTCCCCTGGTCTCTTCATCTCGTGTCCTCCCCTGGTCTCTTCATCTCGTGTCCTCCCCTGGTCTCTTCATCTCGTGTCCTCCCCTGGTGTCTTCATCTCGTGTCCTCCCCTGGTCTCTCCATCTAAGTGTCCTCCCCTGGTGTCTTCATCTCGTGTTCTCCCCTGGTCTCTTCATCTTGTGTCCTCCCCAGATCTCTCCATCTAATGTCCTCCCCTGGTGTCTTCATCTAGTGTTCTCCCCTGGTCTCTTCATCTTGTGTCCTCCCCAGATCTCTCCATCTCGTGTCCTCCCCTGGTCTCTTCATCTATTGTCCTCCCCTAGTCTCTTCATCTAGTGTCCTCCCTTTGTCTCTTCATCTCGTGTCCTCCCCTGGTCTCTTCATCTCATGTCCTCCCCTGGTCTCTCCATCTGTGTCCTCCCTTGTCTCTCCAGCTGTGTCCTCCCTTTGTCTCTCATCTAGTGTCCTCCCCTGGTCTCTCACCTATGTCCTCCAGGTCTTTCATCTAGTGTTGCTGTCTCTTCATTAAGGAGCCGGTCTTTAAATTTTCAGAGTGCTGGGGCGTGGCTCTGGGAGGGGAGGCTGACCTATGTTCTTCCCAGCTGGGCTGGACTGGCAAGGTCTTTAGATCTGTTCGGGTTAAATTCCCTGGTCTCTTTTGGTGCCCCCTTTGTCTCTTCATCAAGGTCCTGGTCTCTTACTCATGCCTCCCCTGCTCCCATGTGTGCCTGCGTTCCCAACTTGTCTCCCTCATAAACTGCATCAGTTCGTGCTTTGTGACTCATCTGGCACCTAGAGTTCTCACGCAGTGTAACCTGCTGTCAATTCGTGCCTCCTTTTTCTCTATCTATTATCTCCCCTGGTCTCTTATCTCGTGTCCTCCTGTATCTTATCTGTGTCCCCCCTGGTCTCTATTGTGTCCTCCCCGCTCTCTGTGTGCCTCCCCTGGTCTCTCATCTGTGCCTCCCCTGGTCTCTGTTTGTTCATTCTTCCCATAATGCTCTGTCCATTGTCACCTCTCGTGTCCTCCCCTGGTCTCTTCATCTCGTGTCCTCCCCTGGTCTCTCATCTAGTGTCCTCCCCTGGTCTCTTCATCTCGTGTCCTCCCCTGGTCTCTTCATCTCGTGTCCTCCCCTGGTCTCTCATCTAGTGTCCTCCCCTGGTCTCTCCATCTAGTGTCCTCCCCTGGTGTCTTCATCTAGTGTTCTCCCCTGGTCTCTTCATCTCGTGTCCTCCCCTGGTCTCTTCATCTAGTGTCCTCCCTTGGTCTCTTCATCTAGTGTCCTCCCCTGGTGTCTTCATCTCATGTCCTCCCCTGGTCTCTCCATCTAGTGTCCTCCCTCTGTCTCTCCATCTAGTGTCCTCCCTTTGTCTCTCCATCTTTGTCCTCCCCTGGTCTCTTCATCTAGTGTCCTCCCCTTGTCTCTCCATCTCGTGTCCTCCCCTGGTCTCTTCATCTCGTGTCCTCCCCTGGTCTCTCCATCTCGTGTCCTCCCCTGGTCTCTCCATCTCGTGTCCTCCCTTTGTCTCTCCATCTAGTGTCCTCCCTGGTCTCTCCATCTCGTGTCCTCCCCTGGTCTCTCCATCTAGTGTCCTCCCTTTGTCTCTTCATCTTGTGTCCTCCCCTGGTCTCTTCATCTGGTGTCCTCCCCTGGTCTCTCCATCTCGTGTCCCCCCCTTTGTCTCTTCATCTAGTGTCCTCCCCTGGTCTCTTCATCTCGTGTCCTCCCCTGGTCTCTTTATCTAGTGTCCTCCCTTTGTCTCTTCATCTCTTGTCCTCCCCTGGTCTCTTCATCTATGTCCTCCCCTGGTCTCTCCATCTAGTGTCCTCCCCTGGTCTCTCCATCTCGTGTCCTCCCCTGGTCTCTTTATCTCGTGTCCTCTCCTCAGTCTCTTCATCTAGTGTCCTCCCCTGTTCTCTTCATCTAGTGTCCTCCCCTGGTCTCTCCATCTCGTGTCCTCCCCTGGTCTCTCCATCTCGTGTCCTCCCCTGGTCTCTCCATCTCGTGTCCTCCCTGGTCTCTCCATCTCGTGTCCTCCCTTTGTCTCTTCATCTAGTGTCCTCCCCTGGTCTCTCCATCTCGTGTCCTCCCCTGTGTCTCTCCATCTAGTGTCCTCCCTTTGTCTCTCCATCTCGTGTCCTCCCTTTGTCTCTCCATCTCGTGTCCTCCCCTGGTCTCTTCATCTAGTGTCCTCCCCTGGTCTCTCCATCTCGTGTCCTCCCCTGGTCTCTCCATCTCATGTCCTCCCCTGGTCTCTTTATCTCGTGTCCTCCCCTGGTCTCTTTATCTCGTGTCCTCCCCTGGTCTCTTCATCTTGTGTCCCCCTCCTGGTCTTTCCATCTCGTGTCCTCCCCTCCCCCCTAAAACTCCTGTTAAGCTGATTTGCATAGCAATTTCTGTCCTCAGTGTAAATTAAGAGAAATATTCTCATTGCTATGTCAGCAATGGCTTGTTATTTATATATTTTGCAAACAAAATAATTACAGTGATGCAATTATATTAAAAATTTAAAAAATTCTTTTCAGTGGATCCAAGCATTATGTAGATTCTGGTAATTATTATTTTTACAAACATTTAGAGTTTTACTTATCCTTAGTATATCTCGTGTCGTTATGGTCAGATATACAGAGTGAACCATTTACACATAATGAACTGTGTTAATAGTTGGCTGCTACCAAACTGAGCCGAGTCTGCACATGAATTGAGCTCATTACCCGCTATTCCAATGAAGCTGTAATTTGCGAACAGCCTTGGCACATAAAGCATTGTAGGCTTCTTTCACTTGTCTCAAAGAGAACATGGCCTTATAGGCTTGCAGTAATTGGCTCGCATGTCTTGGGTGGAAATGTCAGCGCAGAGGTTTTCATATCGGCACATTTGCACACTGTGCAGGACACATTTTTTACATTTACATCATCTAACTAGGCACTTATAGAAATGTCACGTGGCAACACAGCTCAGACTTGGTTTGTTTTTTGAAGCTGTTTTGACAGGTTTACAGGTGTATTTGTTCGACATACATAGCGGTGGCATTGTTCACTGGCATTAGAATTATCTCAATTGTGTAGAAACCAAAAAAAAATTCACAGTGATAACAAAGTAAAACAAACCCAGTTGGTGTAGTTTTCAACCAAAATGTTATGTTGTGGCAAAAAATTGCAAATCAAATTTTATTATTTAACAGAATAATTAACTGATAACTGTAAAAACAATTTGTCTCGTCTATTATAGATGTTTTGCTTTACTAGCAACAGTGCCTTGCACCGAGTATGTTTTGAATTGAAATAGTTATGGTATTAAAATACCAATTCAAACGTATCTTATCGTGTGTGTGTGTATATATTATGTGTATGATGTGTAAAATACATGATTCACTCTTTTTGTTAAATTTTCTGTGAACTTTGGGTATTGACATGATTATTGATAATTCAAAGCTTTGGGCCTGTGTCAGTTTTAAACTAACATACATCATGTTATTTGGCGTCTAATGTAGTTTGACGTGTACCTCTGATTTTCTTTCACTGGAATTTTGCAGAGCATGAAAACTACATTATAAAGAAAAATAAATTGGGTCAGTTTCCTGGAGTCCATGATGGGAAGTACATAAATGAATCAGTTTCACCCCTGCTGGTGGTTCACAGAGACGGTGGGTACACACTGGGAGGGGTGAAGGGTCATCAGAGTAGCCTCTGAGAGGCTGGGTTATTATCAGGTCAACTTAGAGTGTCTGGTAAGCAGGTCAGCAGTGGTGCTGTTGACATTGTATTCCCCCCTAACAAGAGTATTCAAACATGAACATGACAGTGCATAACAGCAGGAAGACAGGCCAGCAGTAGACAGCGAGCCATCTGTTACTGTTAGTTTGTGTGAGACGTCAGCTATAAAGACTTGTTTCATGACACGACCCTGGCTAGCTGGCATTCAGCAGGAAATTATTTGTTGTTGCATTTATTAGAGCCCGTAGATATACTTTCAAACCAGTTGTACTTAAAATTTAATATTACAATATTACATAAATTTACTGTTTCCAACAATCCTTCTTCCCAATTAAAAATCCAATTGTTTTATTTTCAAAATTAAAATATAAAATATATTCACAGTTAAATAAATATTATAATAAATAAAACATCACACTTATTGCAACATATGCCATTCTAGGCACATGCTAAGGCTGTTGGTGTTGATCCTTCTTTTACCCACATTTTGTGGAAAGCATTAAACAAAATTGTAATGTGTAACTCCTTTAAGATAAATCTGACAGAATCTTTACTTGCAAGTGGTGTGACATCATCGGTTTCTTGCATGACTACAATCTATGGCATCTGTAGACATTTGTAGTCTCAAATAAACCCTGAGCGATAAGTAGATCAACAACTCTTGACTGTCAGTAGTAGAGAGACATGTCATAGGGGTAGAATCAGATAATAGAGACAGTTCTGCCCCCCCCCCCCATTCAGACTACTCATTCATGATTGTTGTGTGTTTGTTCAGCCACTCAAATAGTCCTGTAACTCACGAATCCACTCTACTGACCTAGTTGCCTGCCAGACTCTGAGCTGATGGCATCTTGTACAGATAGACCCATGTATGTAATGTACACAGGACACTGTCAGTCTTGAAGTGAAACCCCAAAATATACCTATGTCCTAGTTTCATACTACCACAGAGATTTATGATAAATTTGCTGAATTGGAATTGAAGTAAACAGTTCTGATATCAATCTTGTCATTTCTATGGTGCCTGAGTTAGTAATGCAGGCATATAATATGCTGGCTGCACATATGTATGTATGTCAGCAGTGAGCCATGCATTGATCCTATGTGGAGATAGAGGGTTCGTTTATGTCGCCTGTGTCTGGTATGTTTCTGATTACTCTGCGGTAGTCACAAAGTAATTAGGGTCAATTACTCGGCCAACTGGGACACATTGTTTTATCCCGGCATTCACCAAAACCCATTTTGATGGCACTAGCTTCACAATGATTAGGCCTTACAGATGTCTCTATTGTATATAATAGTATGTTAATATTGCAATTACTGAGTTCATTGCTGGTTATGGTGTAGTTTTAAAGATTTTGTTCCACTTTTAAACATATTTTATTAAAATCAACAAAACAATCCCACATTAAAAAAATATTTTGTGACGTATTAAACAAGAATTATGTCAAATTTCATCAGTATGTTAAGATGATTGCTATGTGTTATTTTCTGCATGCCATGTTTTAGAATTGTAATGCAATATTGAATATTTATGGGACTTAGAGAAATGCTATAAATTATTATTATATTTGCAGTAAAGATTATTACATAATTGATTAAGTATATAATCAGATAAATGTGAGGAATTAGTTAGGTAAATTTTATCCCATTATCTACCAAAGTGGACTCATTCTTGTGAGAACTGCTGTGACAGGAAGTGAGGATTTATGAAGGGGGTTTGACCCTAGGGGACAAGAATATGTCTACATCCTGTGACAGGAAATGCCTCTACACAGGCCAAGGAACATGACTGGAGTGTCTCATTGGGTTTGTATTTCCAACATTGGTCAATATACACGGGTGTGAAGTGTTGGCAAAGTCCTCTGCAAATAACGAATTAAGTTCACCCTCATTGTGTCCCTTAATTGGTGATGATAATCAGTCATCTTTGGTATGCATAGACTTAGAGCACTGTCAAATTGGTGGTGTTATTATAATACTGTACAAGAAAGTGCAGGTGAATCATATTGTCGTATCTGGATGGTATTATTGACAGATGTAGTTCATGTTTAATGTGAATCATGAGACGTCATTGCCTTTTGTAGGCCACTTCCAGCCCAAATTGGGGGTGTTTTTAAAATCTGTACAAAAAAATGAGGTAAATTTCCTTTTTCCCGTTTTTTTGGGATGGTTTTATATGACTTTTGTGTTTCTTGTTCGCCTCCTTGTTTTCTCCGAAAGTCTATGGTGACATAAAAAGTACACCCTAATTTATGTTATTTATTTATCTTAGCTTATTTATCTTTTGTTTTTTAATTCCCCTCCTTGTTTTCTGAAATTAGGTCAAAAAAGATCCCCGTTAATTTATGGTTTTTTATTTATCTTATTTAAATAAAAATCGCTTATTTATTTAACGGAATTATTTTAGATTTAGTCAACAGATCACGTTAATGTATAGCGTTTTGGTTGGCATTTAATTATGGAAGAAAGCATATTAAGAAACCCCAGTGATTGTTTTGTAAATTTCTGCTGTCTGTTACCCTGGCTTTCTAGAATGGAACAAACAACCTGAAACCCTCAGTGACCTTGTGCTTTGGGGGTCACTTGTCCCCTTCCCTCATTCTCCTGTCAAAATTCCCAATAAACCCTTTGTCTCCTTCACACTTGTCCCGTGCTGTTTGTGTCCATGTCACCCTTGTCTCCATGTCATCATTGTCTCCATGTCATCATTGTCTCCATGTCATCCTTGTCTCCATGTCATCATTGTCTCCATGTCATCCTTGTCTCCATGTCATCATTGTCTCCATGTCATCATTGTCTCCATGTCATCCTTGTCTCCATGTCATCATTGTCTCCATGTCATCCTTGTCTCCATGTCATCATTGTCTCCATGTCATCATTGTCTCCATGTCATCCTTGTCTCCATGTCATCATTGTCTCCATGTCATCCTTGTCTCCATGTCATCATTGTCTCCATGTCATCCTTGTCTCCATGTCATCATTGTCTCCATGTCATCATTGTCTCCCTGTCATCATTGTCTCCATGTCATCATTGTCTCCATGTCATCATTGTCTCCATGTCATCCTTGTCTCCATGTCATCATTGTCTCCATGTCATCCTTGTCTCCATGTCATCATTGTCTCCATGTCATCCTTGTCTCCATGTCATCCTTGTCTCCATGTCATCATTGTCTCCATGTCATCCTTGTCTCCATGTCATCCTTGTCTCCATGTCACCCACCATTGTCTCCATGTCACCCTTGTCCCCAGGTCATCCTTGTCTCCATGTCATCCTTGTCTCCATGTCATCCTTGCCCTCCATGTCATCCTTGTCTCCATGTCATCCTTGCCCCTTTTCCTTGCCCTCCATGTCATCCTTGCCCTCCATGTCATCCTTGTCTCCATGTCATCCTTGTCTCCATGTCATCATTGCCCTCCATGTCATCCTTGTCTCCATGTCATCCTTGCCCTCCATGTCATCCTTGTCTCCATGTCATCCTTGTCTCCATGTCATCCTTGTCCCCATGTCATCCTTGTCTCCATGTCATCATTGTCTCCATGTCATCCTTGTCTCCATGTCATCCTTGTCTCCATGTCATCATTGTCTCCATGTCATCCTTGTCTCCATGTCATCCTTGTCTCCATGTCATCATTGTCTCCATGTCATCCTTGTCCTCCAGGTCATCCTTGTCTCCAGGTCATCCTTGTCTCCATGTCATCCATGTCATCCTTGTCTCCATGTCATCCTTGTCTCCATGTCATCCTTGTCCCCATGTCATCCTTGTCCCAAGGTCATCCCTGTCCCCGTGTCATCCTTGTCTCCATGTCATCCTTGTCTCCATGTCATCATTGTCTCCATGTCATCCTTGTCTCCATGTCATCCTTGTCTCCATGTCATCATTGTCTCCATGTCATCCTTGTCTCCATGTCATCCTTGTCTCCATGTCATCATTGTCTCCATGTCATCCTTGTCTCCATGTCATCCTTGTCTCCATGTCATCCTTGTCTCCATGTCATCCTTGTCTCCATGTCATCCTTGTCTCCATGTCATCATTGTCTCCATGTCATCCTTGTCTCCATGTCATCATTGTCTCCATGTCATCCTTGTCTCCATGTCATCCTTGTCTCCATGTCATCATTGTCTCCATGTCTTTCTTGCCCTCCATGTCATCCTTGTCTCCATGTCATCCTTGTCTCCATGTCACCCTTTTTGTCTCCATGTCATCCTTGTCTCCATGTCATCCTTGTCTCCATGTCATCCTTGCCCTCCATGTCATCCTTGTCTCCATGTCATCCTTGTCTCCATGTCATCATTGTCTCCATGTCATCATTGTCTCCATGTCATCCTTGTCTCCATGTCATCATTGTCTCCATGTCATCATTGTCTCCATGTCATCCTTGTCTCCATGTCATCCTTGTCTCCATGTCATCATTGTCTCCATGTCATCCTTGTCTCCATGTCATCCTTGTCTCCATGTCATCCTTGTCTCCATGTCATCATTGTCTCCATGTCATCCTTGTCTCCATGTCATCCTTGTCTTCATGTCATCCTTGTCTCCATGTCATCCTTGTCTCCATGTCATCCTTGTCTCCATGTCATCCTTGTCTCCATGTCATCCTTGTCTCCATGTCATCCTTGTCTCCAAATGTCATTCTTGTCCCCAAATGTCATCCTTGCCTCCATGTCATCCTTGTCTCCATGTCATTCTTGTCTCCATGTCATTCTTGTCTCCATGTCATTCTTGTCTCCAAGTCATCCTTGTTTGTCCCCACCTATCTTTATCTTCCACAGTTCCACTGCCCAGACATCTCCTTTCTTTCCAAGTTACTGCTGTCCAATTTACATCACAGATACCTTGTTCCACATGTCCCATCCCTTTAGTCCCCCTCCTCACCAACGTCTTAACACTGTTCACACAACCTCCTCCATCAGCCCCCAGTCTTCACTTGTCTGTAACTAGTATTTTTGCTCCCACAACTAAGCATGTTTGCATGCATGCATGACATTATTTCTGTGGCAGTGGCATGGCAATGTTTGTGTTATGTTTTATGCTCCTGTAACCTTATTCACAGACATGTAGTCACATTTTCAGTCTTAGTATAATTGTATAAAATATGATGATCACCCAATCAGTTTATTGCTGCCCCATTGGTAGAGCTGTGAGATATTGTCAGGCTGACATTTATGTAATAGGTGTGACATTCAGACAGCCAGTCTCACTGGATTACCTTTACTCAGGCAGGTATGGAGTTAACACCTGTACATGTGCCAAAGGTAACAGTGATTAGATCAAGGTGATTATCACCCTCTACCTCTAACTTCCCTGGGGTGTGACAAACCAGAGTGCAAGACCTAGATTATGTAAACTACCCAGTCAAAGTTACCCTATATGTACCAACTTGTATAACACCAGTTGTGTTTTATTATCAGTAAGCATTTGTGTGAAACCCTCCGGGGCATCTTCAACAAATTGTATGACCTTTGACCTGCTACAGTGGCACCATTTCATAGTACAGCTCCAATACGCCAGTAGGCACAAAAAGGTGTAAGTAAGACAAATGCTTGAACAGCATTGACAACATGCAATGTTACATGTCAACAGCACTGACATGGATTATTATGAAGGCCTGGGCAAGGAATCACAAGTGACTGCTTAGTGCTTACCAAATACCTTCTTCTACCAGGAATTAATTGTATGCCCTCTAAGCAGATCTAAATTGAGATACAAACACTGGGGTGATCAAAAGAGTACTGAATGATATACCGTTGACCTTGGCACTGACACAGTTGATGGCAATTCTTCCTGCCGAGTCAGTTTTATTGGCAAAAAAGCATGTCTCAATGCAAGCCAGCCTTTATGTTATGGTTACTTTAGGGTTAACTATTAGTGCTGACATGAAGGTATCAGAGCAGTGTGGAATTGCAGCAGCTGAAGGGAAACCAAATTCTTGGATTAATTAGGCGAAATATAGTGTACAAAGAAAAAGAACTAATAATACTGCTGTATAAAACAATAGTTAGGCCTCACTTAGAATATTGTATACAAGCATGGAGGCCATATCTCAAGAAGGATATTGATATGCTAGAAAGAGTACAAAGGAGAGCAACCAAAATGATACCAAAACTCAGGAATGTTAGTTATGAAATGCGTCTAAATGAATGTGGTTTAACAACACTAGAAACCAGAAGATTGAGAGGAGATCAGATTGAGGTGTTTAAAATATTGAATGGATATGAAAATATTGACAGAAATATTTGTTTCACAGTCAAGGAAGAGAGAAGGACTAGAGGACATGGAGTTACATTAGCAAAGAAGCAGTGTACGGGGTAGACTAGATATTAGAAAATTTTCATTTTCACAAAGAACAGTAAACGAATGGAACAGATTATCAGCTGATTGTGTAGGTGCTAGTAGTGTTAATATATTTAAAAATAAAATCGACATATACCTAAGACCGGCGGGGTATATTTAGATAGATAGGTTGGACTCTCGATAAGCCAAATGGCTTCCTTGTCCACCTGCCATCTAGAGTTGAATCTCTAGGTGGCAATCTTGTTAAATCTTGTTAAAAACTGGCAAAAAAACCTGACTCTGGTAATGACAATGTAACTGGTTAAACACAGGAAGGTGTATGAAATATGGATCCATAGGCAGTGATAATAAATTTTAGTTACAAATTAACAGTAACAAATTGCTGCTATGCTGTCTGTCTAGTAGTGAGGCCTAACCTTTGTACTAAAAATATATGTCAAGTATTTCTTTAGTAAAAACAGGCATGTATTGCACAATGACGGCGTGCCTGTCCTTTCATTTGATACTGTGCAGTAATGGGTATCATTAAATGGCCATATTCGAGTTACGGTCGACTTTTCAATTGACATCACGTCTGTAATGGGCTTTGCGTTACTATTCTTGGCAGAATATTCGTTCTAATGACACACGTAACCACACTCACAAGACCAGTGGAAGATCTGTGGTGGTTGTGCCAACTTTATTGAGCTACACGGCAGTCGAATCTAGTTTCACCTGGGCTTGTGTTTAGCTTTAGCAGCGAACAGTCCGGGCTTCTGTTTCTCCCGCCGTTGATTACCAATGAAGCTGTTTCTCGCCAAAACAACAGATTAGTAGGTAGGCTTGCATGTCCATGCGAATATAAAAGACTGTTTAAACAGGATTCACATCAGTTGTCATTGTCTGATCTGTTGGCGTGCCAAAATATTCAGGAGTTGAAGTGTCCTGTGGATGTTTATGCAGCAATATTATCTGGGTTGTTATTCATATTTTAAAATTTATGTTTGTATTTCTGTGTGCTTTGTTTGGTGTTCAGCACAGCAGACATAATAATATTAAGTACAGATATGGCGCTTTAAAAATAATAATAATGTTTTGATATTGGTTGTTTGGTTTCATTACTAAATTATGTAATTTTTAGTATATAAAGAGATGAAAGATGCTAGAATAAATGGTTTAACAATAATTAACCATAAAAATGTGTTGCTCAAATAAAACAATTATTCTATTTTACAAAAATGGAAAACTACTTGGTGGTCATTATTCTTGACCACAAGTATACATTTAAAATACTTGTACTCATACTCAGGGGAAGTACTGCATTCTACTTGTACTCACATACTCAGCTTTCAGCAATGTAATCATACTTGTACTCATTAACACTATTTCTTAAATAATGACCAGCTCTTTGTGAAAATCACTGTTGGGTCCCCTTGCATGTAAACACAGTTAGTCTGGATGCTGACATAATTCTTCAGGTGGTGTCAAGACATAGCCAACATTCACTGTTTATGTTTCTCTCTACCAGTTTGTCTAGACATTGTTACATGGCTCATGAAGTATCGTCATCCCCAGGAATGCCCTCGGTATCTGTGTGTACAGTTATAGGTGCAAGTAGCAGTACTTCATTCATGGAGGTGTTGGAATGGCAGATACATCTACTGGCGTCTGCACAGTCTACTCAAGCAAATATGTGCTGAATATATTGTAAGATATGGGCTGAATCTGAGCTCAGGTTGGGAGTTGTGTTTTCTGGTTTGACTGGAACAGTGATTAGGAACCATAAACATGTGTAGTGACAGGGCAACACAAGACATTGTTATTGTGTTGTATATTTGTGTGTTATAACGAACAATTTACTGTTCTTGAAATTTAAGAGTTTCGGGTGAAATCGTTTGCTATTTGGGGTTTGACTCACTTATGACAACTTAGTGGTTGAATTAAAATGTTATTTCTAACACAATTTTGCAATATAAATACACCAATCAACCCCAGAACATTACTTGGTAAGTACAACATGAATTTTTTATTACTCCAACTCCAGGTCTGGCTACTTTTTATTCAGCAGGTGCCATTTCAGCTGTCAATAAATTAATTTATAACCACAGCACTCATTTAAAGTCAGTGCACTTATGAACTAAAATCAGATAATAAATATGTTTTACGAAAATACGTCAATGTGTGGCGCTAATCATGGCAACTGCTCTTCCATCGTCATGTGAAAGTCACTTGATGTAGTTTTATACACTCAAGTTATCCTTTATCTAGGTCTAAAGACAAAACAAGCATGTACATTGTAACTTGATGATATTTTACGTTATTCTAATATTTTTAATGTAGCCAATGCTACATTTAAAACAGCGAATAGATGTCAGTCAGAATTATGAAATAATATGCTGTATCCTGGATAAAAAAATTATATTGAGTGGATCATCTAAACAATAGTTGTTAAACAGCTGTTTTCAAGTAAATAAAGTACGATTAACAAACTCAGCTGTTCACATCTCCTCATATTCATTCTGAGCCAGAAGCATTATGTTGCACATAGAAATATATCAGAAGTTTTTTGAAACATAACCTTTTCGTTCAGCATTTTTAGACGAAGCAGGTAGTGGTTTTTATCAGTACTTCTTCTGAACTGACTAAATACCTAACTGAAGCTAAACTGTGTTCCATGTTTTAAAGAGAGCAATATTTCATTTAAATAACATTCGCCAGTGATTTCTTATGCTGGTGTAGAATTTATATTACATAGACATGTAGACATTTACAAAGCTAGGTTTATGCAAAAGTCTGGCAAATGGTGCGGTAGTGTAAACTAATTCTGTCAGCTCTTTATAAAGCCAGTCATGCAGTGACTCTGAAGAACACTGTTAACACAGATTTGTTAAAGTAAAGGTCTCCTTTGTATTCAGTGAGTCACAGACATTATACAACAGTCACAGTCAGCAAGAAAGATCAGCTGATTGCTCTTGTGTGTTTTATAATTGCCACACTTGCTGAGCATGAATAAAGCCATAAAAGGCACAAGCAGCTGAGCACAGAAGATTGTGCACGATGGCCTAGATTGAGGTTGTGTAAAAAGGTAAGATTTTGTTTAGCGCAGCCTCCAGTCCTTACAACAACTCCGAGACTTTACCCTTCACTCCCTGGCAGACTTATTCCGTCGACCACCATCTTGAATCTTCTAGGACACTGTCGTCCATGGTGTCGTATCACTGTTGTCCATGGTGTCATATCACTGAGCTTCATCTGTGAATTTTTTTTGTTAGATGAGCTATGATTTGTTTGCACTCTGTACAAACACTTGCAAGGTAAGACATATATGTTGGATACCCAAATGAACCTGGCTGCCCAGTGGGAGGGATAGTGCAGAATCCTAGGACCAGATCCTGTGCCTGTGGTATAACACACTCCGTGATAAGATAAACACTGGTGAAAGACCTATAAATAGGTCTACAGTACATTATGTAAATGTGAAGAGGTGATAGGTGTGCTACTTGTAAGGTGATAAAACATTGTAAGGGCACGGTGACTTCTAGTCAGTCTGGGAGATTGAAAGTGTAGGAACATGATAAATGTTCATAATGTCAGATAATGAAGTTTTTTTTGAAATCGTGAAGGTCTAATCATTTAAATATGTGTATATATTTGTGTTTATATTTATATATATACATATAATATATATATATATATATATATATATAATATTTATATATATATATATATATATATATATATATAATATATATAATTTTATATATATATATTTTATATATATATATATATATATATATATATATATATATATTATAATAATACAGTGTGTGTATGTATATATATATATATATATATATGTACAGTATTATGTATATGTATTTATTTTATTCTTATTTTATTTTTAATAATTATATGTTATATCGCGTAGCACATAAATAATCTGTGGTGGAATTAACATTTAATAAATATTAAAATTTATTGTTATTACAATGTAGTTGCTAGAATGAAGATTACAATAGTAAAATAGTGTAAACATAAATGTTATGGATGTGTTCAAATAAAGTGTTAGTTCTGATAACTAGAAGTTTTCATTTTTATCCTTGACAAACTATGTGTACCCCGGGTAAATCTGGTTAAAATAGGAAATTAATTTTTTTTTATTAATGTCAAGCATACCTGACAGCCCGCAAACTTAATATTCTCTGATGGTATATTTTGTATGGTAACATTCTGTAATTAATCAAATAGAAAATATTGACACCTGATAAGTTTTTTCTCAAAAATAATCGAATCATTCCGTTGTTTTATCTGCTTATGGAAATATAAGTACGGCAATTCGTTGACATCATGAAAATTCGCACAATCGTCATATACTGGTAGTGAGTGACAGCCTCATGTGATGAGATGATACTATATATTCATAGATCACGTTGCTATTTATGTTTCTACGACTGACAGTGACAGAGGAACTTTGATTTGTTTGTGCTGGAGAAAACATGCTGTTGAATGACTGTCTCGAGGTGTTCTGTCAGCGACCATGACTGATAGATCCGTGTACATGGCTCTCCCTCAGCAGAAGCCAGTCCAGGTGCCTGGGGCGAGAAAGATTAGTCCTCCGGTAAAAACTCCTTGCACAGCGAAAGTCAGCGATTACTGCTTGTTAGTCACCCAGCGTCACTCTGCATGTTTGCTGGGGTTTATCAGCCGCTAATACTTGTAAATGGCTTGTTTCGGTTATATTTATGAGTCACAGAAATTTGTTTATAATGAAGTTGTCTTGTCAGACGCGCTGGTTTTATTGTTCTTGTGGTTGTGAGGATATTAGCATTTGTTCATGTTCACAAACAAGATTCTGACTGGCGGCTTTTCCATATGCTTCAAACAGGTTTGCGTGACTAACGAGTACAGAATGTGGTTAGTCTTACCAGTGCAACATAGTTCTACATCATCGTCACCAGGGAAACCAACGTATCTTAGGAATTGACACCGACCGCATACGTTTCATTTCTTGCGGTGTCAACTCTATAGTCTATCAGTCACCATTGAGAGATCGGACTTGTTTCTCGCCATTCATCTGATCTGATTAGACTGACACGCAAAGTCATAGGTAGTCTTACACTTTTTTCTAGATTAGATATCTATTACTGGAAATTTATTTTTTCTACACTGTATCTAGGTCACTTATCATGAATCAGAGGTGAGGATATGAGAAGTGGCCCAAAGTTGTCATTATATAGATACAATAGTAGTTTGTTGATGTTTTCATGAACATAGTCCTATATATTTATTAACAGAAACTACCTGGTAATTTGGAAGGTTGGACCACGTGCTCATGACATGCCAGCAGTTGACTAATTCCAGTGTAATAGTTAACTAATCGATGTGGGTTGGGTGTGATTAAGCGAGTTCTTGTCCTGGTTCACAAGAAGTTCAAAAAGTTCACTGGAGCACAGACTCAGCACACGGGTCAGTGCAAACACCTGTGTCGACAAATGCTGCAAACAGTGGCCGACATTTCACGGATCTATTTCTACGGATTCGGGTTAAATTTACATTTTTCTTTCAGGTGTTTGTTGATAAAGTGATGACACCTTAGAACTTCTCTTGGGCGCTGTTTCTGATGACCTGGTAGAGGTCAGACTCTAAAGGTTGCTGCCAAAGAAGTCTTATATAAACGCGTAGTCCGTGGACACCAGAGTGACCAGACATGTCACTTTACCCTCGCTGTTATAAATGAAGACAAATGTGAGTTGCCAGTGTGGTGCCTTCAGTGTTACTCACAGACATGTGATGAGCGGGGAGAGTGTTGTTATGTCTGCTTCAAGGCCAGGTTATCCTGTCAGTCGTTGTTGAATGTGTGATGCAGAATGAATACAAAACACTTTCCAAGTTGGCAGCACCCAAATGTGGAGGCGTTTTCGTCACAGACATCTGTTCAGGTCTCGGAAGTTCCTAATGATGATTCAGAAGCTGGGATTGGTGCCACTGGTCAAGCCTTTTTGGAAGCTGTTAGTTTAGTAAGGAAAACTAGCTTTCATTTATCCAGTAGAGTGACGTAGCAGATGTGAGGCAAAGGTTTACTACTACAGTAGTTTGTATTTTTAGAAATTATTTCCACAAGGGTGGTTCAGTACTGGGTTCCCTTAGGCAGGAGACTAGCAAACATGGCGTATCAAAAGATATGTAAATAACAGGCTTTATAGACATTGTGTTTTCTTAGATACATTGGCATTTGGTAGATGAGGTTGCGAGGCCAATGTCGCAAGGAAGGAAGTGAACACAGAACTTGGTGCCTGCAATGAGATTACTGTACTTGTGAATATAAGTGGACCCCATTTCCTCAGTGCAAGTGTCAGTAGTGTCACTGTGTCACTGTGTCACTGTGTCAGTTAGTGAAGACCCTGACACTGCCAATAAACCATCTTGCCCTCATTCCAGCACTCTTGTGGTCATTCATATTGCGCTTGACCATTCAGCTGTGTAAACGACTACATGTACCTGGCTTGTGGCTATAGATAGCAGTGAAATTAATCGTATGAATGAGTAGGTTTCACATGCAGTAAATGCTATCGGGTAGATAAACTTAAAAGGTAACCAGTTAAATTGGCGTTCAGATGTACAAGTCAATAAAGGAACATGTTCCAGTGATGCCGTTTACCTTGACCTTAACCTTACAATTATGGCCGGTCCAGTGGAACCTGAATCTAGTGAGTAGAAGGCGTGTGATACTGTGAATAGACCTCACACTGGGACAGCCCCTTGGTGATCTAGTTCACTGTCTCGCATGTGTATTTATATATATGTGGAACGATCTAAGGTTCCACGAAACATGTTGTAGAGGAACTGGATACTTCGTGTTGGTTCTCTTCAGTGTGGGTGCTGTGTCCTGTGACACTCCTCTTACAAAACTCTCAATCTTTCATCCACCCACTAAATTAAAACTGTAAAAGAAAGGACGTCTTGTATTGTCCATGTACACACCATACACAAATCTAAATCTGGTGTCAGTGAAAAACGTAAGTCTTTTCTAATGTTATTTCTGACGCAATAAGTTTACAGCATATGTGTTTGCCCGTCGTAAATCAGCCATTCCTTATTGGCTCTTTGACCGTTTCCAAGTTTGGGCAAGATCTTACCTCAAGATCTTACCTCAAGACCGGTTAGTAGTTGCCCAAAACTGAGCATTGAGACCGTCTCAAGATTAATTTTCTGTTGTTGCAGTTCTCTATTGATGTATTTTTTTCTCATATGTTTGATATCCGGTTTGTCAAGGCTGGTTAATTTGAAAAATCATAATTGTACAGGTCTGGGTGTCCGCTCCAATCTCTTCAGAGGCGTGACTTCAGTTCGTTTACTGTCCTGGCCTGAACTGTGTCGTCTGACAGGGAGTTCCACATTTTAACCTCTCTGGTCGAGAAGAAGTGATGTCTGTAGCCAGTGGTCTCTGGGTTTGGAGTTTTTCACTGTGCCCTCTTGTGGTACCACTGGCTTTTTTGAACATCAGCTTTGGCGGGCACTGTGAACATCTGCAGTCCTGGTTGACTGAGTCTATTCTTTTGATAATTTTGAAAGTCTGGATTATGTCCGTTCTCTGTCTTCTGTAATTCAAGGTAGGAAGCTGTAATTCTTTAAGTCTGCTGTTGTACGGTAATCCCTTTGTTTCCGGCACAAGTCGTGTTGCACCAGATTTCAGTGAGAAACTTCTGTTGTCCCCTGTTCAAGCTTGTGATGAAGTAGCAAGTAGTCAGAGGCTACCCCTGGGTTGGTTTGTTTAGGCTGGCTCACCGCCAACTAGCCTCCTTAAAAACAATTAGGCTCGGACTTCGTTCTGGCCAAATTCTACTAAACTTCTGGTTACGGTAACTGTTTAGATGCATTATATGTCTTTGTTTAGATAACTCTCTCATCTGGCGACTTGATTAGCGCCTTTCTCCAATACTTACCGTGCGGACTGTGTGGTTTAGGTGCCATTTTTGTGGTTTAGCATCTGCACAAACATTTACGGACAATTTTAAATGCTCACTGTGGCACGTTGGCACTGCTATTTTTACCCATTTTCACTCTGATCTATTGCGGTTTGTACTCTAATTGAAACATGACAGTAGAATTTGAATATGTTTCTTGTTTAGACACTACCAGATGCAGTGCAAAGCATCACAACTATGTTCTATAGATTTAATAAAATACTTTTTTTTTTAATATAAATAATTTATATAATTTTTTAAAAGTGATTTCATATTCAAAATAACTGGCAGTGCCATTTCTGATGTGTAAAGAATTCAAAATACTGGTTCAGATTGCCCAGCTAATGTCAGATCAGAAACCACCAAGATGAACTTGGCTTCTGAAGAAACATAAACATTGTCTCATTTGATACCACTTTTATGGAAATAGTACCATCATAATGATTTGTATTTCTGCATTTTCTGCAGCAAAATATTACTGTAAACATCCTGCCTTGTGGCACAAGTGTCTTTGTGCTAAGTACATATGAACTTGACTCAACTTATGCACAATTTAGAGTGTTTTGTTTGTTGAGGTGATAAGTACTCTTGAAGTGTCTAGTGGGAAAACACAGCAAGTGATAGATGCCTCCATCTGGGATGTGTGTTGTCCTATTTTGTAGGTTATTATCCTATCGTGATAATAACAGATCACTGGCAGTCTCTTCATTCACACTTTCTGATTTCACTAACATGTTAATGTTATTGTTGTTTCAGAATAGTAATCAGAGAAAACAATCAAATTAATTAGTCTCTGCAGCGCACAGCATTAAATCCTACCAATTGACTAAGGTTGATAAATGCATCAATAAAAAAGGATTATAATATTAAAAACGAGCCCTCTAATCGCACTTTTGTGGGAATAACAAAATGCATTTAATGGGAACAACATATGGAAAATTAAGGATGAAAAAGGTAATTCCAAGTTTCTGTATCATTGCAAACTAAAAGAAAAGTCATAAATCATTTGTGTAGCATCAACATAATTTCAGGAAGTAAAGATGATTGTATTGCAGACTGAAAATGTGCTGCCATAATAAAAGGATAAGAAACATGACCTATTATTGTATAAGCAATTAAAGAAGACTGTATAACATTTGTGTAGATGTGTTCTTTGATGCACTCTACACCTCTCATATTTACTCTGTTAATGCTGTTAGCCGTAGAAAGATTCTGCTTTGGAATTGGACCACCTTGAATAGTTGTTGAATGGCTATTCATAATGATTAATCACTTCTTTAGTGGTTACTTTTTGTACCAAATTGCAATTTGTATGACTATTGAGTGTGTCAAAGCTGTGTTGCTGTACTGCCAATCTCGACAGTTTTCTGAATGTACATTAACCTAGTTGCAGGATCTTGATTTATTACCAACCACTACAAGTGACATTGGTGTAGGTCAGATCTTGTGCACGTAGTGCTTCTTGTCAGTGTTAATGTGACTGTAGGTAGATGTACTTGTATTTAATCTTGAGGAACTGCTTCTGTCTCTGTTTGGTTGGAGACTACACCTGTGTCACTTCTGTAACCGTGAGTCAGTGAGAGACACTGCAGAGAATAAGGAACACTTGTGTATGTACAATTGTAGGTGAGTTATAAACCTATAGTCTTTGATGCTGCTCAGAACACTTTATTCTGGACTTCCTGACTTACGTTTACTTATACATACTCCCTGACAGAACTGTTCAATTGATCACCATCTCTGCTTCAGTGGGACGGATTAACGGAGTTAATCCACAAAGCGTATTCATTAACAGATTTCCACCACTGAGTATAACCAGGTACTCATTTGTAGAGCTGACTGCTGAATCAATGAAAACTGAAGGAACTTGCTTAAGATTCAAAACGGCAGAACAGAACAGAACAGAACAGAACAGAACGTGGGTTCCTAGTTTGAGTGTGGTGGGTGTAAAATCAAGGCTTGATTCTGTGAACTTCCTGCTAATAATTATCACCCATTCTAGGAGGATTCTGTGTAGTGGAACAAAGAACCTCATTTTAATGTGAGAAAATTATTGTGGAAGGTGGACAATAGCATTTACCATTTGGTCCGTGCGACACAGGCAATCATAAGGACAGTGTCTTGCCATCTTATTATTATCTTTGTATTACATTGGGTCTATAGATATCTGTCAATGCCATGTGGCTGCTAAATTAGCACGTCTAGTAGTCGTCTACGCAAGTGAACGTTTCCGCGAAATTGGCTTACGTCGTTGGGTAATTAGAGAGCTTCCTGTCACTAACAATCGTCGTCATCTTCTCTTGTTGCCTTCCGCTTTCTCTTTTTGTTTCTGTCTGTCTGTCTCTCTGGCTGCCTCACTTTCTGTACTTTATGTACTTAGCAAATTTATAGTAGTAATCTCTTATTAAATATTGATATTGTTACTACAAACACCAGTTTGGCCAGTGGACATTTATTGAGAGTGAAAATAAAATAACAAGGCT
Source organism: Ridgeia piscesae (assembly GCA_025642075.2). Classification (NCBI taxonomy): domain Eukaryota; kingdom Metazoa; phylum Annelida; class Polychaeta; order Sabellida; family Siboglinidae; genus Ridgeia; species Ridgeia piscesae. Next base: position 195,976 of record JAODUO010000469.1, read on the forward strand.
GGATTTTGTCTTTTAGGTTAATTAGGCGTGACTGACTTGGTAGTGAACAATGGTTGTTGCTGTATGTCACAACACCAGCCATGTACAGTGTGACGTCTCCAGCAAGTCATGGCTGAGCTTTGGAAATGTTATTAGGTGTGGGCCAAATTTAGTTAAATTCTCTCTGGAGGGCAAAGCTTTTGATTTGCTAAAATATTAAGTACCAGATACATTATTGTAGATGCTGGTAAAGAGTGTTTTGTGCAGCCCAGGAACATATCTTAACAACACATCAATAGCAGTATTTAAACACCGTCCAAAAAGTTTAAGTAAAATAGCGAGGCTGTCAGTTCTTCTACAAACTGTGTATACCACTGCTTGTAGAGTGCAGAGATCGCAAGTCACAAGACCACTATTCTATGATGTCAGACATGTTTTCTGTCGTTGGGAATTACAGTATTGCTGAAATCAAGTGGCTTTAATGCTATCAAATTGTGGCAACCATTTCTGCAATGCTGAATTGAAATCATCAGGGCTGCTGAAATCAGCTCATAAAATACAAGGTTTTTTTCCATAATGAAACTTGTCACCAATACAAATGATTGCAAAGAAAGAAAGAAATGATTGAATCTTTATAGGTTGGAAGACAACAGACACCTGATTGTCATCCTTGATACATGTGTTGTGTCGTCTTCATTGCTAGATGATCTGGTGCCCTTAAAATGTAGAAAATTGTTGTTGGTATGAGTTTTTACACTTCCATGTTACATATCAGCTTTTACTTTCTCTGTGTATTCAGCGCTTTCAGATGTCCAGAAATAAATGTCAAGGCAGAACTTGAAACTTGGTGTCCATCTCAACTACCAGCCATGGAGACAACTAACGATGGTGTCAGGCATCTCCAAAACACTCCATGGCTTGGTCACAAACATTGCATGACATATCAAGGACTATCATGAACTATTTTCTCTTGTGTTTGTGCAGTTCAGTGGAAACTGGAAACTGAACCGAAATGTTTTCTGAGCATTGGGGTTTGTGGCACATTCTGCAGTATGATCCATAGCCAAGGTCTGCACAGTGAACTGTGGTAAAACATTACATTCACTAGATGGCAGCACTTGAACTAGTGTGGGCAGAAGCTAAGGATAAAGCAAGGACAATTTAAATATATCCAATCCATGTAAACATAATGATGTGTAATGATTTCATCAGGAATAGGTAAATCTAAACATATACAGTAAATCATCTGAAATTGGCTACAACTTGCCAATATCCGATGTATGGTGTCTGCATTATGTGTCTACTCTGTAGGAGAGCCAGTGCATTATGTGTCTACTCTGTAGGAGAGCCAGTGCATTATGTGTCTACTCAGTAGGAGAGCCAGTGCATTATGTGTCTATCTGTAGGAGAGCCAGTGCATTATGTGTCTACTCAGTAGGAGAGCCAGTGCATTATGTGTCTACTCAGTAGGAGAGCCAGTGCATTGTGTGTCTACTCAGTAGGAGAGCCAGTGCATTATGTGTCTACTCAGTAGGAGAGCCAGTGCATTATGTGTCTACTCAGTAGGAGAGCCAGTGCATTATGTGTCTAAACAGTAGGAGAGCCAGTGCATTATGTGTCTACTCAGTAGGAGAGCCAGTGCATTGTGTGTCTACTCAGTAGGAGAGCCAGTGCATTATGTGTCAACTCAGTAGGAGAGCCAGTGCATTGTGTCTACTCAGTAGGAGAGCCAGTGCATTGTGTGTCTACTCAGTAGGAGAGCCAGTGCATTGTGTGTCTACTCGGTAGGAGAGCCAATGCATTGTGTGTCTACTCTGTATGAGAGCCAGTGCATTATGTGTCTACTCAGTAGGAGAGCCAGTACATTATGTGTCTACTCAGTAGGAGAGCCAGTGCATTACTCTGTAGGAGAGCCAGTGCATTGTGTGTCTACTCTGTAGGAGAGCCAGTGCATTGTCTACTCAGTAGGAGAGCCAGTGCATTGTGTGTCTACTCAGTAGGAGAGCCAGTGCATTGTGTGTCTACTCAGTAGGAGAGCCAGTGCATTACTCTGTAGGAGAGCCAGTGCATTGTGTGTCTACTCTGTAGGAGAGCCAGTGCATTGTGTCTACTCAGTAGGAGAGCCAGTGCATTGTGTGTCTACTCAGTAGGAGAGCCAGTGCATTGTGTGTCTACTCAGTAGGAGAGCCAGTGCATTGTGTGTCTACTCAGTAGGAGAGCCAGTGCATTGTGTGTCTGCTCAGTAGGAGAGCCAGTGCATTGTGTCTACTCAGTAGGAGAGCCAGTGCATTGTGTGTCTACTCAGTAGCAGAGCCAGTGCATTGTGTGTCTACTCAGTAGGAGAGCCAGTGCATTGTGTCTACTCAGTAGGAGAGCCAGTGCATTGTGTGTCTACTCAGTAGCAGAGCCAGTGCATTGTGTGTCTACTCAGTAGGAGAGCCAGTGCATTGTGTCTACTCAGTAGGAGAGCCAGTGCATTGTGTGTCTACTCAGTAGGAGAGCCAGTGCATTGTGTGTCTACTCGGTAGGAGAGCCAATGCATTGTGTGTCTACTCTGTATGAGAGCCAGTGCATTATGTGTCTACTCAGTAGGAGAGCCAAAGCATGATTGTCTCCTTGATACAGTGTTGTGTGTCTATTGTAGAGAGGCCAAATGTGAATTGTCTACTCTGTAGGAGAGCCAACGCATTGTGTGTCTACTCTGTATGAGAGCCAGTGCATTATGTGTCTACTCAGTAGGAGAGCCAATGCATTGTGTGTCTACTCTGTATGAGAGCCAGTGCATTGTGTGTCTACTCTGTAGGAGAGCCAACGCATTGTGTGTCTACTCTGTAGGAGAGCCAACGCATTGTGTGTCTACTCTGTATGAGAGCCAGTGCATTATGTGTCTACTCAGTAGGAGAGCCAATGCAGTGTGTGTCTACTCTGTAGGAGAGCCAACGCATTGTGTGTCTACTCTGTATGAGAGCCAGTGCATTATGTGTCTACTCAGTAGGAGTGCCAGTGCATTATGTGTCTACTCTGTAGAAGAGCCAGTGTATTGTGTGTCTACTCTGTAGGAGTGCCAGTGCATTGTGTGTCTACTCTGTAGGAGAGCCAGTGCATTGTGTGTCTACTCTGTAGGAGAGCCAGTGCATTATGTGTCTACTCAGTAGGAGAGCCAGTGCATTATGTGTCTACTCAGTAGGAGAGCCAGTGCATTATGTGTCTACTCAGTAGGAGAGCCAGTGCATTGTGTGTCTACTCAATAGGAGAGCCAGTGCGTTGTGTCTACTCAGTAGGAGAGCCAGTGCATTATGTGTCTACTCAGTAGGAGAGCCAGTGCATTATGTGTCTACTCAGTAGGAGAGCCAGTGCATTATGTGTCTACTCTGTAGGAGAGCCAGTGCATTATGTGTCTACTCTGTAGAAGAGCCAGTGCATTATGTGTCTACTCTGTAGAAGAGCCAGTGCATTATGTGTCTACTCAGTAGGAGAGCCAGTGCATTGTGTGTCTACTCAGTAGGAGAGCCAGTGCATTATGTGTCTACTCTGTAGGAGAGCCAGTGCATTATGTGTCTACTCTGTAGGAGAGCCAGTGCATTATGTGTCTACTCTGTAGGAGAGCCAGTGCATTATGTGTCTACTCAGTAGGAGAGCCAGTGCATTATGTGTCTACTCAGTAGGAGAGCCAGTGCATTATGTGTCTACTCTGTAGGAGAGCCAGTGCATTATGTGTCTACTCTGAAGGAGAGCCAGTGCATTGTGTGTCTACTCAGTAGGAGAGCCAGTGCATTGTGTGCCTACTCTGTAGGAGAGCCAGTGCATTATGTGTCTACTCAGTAGGAGAGCCAGTGCATTGTGTGTCTACTTAGTAGGAGAGCCAGTGCATTATGTGTCTATTTGCAGGAGAGCCAGTGCATTGTGTGTCTACTCAGTAGGAGAGCCAGTGCATTATGTGTCTACTCTGTAGGAGAGCCAGTGCATTGTGTGTCTACTCTGTAGGAGAGCCAGTGCATTATGTGTCTATCTGTAGGAGAGCCAGTGCATTATGTGTCTATCTGTAGGAGAGCCAGTGCATTGTGTGTCTACTCTGTAGGAGAGCCAGTGCATTGTGTGTCTACTCAGTAGGAGAGCCAGTGCATTGTGTCTACTCAGTAGGAGAGCCAGTGCATTGTGTGTCTACTCTGTAGGAGAGCCAGTGCATTGTGTGTCTACTCAGTAGGAGAGCCAGTGCATTGTGTGTCTACTCAGTAGGAGAGCCAGTGCATTATGTGTCTACTCAGTAGGAGAGCCAGTGCATTATGTGTCTACTCTGTAGGAGAGCCAGTACATTGTGTGTCTACTCTGTAGGAGAGCCAGTGCATTGTGTGTCTACTCAGTAGGAGAGCCAGTGCATTTGTGTCTACTCAGTAGGAGAGCCAGTGCATTGTGTGTCTACTCAGTAGGAGAGCCAGTGCATTGTGTGTCTACTCAGTAGGAGAGCCAGTGCATTGTGTGTCTACTCAGTAGGAGAGCCAGTGCATTATGTGTCTACTCAGTAGGAGAGCCAGTGCATTGTGTGTCTACTCTGTAGGAGAGCCAGTGCATTGTGTGTCTACTCAGTAGGAGAGCCAGTGCATTATGTGTCTACTCAGTAGGAGAGCCAGTGCATTATGTGCTCTACTCTGTAGGAGAGCCAGTGCATTATGTGTCTATCTGTAGGAGAGCCAGTGCATTATGTGTCTACTCAGTAGGAGAGCCAGTGCATTATGTGTCTACTCTGTAGGAGAGCCAGTGCATTGTGTGTCTACTCAGTAAGAGAGCCAGTGCATTATGTGTCTACTCAGTAGGAGAGCCAGTGCATTATGTGTCTATCTGTAGGAGAGCCAGTGGTTACGCTAGGGGATGTACTAGCTACTGAGACAGGGGGAACGTGTCTGTCTGACACATGAATCTGCTGCGTTGGGGCTGTTTGGATTATAACACAGTGCCTATGGACAGTGACATGTCAGGAGTGATGTGATGTGGTGAAACGTGATCTCCATCACCTGGCACTGTTGGCCGCGGGCTGAGACAACCGATGCCTCCAATTCACAATCACAGGTGTCTCCCAACATTTCCGCCGTGTTCTTGTTCCGTCCTAGCCACGCTGCTAGACCATTGACCAATCAGACTGACTGCCAATCTCTGCTCTTAATTCAGTTTTATCGATTGTCACTTACTAAATGTTCCGATTTTATCTTTTTTATCGGCATGTGGCCTATAAATTATGTTATCTTTCCTCCTGATTTTGCACATAATGATAAAATATAGAACAGTTCAATTCCGTATGAATTATTCAAACTGTAATATGTATATATATATATATATATATATATATATATATACATACATGTATATAATATTTTATATATATTTGAATATCCTTTGTGCATTAATTACAATATGGTTGAATGCTTTACAGATAAGTTGACAAAAAGCAGGTCTGCTGGGGAGTAAAGTGTAAACAAATATATATCATGCTATAAAAAAAAAATCCTTTTACACATGCTTCCCACTTTAATGATGTGACCATACTTTGTTGCAGGTGGCAGCACCGAGCTTGCGGAGAACGACGACTATGTTGTGCGTTGAGCCTGCTCCGAAGTAGAAGAGTGTGAACGGACGGACAGACGGACGGACACGGCAAGTGAACCACTGCCACAATGGATGAGATCATCATTTACAAGGCCCAGTACGACTACAACCCTAATGAGGATGAACTTAAGGAGGATTATCTCCCCATCCAGGTGGATGACATTATCGAGGTCACCATGTCGCCCCAGTTCCCACAGGAGGGCACGGCCGAGAACCCCCAGGGCTGGCTGGAGGGGTTCAACCAGCGGACCGGGAAGACGGGATACTTCCCGGGCCCATATGTCGAGTACGTCGAAAAGGTGCCGGCCGTGACTGCGCCACCTGTACCAGACCGGCCAGTGCCGAAGCCAAGGACATTGTCGAAGGGAAGCTCCTTGTCGGCGAAGACACAGATCGAGCCCGACGACTCCGGCTACGCCTCCCCCATGGGTGAGTGGGCCTTATACTGATGCTGTGGTCACCTCTGTAAATACAGCCACCTCAAAATTAAGGTCACCCTACGACAGTCCCAGATTACTTCTGAAACATTACAGTAAATTGTAAGAAAGTTATATTCATATGGTTATTTCACCATTACGGTGACTTTGATCCAGTCCTGGGTTGACCTTAATAGCGAGGGATCACTATATGGGTATAAAACATTCTCTGTGTTTGTCATTTTGGGGATCTGAGACACTATGGGACTGAGACAATGTCAGTGTGCTAGGATGGTTCCGGTATTTATTGTTTAAAAATAATTTCAGCAACATTAATATTACCTGATTGCAGATTTCATTGGCAGTCAATCGTGTCCAGCAAGGTGACCACGTGGTATTTCTGGTATGATAGCCAAGCAACAAGCGCTATCATATCATGGCTATCTTTATACAGTAATAGTATAGCTATCCGTGGGGATTGTATTGTATCTTTCAGTGATCTATATGCAGCTTTCACTACGAAATAGTCTTAGGGGTAATTGTTCAGTGTGAAATGCCAGGGTAAGTGTAACTCTGCTACCTTGTGCTAAATAAAACAAAAAGCAAAAGACATGACAATGGTGAAGGGAAACTCATCAGTCCTTTTCAGTCATGTACAATGCAAACGCAATGAAAACATTGTCCCTAATAAGTTGCTTCCCGAATCCAATATGTCATATCACTGAAGGTTTTTAATTTGTTCTGAAAGAAACAAATAAATTGACATCATCAAAATAACTAAAACTGGTCAAGAAAATACTGAGATGTTAATACTATGAATATATACATTCGTCATGTGAAACAATAAAAGAAAGAAAACCGATCCTACTTACCCGCCATAAAATCTGACAGGATGTGTTAAATTGGAAAAAGAAAATATTATTCTGACGGTTGTCACAGAAGGCAGGGGGAGATGAGATGACCCTTGTAGTGAGGTGACCCTTGTGACAAGAGCAGAGAAGAACACATTTAATTGCTCATATGTTACACAACTGAAACATGTGGGCCACCGGAGAGAGAAGTGGACCATAGTATAGTTTCATTATGGTTTTGTTCTACTCCTAATCTGTAACGCACTGCCCAGGGCCCCCACGTGATATTGATTATACAGTTTGGTTTTTGCAGAGATGAACATGTGATTGAGATTGATATGGGGTAGTGGGTGGGAAAATGAAGAAAACAATGTCAGGAATACAGAAAGATTGAACATTAAGGAGAGACCGCACAGACAGGCATGGACATTGACAGGAAGAGTATTGAGAGTTGGACGTACCAACACTTGAATATATCATTCTCTTTCAGAGACAGTGTTTAATAAGTCTTATAGTTGTACAGTAAGGAGTAGGTTAGTGTTGTGTATGACACATCTAAGATTGATTTAAGATATGAGGTAAGAAGTTAAATGGACCGTGTACCTTTTGTCAGCAATTTATTCATAAAAGTGCAAGGACTAAGACGCTGAGATATACATTTGAGTGGTCCCATATATACTTTATTGCAATAGGTGAGTGTCATGTTTGAGGCTTTCAAGATGTATTAATTAAATAATGCCAAAGTACTTCAACAAGAGGTTCCTGTGAAGCTCAAAAGTTATTGAATTAATCCTGTGTAGTGCCATCAATTGAAAATAATCAATATATGCACCTCGTCGTGAAAAGTCCGTAAACAAAGAACATTATGTGTGCCACCACTTCAGAAAATGTAGAATTGTTGATGCGATGGTTATTAGTTTGATGGTATTGTGGCATATTATCCTGAATTTGTCACACCTCTGCAATAGGGCAAGGAGTCTTGTTTATGACATAATGTCACTGCTGATGTCACAGATGACGTTGATCTGTACTGATTACAATTACTGACACAGCACACACTAATGGCAAGTGTCCTTCTGTCTGTTGTTTTTTCTTTCACCTTAGTGGCCCATTACACATTGCAGTGGGTGTTATGACGCAACCAAGATCAACCATCTCATCATCCGTGTTGCACACAGAGGCAATAACATAGTCTATAAATAAATATGACAAATGTGGTCATCACAATCATAAATATTATGCAACTTCTCGCACGGGACAGTTGTTATTGATATTGTGCGTATTTTTAACATCAGTTATTTTTATCCTTTGATACAGTGTTGATTATTGCTAGACCCATTTTTTATTCCAAACATACCGGGGGTAGGGTTAAAGCAGACACTAGGGATGCTTGGTTGTGCTGAATGTGGATATGTTTGCTCTGAGGAATCTTGGTGTAGTTATAAACTATCCACCAGGGGGCAGCACCTGCAGGCAGTGATGCCCTCCATTTTGTTGCAGTAGGTTCATGTGACTGCACAAACAAAATGTATCAAATAATGATGTTTGTTTTCTTCTTTTTGCCAAATTTCTCATTCTCGATTAATCAATTAACCTTCCCCTGCTGTTACTCACCTACTATATTTTGTTGTAAAAAAATTTTTTTGGAATAAATAATGAAAATGTACGATTTTCAAAATGTCCAGCAGAACACAACTTGTGTTGTGCTGTTTCTGTTTCATTTTTTTTTGTAGATTGGATAGTTTCAATTTAGGCCTTCAAAGCAAAGTATTCACTTATAGAAAATGTTTCCTCAGTATTTATATGTTACTTATAATATAAATAAGAGTGTCTTATGGCACAGACCATTTTCTGTGGAATATTTCAATATTATTTAAGCTCATTGAAATAAAAAAATTGTGGCTCACTTTAATTAGTAATAACTGATTCTGTTGCATTTTGTCGACGTGAAGTTGTCTTCCCCATGTTGATTTAATACTAAACTGTACACATGGGGGCAGCACTGTAGTCAGTTTACGTAATATAACGTACATTTAAATTTGGTAATACGGATCTTGATCAAGTGGAGGATTACATTTATCTGGGTATTTGCTTTAATTGGAATGGATCATTTGTTAAAGCTAAAAAGTTGCTGCATGACAAAGCGTCAAAGGCTATGTATTCACTCATATAAAAAGGCAGGAGACTAAGTCTACCAACTGATGTTATGCTTAAGTTATTTGACATGTGTGTAGAACCAATCTTATTGTATGGTTGTGAAGTGTGGGGATATGAAAATGTTGATATCCTGGAGAAAGTGCATACTAAATTTTGTAAATTCATCTTTGGAGTATCTTAAATTTTCCCATAATATGCCAATATATGGAAGAGCTAGGCAGATACCCACTGTCGGTTACCATAAAGGAGAGAATGGTTTGTCATTGGACAAAACTATTAAAAAGCACCAATGAAAAACTTAATAAGGTCATGTACATAATCTTATATAATCTTTATTGTAAAGATGTACATCTCTCACCCTGGATTAAATGTATTAGTAACATCTTTCAAACAAATGGCATTAATTATATTTGGTTAATGCAAGATCATAACATTGATGCCAAGAGTATAAAGAAATGTGAATGTGATCAATTTAAGCAACTATGGCACAGTAGAATTACAAATGATAATAATATCGTGTATCAACTATTTAAGATGTCGCATTGTAAAGAAATATATATCAAAATCCTTCCTGAACACTTAAAAAAGCATTATACCACTTCAGAATAGGTACACATAAATTACCTGTTAATAACCAAACAAACTCCAACGTGCCTAGGAATTAGAGACTGCACCATTTGTGATGAAGGTGTATTAGGTGATGAAATTCATGTTTTATACAAATGTACAAAGCTGCATGACCTGAGAACTAAATATATATCTTCATGTAATAGGAGGAGTGCATATGTACACAATTACATGCATGCTCATAACAGTAGTATAGCTGGTTAATTATTATCATGTTGTAATTATTCATATGTAGTGTTATGCATGTTCTGTATATGTAAATGTGTTTGAATGTAAAATTTTCTCATAAGGTTTCTGTAAAAAAATGTAAACTGACCGAGAAGATGAAACAATTAATGATTTGAACTATCAAGTCTGATTTGAACCATCCACCACCTGCAGGTGTTGTATGTTGTAATATATAGGCCCTATACATTGTGTTGTAATGTAATTTTACATTTCTTAACCTATTTTTACTTTTACATGTAAGCAACCATGAGTCTGCTTCATATGTGGTGTTGAAATAAATTTGGTTGGTTGGTTGGTTGGTTGGTTGGTTGGTTGGTTGGTTGGTTGGTTGGTTGGTTGGTTGGTTGGTTGGTTGGTTGGTTGGTTGGTTGGTTGGTTGGTTGGTTGGTTGGTTGGTTGGTTGGTTGGTTGGTTGGTTGGTTGGTTGGTTGGTTGGTTGGTTGGTTGGTTGGTTGGTTGGTTGGTTGTTGTTGGTTGGTTGGTTGGTTGGTTGGTTGGTTGGTTGGTTGGTTGGTTGGTTGGTTGGTTGGTTGGTTGGTTGGTTGGTTGGTTGGTTGGTTGGTTGGTTGGTTGGTTGGTTGGTTGGTTGGTTGGTTGGTTGGTTGGTTGGTTGGTTGGTTGGTTGGTTGGTTGGTTGGTTGGTTGGTTGGTTGGTTGGTTGGTTGGTTGGTTGGTTGGTTGGTTGGTTGGTTGGTTGGTTGGTTGGTTGGTTGGTTGGTTGGTTGGTTGGTTGGTTGGTTGGTTGGTTGGTTGGTTGGTTGGTTGGTTGGTTGGTTGGTTGGTTGGTTGGTTGGTTGGTTGGTTGGTTGGTTGGTTGGTTGGTTGGTTGGTTGGTTGGTTGGTTGGTTGGTTGGTTGGTTGGTTGGTTGGTTGGTTGGTTGGTTGGTTGGTTGGTTGGTTGGTTGGTTGGTTGGTTGGTTGGTTGGTTGGTTGGTTGGTTGGTTGACCTGTTCACGTACAAGATACAAAGTATTTTATATAAATTTTCTCAAAAGAGAACCGTTGATATATAAAAATACAAAAGTCATAAAATATATACACAAATTTATCACATATTATTTGTCAGCATAAACAAAAATATTTTTTATGATTCATGGTTATACACACATAATATAAAAAGTGCACAGGTTAATAAATAATTTATAAAATAATATTTACTTAATCTCACATATCACATGCACACAATGAGCACATATTTTTGAAGTGGTTTGATTCTGCAGAAACCCACTTTCTATGCTATTAATATTACAAAATGTTTATGTAACACGATTAGTGGGTTACATAAGATGATCTATAACTGCCTTATCGATCTGTGTGTGAGTTGCAACTGATCCAGCATCCAAGCACTGTCACTGTAGATCCAGGCATCGTCCAGGCATTGGTCGTAGACCCATAAAATAGAGTAGAATGTCACGAGTCAAACTGATAGACGGAATAACTGGATTACAGGCAGAATATCATGAATAGCTGCGACAGTCTGGCACAGCTCACTGAGTTATTGAAGGTGGGCAAGACCTTGCCGCAGTCATAAATCTCTTCTTAGTACTAAAATAACAATGGAAAGTGAAAATATGCCTCATTAAGTTATTTTATGGTACAGCTGTATATAGATTATGGAAATATTATTTATGTTGGGTCATTAGCCTAAAACGTATTCTCCATGATTGCAAATGGTTATTTTTGTATACTCTCAGATGCACAGCATAGGCCAAATTAATGTCTTGTTTCTCTTTAATATGCTAACTTTGGTACATAAAAAGTGCATCATCTACCCGGGGTCCACTTTTGATGTTCATTCGCTCCATTGGAGCATCGGTCTAGACTTGACGTATCAGTTGATGTTGTAGCAAAAAACACAAAGAAATTATTTTGATTTGTTTCGAATTATTTAGTTTTTCGGCGGTCAAATCAAGCGATGTCATTCTACAGAATTGCCTGCTGAAATTACTAGGAAATTGTCAGCTTTGATAGCTACAAATTGCAATGTTATGATTAGCAAGAGCAGATATTCAGTGGCATGTAAGCCTATGGAACTTTCCTGTAATTAAGAACTGAATCTGAAATAAACTTAGCTCTTAAACATGTGAATACCATGGTTACCACTGTTAATAAAATGAATTGTTTGTTCTCAAAGCCAACTGTTAAACATCACCGAAGTGCTGAAAGCATTGCACACTTGTAGAAAGGTTTAGTCAAGATTTCTAAGCCCTTTTATAACTGATGTGAACTTGCTACTTTTATTACGGTGACCTGATATTCAGGACAGTAATGTATCAACTGTTGTGTTTGTTCATGTGTTTACCTGTACTCGCAAGATGAGTTTGTAAGATATTGATGTTTCCCACTAAAATTTTCGTTGATACCATTGAACAGCGAACAAATCTATCTGCTGATAAATCGGGTGTCCTTCAAATCGGTACGCTTGCTTGCACCAGTTTCCTTCTTCGGCTTACATAAGGTGGCTGGCTTCGATAACATTATGGTAAAAACTGTAAAAATGTAATATACTGAATTAAAAGTATGTGTTTTATTAAGTTTGACATTTGGAGTAGGGAGTTTGCTTTTGATGTGACCCACAAACCTGGTTCTTGACCAGGTCAGTGGTGATCAAGGCGGTGGTCAGTTCGCCTCATGTGACCCCAGATACCTTCCTGCATGTTTAACTTTGCTCTACTTCTTCTGCCCCACTGGGTCAGTCGGCTGACTGTCCAGCAATCAGTGGTCAGTCACGTGGTCAGTCATGTCCTGGCCATGTGGTTGCTGCCAGATCAAACTGGACACTCGCTCCCATAATGCCCTTAGGTCAGCAGGTCACGGTCCACTGGAACCACCAGCTGACCACTGATAGATGAACTGACCAGTGATGGACAAGCACTGGACTTGGCAGTGATCCTGTGGTCAGTTCCACTGAGCTTTGCCGGGGGTGTTCCTGTAAACTGACCAGGCCTATTGCTTCATGGAATAGACCAACCACATCAGTAATGAACACGTCTTTGTGTGCACATAGGTATGTGCGTTTGTGCGTGCTACAATAGAACGCACGTGTACCAGGGACATGCGTACCTGTGCAGACATGTTAAATACCTGTAACGTGATCAGGAGTGTCATTTCTTTATAAAACGGCGCTCCTTGCTGAATGTAAATCAGCAATTCCAATTTTAATTGGCCACAAATGTCCAGCAGTGCTGGTGGTCTTTTGTACTCGATGAATTCTGGTTCCAACAAGAGGCATTAGAGTGTCCCTGTCTATCTCATTTGAGTATGTTTAATATTTTCCTTACCACAGTTAAATACTGATAATGTTGGTTTCACAATGAATATGGAAAAAATGTGGCAATGCCTTAGCATTTAGTGTGTAACCTGATAGTCCTATGACAAAAGGTGTGTAATTATGCTGTGTACATTCCTGTGTTTATTAGCAGGTAAAACAATGGTAGTTAAGTGGTACAGTCTTTCAACTGTTACTGGTTTGTTAATTCACAGACATCCTCTGTGCGTGCGTGCGTGCGTGCGTGCGTGCGTGCGTGCGTGCGTGCGTGCGTGCGTGCGTGCGTGCGTGCGTGCGTGCGTGCGTTTAAATTGATGTGGAAGACTTGAAGATGAAAACACATTTCATAGATGTGTTGACACCAGATCAGTCCAATCCAGTTCTAAGGCAATGTTTCAAAAAAATTAAGCCAATTGAAAATATTATTATCTAGATTTACATGTCATCACATAGCATATCAGGCTATATCAACTGATTTCATAGGAGACAGCAGTAGCTGTTTTGTGTTATACATTTATGCGTTTTTGCAAGAAAGTATTTATTTTCCATTTCGCAGATTTACAGACTTCAACTTGCAATACAAGCAGGTACCTGGTTTGTGTTATGACAACTGTAACTCCAACTCAAGAGTTTAATTTTTAAACTTTCAAGACAACAATGGGCGCATGTTATGTCAAACATACTGATACAGCACCTAAATTGGCAGCACAGACATTGGTGACTTGGTCATGGCAGATTGACCCACGACATCACAGCCAAGGATCTTGAAGTTTCAATAATGTAAATGTGAACTTCCAGAATTAAAAGCACTCAATGCTGTCACTATCACAAGATATTCAAGATAAAAGCTTCAGATAGTAAACTGCAGTATGTGGATGCCTATACTTACATAAGGCCATAGGCTGTATCGGCTGGGACACATGGAGCAGGGTATCTGCATCTAGACTAAGTGGAAATCAATTGGTGCAGGGCACCTTGATGGATGAGCTGGTCCTGGCCACTGCGGGACATTCAATTCTTTTGTCCCCAATCAATAGTATTGATCCAGCTGTGCTGACATAGTTATGGTGTCTACTGGTTGCAGGACATCAATCACTCTAAATATAACTTGTCCCTGCTGCACGGTGCAACACCTTTCCTCACCAGTGTAACACCTTTGCTGACCATTGTAACAACTCTACTGCCCAGTGTAACACCTAACAATAACCATGTAACACCTAGTGACCAATGTAACACTTGCAGCCAGTGTAGCATTTGCTGACTAGTGTAACTCTTCTACTGACTAATGTATACTTTTGATTATCAATGTAACAGCGTTACAATGTAACAGTGTTACAATGTGACCAGCGTAACATATCTACTGACCAGTGTAACACCTCCCGTTACCAATGTATTACCTAGAATTATCTGTGAAACACATCGATTGACCACGATCTATTAACTAGTAACACAGCATTGGGCCAATGTAACACTTCCATGGAACAACATAACACTTCAAGGCTTCATTTAACCAATGCAAAACCTCTTCTCACCAACGCAACACCTCTAAATACCACTGTTACACTTCTAATGACAGTTATTATGTATCACCCCTCCCACTTACTTCCCTAGAGTCAGTCTGTGATTGCTGGAGTGAAGATTACATAAGCCAGTGTCTAGGCACCATCTTAGAAGGAGCATTAACACATTTACTGCAGCAATATCTATGTAAACTCTGGCATGCCCTGGTAATACATACCGCGCACAGGACAGCATTACCATGAGTACTCCACATAATGTACAAGTTAAACCAACACCTCCTGTTTAGTGCTTTATGTATCTCAGCATTCAGCTGAGGTGTCAACTTACTGTGCAACCTGCATGTGGACTTGATAGTGTCACAGCTATCCTCCACAAACATTGACTTTATTTATGTATAGGCAACATTTGTATGTCATTCAATTTGGCAGAGTTAGGGCCATGGTTCACTTTTATGATTTGGTGATATCATCCAAGTAAGAGAAGTACACAGATTCGTGTGTCAGCAGAACTTACATTCCTGAAGCTTTTTGACTGTCGGACATGAAACAGAAACAGCGTCTTAAAATGAATGAACCCCAGTTGAGTGCAACATTTTGGGCATGAAGAGGATCAAGTAAGCAGATCAAATTGAACTGTGTAAAAGTCATTAAGAAAACATACAAGTATCTTGTTCAAACTTCCACATATCTTAGATATTTGACACATTACTCTTTAAAGGGACAGTGTGAATGTTCCTGTGAAGTTACTAGATCATACTACCTGCAAACTATGACTGTATGTAAAAATAGAACTGATGATTATCTGATCAGGGTGGGTAAATGCAACACCCTGATGACCTGATAACCCACTGTCCCTTTATAGCCATCTGCTGCACCTGGTCTGAGAATCTTTGTCAATTTTGAGCACAGTTTGGTTGGCCTGGCAGTGGCTGTGGCTTAGAACCAAGCGTAGTGAACGGACACCCACAGAATCTCAACACACCCTACCAGACTCATGTTACACCATGATGATACAACTACTTATTAATAATCTATACAGACGTGCAAGTTGTAAGTAGATTCTGTGACAGTCACACACACCAAAGACAGTTGGATATCAGCAAGAATCTTGGCGTAAGTTTGAGCTGTTGTGACTCAGTTGATTGGCGAGTGTCAAATGGCGACAGCTCAATGGATTCAACACAGAAGGTTTTCTTGGGATTTTAGACAGAGGTTGAGTGTTGTTGGTGAGTGTTGTAGGTGAGTGTTGTAGGTGAGTGTTGTTGGTGAGTGTTGTTGGTGAGTGTTGTAGGTGAGCATTGTTGGTGAGTGTTGTTTCAAGTACTTTGTGGTTGTGTTCCAGCGTTCCAGAGACGTCATGCACTGACTGCCGTCTATGTCGTCTCACCAGTGCTGTGTGCCCACTGTAAGTAGAACACAGTCAAACCACTCTAATATAACAGTGTCACAGTAACCCTAGAATAGTGTCGCATTGTTTATATAACTAAAGTATTGAAAACTAGTCACTAATAGGGTCACCTCAACATTCAGGTCACTTTTGCTCAGTCCCAAAGGTGACTGTAATAGTGGGGTTCCATTCTGTAATATCCCTTAGTAAGATGACGTCATATGTGCCACTGCCATGTGGTTGAAATCCATATTTTTGTGCCATGAAATTATGTGTATGTGTATATATATATATATATATATATATATATATATATATATATATATATATATATATATATATAGTATATATATAGTATATATATATATATATTATATATATATAGTATTATATATATATATATATATATATATATATATATATATTATATATATATATATATATATATATATATATCTGTATAGTAAAATTAGTTCTTAATATCAATCCATATTATGTTTTTAATTTGTTAATCAGCCATAAATTCCTCTTCAGGTCATGTTTCACCATCTATAGGACCACTAAGTATTATGCCATCAAACAAGCTGCTGAATTTTTTTTAATCTGCTCTGTCTAAAATTGGTCTTTAATTTGTCATTCAGGCTTTGAAATGTGCAATGATCGTGTCAAAATGTAATACAGGTTTTTCTCTTGAGTCTTGAATAAAAAATGCACATTGTGTGGGGAAATTGATGTGTTGTCGCAGACCTGGAACATAGTGAGGATGAACCAGGCAGGGTTTGGTTCGGACTGAGGAGAATGCATCTGATATAGACGTGTGTTATGAACAGTAAATTTATGTCAGTGTTTAGACCCTTGTTTGTTTTGGCCAGGTTTCTGTCGATTGGTAGTTTTTATTGTTAACTTTGTGTCTGGTTATGTACAGAAGACGGTCACTGTACTAGTGCTTAAGGGTAGATTTACACAGTAGACAGTCATTGTATAAGTAATTATATCACTTTTAATGTGATTTTTGATAGCTGTTATTGTGGCAGTGAATATAGTTTGTTGATTACAGACTAGAAATATAATTAGGACAAATGAGACATTGTGAAGGCTGTTATCCTGCATGTTAAAGTTAAAGAATCATGTGCATATCAATGGTCCAAATAGACCAGTTGGCATGATCACTTGGTGCAGGTAAATATGTCGAGAACCTCTTATTTATCTAGACATCTTGCTTCAGACAAAACGGCAAAAAAGTTAACTTTGCAGTAGGCCACATAGTGTTGAGACAGGATCACAAGTACATCTTAGAACACTGCTGACATAACAGTGACCATTCGACCCCTCTCAGCGCCCCTAAGTTGTTCTAAGAAAATAGGAATACATGGATGCAATACACAATTAAATGACACCAGTTTTCATTTGATTTTTAGTGTTTCTTATTTTATACCTATTCCAATTAACATCTACCCGGGTATTTCATAGCATAACAAAGGAGTATGTTTTGTGTGTATTTAGATATAATAAATTATGTTAACCTAAATTAGGGTTTTGCACAATAAAACATAATTGCTATATGACAACCATTGCTCAATAGGCAAACGTTTGGTTTCCGGTTTCGTTTTTAAACACATTCTATCATTTGCCAGCTGCTAATAACTAAACAATCTTCAGGTCATGTGTCAGATCAGAAATACCTTGGCCTAACTTTTCCATAAAGCTTAGTGATGACACAGCCACCCACAGGTAGTGTTACACAACCCTCCACCCACCCGCGCAATGGTACGACCCATGTCAATTAATTGGCCAATGAGAAGGCGAGTTACCTCACAGCAATAAAGCCATCTGATTACCACATTGATTACTGAGTGTTTGCTGGCCCATCTAGCCAGTATCCATTGCCTGACCCAGTGACCGTGGCCCGGCCTGGTTATCCACTATACAGGACATCATTCATAGCAATTGACCACATTGCCATCCCACTTGAGTGACTGGACATAGTCCACTCTCTGGCAGTAGACTGACCGCCATCGGTTGCATGGTCGTGGGGTGTAGCTTCACTGGACACATGTGGATTTTACCAAGGATCGACATACTTGATTGAGGATACTACAATACAGGCATCATTGCCTGCAATGAACATGATTGTTGCTGCTTGCTAATGTCATATCGTCTTCCTTTGCACAGGCAACGACTATATTTGGGGCACGGGAAAAGTCGCCATGAGATGTGAGGGTAAGTGTTCACGCTTGCTGCACGATACTTTCATTTCGCACATGTAAAAAACACAGCGTATCATATCCAGGGTTTAGTGGTAGAAGTCGATAATCACTATGTTGTGTATTTTAGATAACTGGAATAAAACATCAGCGTGTTACTTGTGCCTGGAACGGCATGGGTCACTGCCAACATTTCTTCAGTTTGCGTTATTTGCCGTCCTGCCATATCCTGCTGTAGCATAACTGGGCCATGTAATATAACTGGAGATTAATCATATTTTAGCATAATGCCTTTAGTTAAATGTTGAGATATTTATGTAATGTACCAAGTTGTTCAACCTGACATTAATTGTTTTCTTAGTTAATGTTATATTTTATTATGCAGACAATTGGAGAATTATTAAAGTAAAATCAAATGTTAATCCTAATTTGTCTTTTCTCAAACTTGTTTACCATTTTATTTTTTTATTATGGTTTTGTTGGTTAATAACTTACAAGGGTACTGTGAAACATACTCCTTGTGTCAGTATAACAGTTTTACTATTATTTTTTGAAATTTATATTCCTGCTATGGTTAATCTGTGTTGTAATTACAACCACTGTGATTGTGATTACCAGTATATAAATTTATTTATTTATGTTTGTATGTAATTAGTTTGAGTAGGTTTGGGTCTCTACATAAAGCTATGGTAGTGGTACTCTTAAATAATCCTGCATGAACATATAGTAAGTGTATTATGAAGACTACAATTTCCCTGTTTAATGTGCAAAATAGTAATTATGTTATAACTTATAATAATTTAATGGCTCCACGTGATTGTTGTGATTATACAGAAAAGAAGTAATAACAATATGAACTACAAAAAATTGTATTACTGTTGTAATAATAATGCTAACTCACGACATTTGTCTGCATCATAAATCTGAAAATTGTAGCCTTCCAGGGGCGCATTACCGCAATAATAAATTTTTAAACATTAAAATATAAAAAACATCTGTATATTGCAAAAATAATCAAAAATAAATAAGTAGTATTAATGATAATAAAACTTAAATAATCATTCTTACTAGTATAATATGCTACATGTTAAACATATTAAAACAATTGGATACTGAAATGTCTTTACTATTGTCATTGTAAGTATTTGATTTGACACTCCCATGTCTGTCATGACAGACATGACGTCTGTTCTGTTGTCACATCTGTCATGATTACAGAAATACAGATTCTTACCCAGACAGACATAAATACTGGGTTGTGAAAGGTTATATTCTCCACTCAGACGGTGTTGTTTCATCTGCAGCATGAAACGTGACCATCTGTGACGTATTATGTGTTCTCTATGTCATTGTCATGCTATGTTTAGAAACACAGTTGATAGACATTTGTCACATCCCACATAAATGACAAAGTATAGACTCTTATGGTAAAGGTGTCCTAGTCCGTGTGTCATTAAGAGAGAGAGCATTGCATTTGGGGGACTATTAATGGTTAAAGGTTATTGTTTTCAGTCGCGATACTGATACTTCTTTTAAAAAACATGACATCTTAATTCCTAAATCTGTGTGCACCTGTTTGGTTTTTAAATTGGCTGTGTGAAATACTTTTAATGCGGAATTCCCAGGTCATGGGCCGGTGTGTGATATACTAATGTTGTTAAATAGTCGCAACAGTTCGTGTCTGACATATGATTCAATATTTTGTCCTAAAAATATTATTGATGATCAAATTTAAATACATTAATGTTTGTATAAATCAGTGTTAGACAATGAATTTTGAGTAATGATTAGTTAACTTGATTTAAGTTGTACAGTTGATCCAATTTTGAAATAATATATATAATTCTACGTAGAATAAAACTGTGCTCCAAATACACATGAAGTATTATTGTTTTAGTTACATTAATATAAAAAGTGTTATAGTTTTACCCTTACCATTTAAAGCCACACTTTCAAATAAAGCATGAAGTGGCCTACAATATATGCAGCAACATAATAGTCTAAACTGAGCAGTTATGATTTGCAAAACCAATTCATACACATGCAAATGGCAAATTCATGCCAGATATGAGTCTAACTTAAAAATCCTTTCAGAAGGTCATTGTGTCTATAATCTGAAAGTGAACTGAGGGCAGTTGACGGTCTGTACTGAGATGGTCTCTCACAGCAGAACTGGCACAGTGTGAGAGAGGAATGAGGTGGTTCTTGGAAGCCACCTTGCCTTGCGTGTCATCCTGTTGGTCTCTTTCTCTACCCCAGATCTGACCATGATTTCATGGATTTAATCAACTTCCACATACAACAGATGTTTAATTTGTCAGACGTTTCATTCATGAACATTGTCAGCGTCAGTGTGAGGTTAATTGCAATCACAGGTGTAGCACGCTGGGTGGTGCCAGCTATGTAGGTGTAAGTACTATAACACAATGTGTACAGGAATTGATCTGTGATTTACGATTTACTACATTTCATGTTTGGTGCCTGTGATTAATTTACGTCAAATCATTACCCTGCTTATGTATCAGAAAACTACGAAATTTAATGTCAGTACACAATCGTAAGGAGTTAATGTAAAATGATTAAATTATTACTTAAATAAGCTAGAATGTTTACACAAAGTGAACAATTAAGCTAATGTTTAACAAGATTATAAATTACAATATTCAGTGGCTTCAGTGGACATATGTGTAAGTCCAAACGTATTCCTTTACTGTACAACCTCAACATTTCTGCTGTGTACTGTTTTATAACTTACAAATATAATCATAAGGAACAGTGGCACCAGTTTGACTAAATCTCGATGAGTTCTTTAACGCGAGCATGCATTGTAAGTTCAATAATTTTAATTACTGGTTAATGCAATTTGTTTTATTAATTACTAAAATGAATTCCACTACGGCGTATGTGATTTTGGCCAGTGCACAGCCAGCAGTAGAACGTCTTGTGTGTCTCCTGAGGGTACCTTGTGTGTCCTCACTCCGTGTCTCGCTGTAGGTTGCAGCCAGTGCTACCACATGGACGGTTGCCAGACACTGGTGATGTCAACGAACCAGGTGTGCAGTAGGTCGGAGAAAATCTCATCACCCGTCACTTATGACGGAGAGATGGTAAGTGTGAATCACGACCTGTGTGTGCAATGTCATGTCACTAATCACGCCTGATCCAGGTAATTGACAGACCACATTAACCCTCTGTGGTTCCCGTAGTGTCTGTGTCGATAAAGTATTGCTGGGCACGCTAATGTGCAAGCCAGTTTTTCAGGGGATGTTTTTTACCAGCAACTGACAGTTATTAGTTCTATTTTAGTCGCTGTGTAGGCTATGAAAAAGAAATTCCATGCAACGGACGGATGCTAGGCTGCTAGGCATTGAGAATGCTGACGTCAATTGCTTGGAAAGGTTTAGACTGGCAGGATTTGTGTTGTGTGGTTGTTGAGGTCAATATTTGTTTTGTAATTGTGATATGTTTTCTTTTAAACTTTCTCTGCAAATAATTCGGTCCACAATGTCTGTTGATGTAAATTCCGTAATGTTTTATTAAAATAACTCATCTTGATCATCAGATTGAGTACCTTTTTAAGTGACTAACATGACTGGACAGTGGACAGTGGACAGTGTTTCCATTTGTTGCCATATTTGACTTGGTCTTGTCAAAACTGACATACCTCCTGGGGGGTAGTAGTTAGTCTGATATTTATTTCAAAATGAAATCAAATATGTCCACAAATGTAGCAGCGATCATGGTGTATATTGTTTAGGATTGATTTATTACAAAATGAGCCAAAACATGACGAACAAATATGAATTGCAAAGGCATCATTAAATATTGCGTGCATTTCCTTATCTGCAGCCTGTTCAACAGTGGACAGTCACAAATGTACTGGAGTGGATGGCATCAACCAACCTCTACAGATATGTAGAGCTTTTCAAACTACACAATATCACGGGTGAAGATCTGGTGTCCCTCAGTGATGATAAACTCAAGGTTGGTCAAACTTCATTATTATTTATATTTAAAAATCTATTTGCAGGCATTGTTATGATATAGCTCTGGTCTTGGTAATGACAGTTGTACTGTATCAGAAATGCTGTTATGCTTGATGAAAAATGAATTATTAATTTAATAAATGGTTGTAGCTTTGCAGCATTTTCATGATGGCGGAATAAGAACGCGACTTTGTATGCAAAATTATATATGCTGTATTTTATTATATGGATAGATTGAACTTCATTCACCATGCTACTGTCTATGTGTGAACTTTGTTGTGCAGTTATGATCTAGATAACAATTTTGTACAAGCAGATAAAATATATTAAACCATCTGCACTTAGAACATGGTAGAGAATTGTGGATGAAGAATGCAGAATATTCAACAAAATTAAGAAACTGAAAGCAAATACTACATGTAGCATATAATAATAGTATACATACAGATATATGTATATATACATTTATATGTATATATATATATATATGTATATATAATATAATGTTATATATATATATATATATATATAATCAACTATTTAAATGTGGTAGCCAAAACTAGTTATGTATGCTATGTCAAGTTATATTATAAATAAAGTCCCAAACTTTTATAGAGAAAGAACTATGACTTTCCTTTCTGATCTCTTTATCGTTGCAAACAGAGTAGATCATTCATGTCATTTGTAAACGTATCCAAATCCAACCCAGAAACCTCTTGTTATAAGGATTTCTGATGTCAGTAATATCCACTTAAACAGGAATTATTCTGAAATTCCCATTTAGTCCAGCACTGTGCAATGAACATGCAGTACTGAGTATTTAAGGATAAATGTGACAATGAATGTCTCGACATGTTCCTGTAAGCCATTAATCTCAGGGACAATAATTTTATGGCTGTCAGCACTGAATGAAGCTTACCATGCTGACATGGGCCGGAGTCTTTTTAAACTGCACAGTGCCGGTGGAAGAGTCGCGGCTACTTTTGATATGTTCCCCCACAGAACTATGCCCACTTGATATGCAGCGAACTGTGATGAAATCAATGCTGATTTAATATACGTTGGCCTGGGCTTGAAAAGGTTCCGTGTACCCCCATAGTACCGAATATCCATTTACGGAAACCAGGAGTTAGTAAGATGATAATTATTATGTTTTGGTATGTTGATTAATGTAAATATTTAAATAAAATACACATCTGAGTCTCTTTCAGGTAGTGTACCTAAATAAATATTTTGAGAATTATTATTGAATTATTATGTATACTTAGTGAATAGATAAATGCACTAAAATGCTAAATATGATTGACTTTTAATCAGATAATGTTGTATACCTAGTTTGAAGTAACCATGTGTTCGTATGACCTGACAAGATCAGCAGTGTACTAAATCTGCCAGAGCTTACTTGCATAAACCTGAGCTGGTATGAAAGGCGAATTGATCCCATAGTGTGACAAATAGGTGGTCGACTCCATGTAATAATCAATTATGCGATGCTCCCTAGAGCTGTCCTCACGCATTGCTTAAGCCGGACTCAGGTCAATAAGTTGTTCGGTGCAGTAATAAGAACGAACAGATATTACAACTTAGACGTTTGACGCGGAGTATTGCAGATGTTGGCACTACTAACTCATCTGAAACTTACACATTTAGTCAATATTTCTCAATTCTTTTGTGGTATTTCTTACACAACAGCTTGTGGACACTTGCCAAGATTTCATGCTGGTAATAATTATGTAAAATAGAGTCCAATGACAGTTAATGAAGAAGATTTGCTTATGGTATGGGAGAGGATGCCATGGGAGATATTTACATTGACATTTTATACAGTTGTAAGGATTCAGCAGTTCTACAAAATTATCATACACAATGTCATCTTTTTATTTTTAAACTTGGAGATCAATATTATAAAATAAGGAAACGTTGCTGATTTGAAGTTTCTTTGAACTAATATTCTTACACTGAATTGCTGGCATATATCAGGTTCACAAATGTAAACATCATTAAAGTAGAAACTGCAATCGACACTTAGAAGTCCAAAATGACCTATTTACTGTAGCACAATTTATGTTCATCCTCAAATTATAAACCACTTCACTATTTTGTATATGTTTATAACAGGTTGTGTAGATACAGGTAGGTTACACATTTTGGTCTCCTTTTAACGTGGTAAATAGGATTTCAAGAGGTAAATGAAACTGAATTGGTTGCAATTGCAATGAGACTCAGACAATGTCAGTTGCTGTAGTTTAGTCCTTGTGTGTCCTGGTTACTCACTGAGTGTCCTGGTTACTCACTGAGGGTCCTGTTTACTCACTGAGTGTCCTGGTTACTCAGTGAGGGTCCTGGTTACTCACTGAGTGTCCTGGTTACTCACTGAGTGTCTTGGTTACTCACTGAGTGTCCTGTTACTCACTGAGTGTCCTGGTTACTCACTTAGTGTCCTGGTTACTCACTGAGTGTCCTGGTTACTCACTGAGTGACCTGGTTAGTCACTGAGTGTCCTGGTTACTCACTGAGTGTCCTGGTTACTCACTGAGTGTCCTGGTTACTCACTGAGTGACCTGGTTACTCACTGAGTGTCCTGGTTACTCACTGAGTGTCCTGGTTACTCAATGAATGGATCTTTCATGGATGTATTTCTTTATTATAGGAAATGAAAATCAGTGACACGTTCCATAGACTGGCCATTCTTGTGTGTATTGACGTCTTGTGTGCGCGGCAAAGTGACCTGGTGAGTTATACATCCATCAAAGTAACTTTACACAGAGTGCTAACAGGCATATCTTATTTATGTTTGCGTATTTAGTGTTATAAGTACAAAATACAGAGCTACTAAAATACAATTACAATAAGGTAACTTTTTGTAATTAAATCCATGGAAATCATGACCAGAGGTGTATCAAAGTATAAGTTGCTGCTCCAATGTAATTTATGCTTGGCAGTCCCCAACGTCTTTCTTCATGCCTAGATTTATCTGTTGGGTGAAATTGCATTAGTTCTAGGTGGATTATCCTGTCATGAAAGAGGGATCATAGTTAATCCAGCCATTGCCCAGGAGGTCGACCCAGTGACCTATCCATCTGTAGTATGTGTGTCAGAAATGACAGATGTAGGTCACTTCTGACATAACTGTCAGCCTCCAGGAAGCTGGCAATGCCAGGCTGTGTGGCTACAGTCCACACAAACTCCTGTTGCTTGTATCTGTTACAGTTGACTGGCTGCTCTGGTGGTTGTATAGTCTTTTCCATTTGTTCACTGATTGAATGTGAATGGCAAACGTAGCGCATGGGCTACACAGTACATCCGTGTCATATTCTGTCGTAAAAAGTAATATTAAATTAAGTGATCAATAAATCAACTTTTCAGGTAATTTTATTTTCAACACATTTGGTCAGAGTCACATCATGGAGCAACATCTATATAAGTTCAGAGTAGATAGTGATGTCTCTGTGGTGTGTACTGTATGTACTGTCATGTGAGTGTGATGTCTATGTACTGTGTGTACTGCAGCCAGTCATGTGAGTGTGATGTCTATGTACTATGTGTACTGCAGTCAGTCATGTGTGATGTGTGTGTACTGTGTGTACTGTAGCCAGTCATGTGAGTGTGATGTCTGTGTACTGTGTGTGCTGCAGCCAGTCATGTGAGTGATGTTTTTTGCAGCAGCCACACAGTAGTCTGCTGCCCCCCTCAGAGACGCCACTTGACAACCAGAGTGAGTCAGCTCTCTTTGTATATACTCTCAACATTTTCCATAATCTGTTCCATACTTTACCGTTGTTAATTCATTCCTGCCATGTCTCCTTCATCCTATGTAAAATTGAACCAATCATTTACATAATTCACTGTAATGTGTGTCATCCTATACTGTATTGTCATACTGTAGGTACAGGAAGGAGCATTTGAAGGTTTTGGGAGCAAAACATACTTTTAACCATTTTGTTCGTTTTGAAATAAAGTCACTTGTTATTCATCCTTCAAGTCTAGATACTGCTGCTTTTGTCACCGTGTGTCTGCAATGCTTGTTCTGTCATCCCAGACTGCGTCAAGACGGAACATGCACTGGTCGAGTACAACTTTCCCAGCATGCAGCGGTGCCAGCTGTGTGACAGGTTCCTGTGTGGCCTGGTGCGGCAGGGGCTGCAGTGTACAGGTGAGTGGCAAGGGTCAGCGTTGTGGTGCTGTTTTGTGCAATTATTTAGTTTAAGATGTGTTCATGTATTTTAGCTACTCTGATGTGTATGAATATGTGTGTGGGTGTTTTATAAGTGTGAATTGATTTCCATGTGCACTTGCTTGACTAGTTGTATGTAATAATAGTTTGCTGAATTACCTTTGGTGGTCTTCAGACACTATCATGCATTTTACATGTAAACGTTGTTAAATTTGTTAAAGAAATAAAAACACATTTTCCTTGTAGTGTAGTACCTTTAAAATGCATTGTGTGATTTTGTCTAAATATTTTATTATCTGACCTTTTAAGTTTCACTGTCAGTGTGTTTGTGGCATGGATAGTTTCGTCTCAACTACCATCAACCAGTGAATATAGAACAAACAAATGAACAAACAAATCAACCATAGAAATGTTGATATCACAGCGGTGTTGTATAAATGTCAACCACTGACGAATGTTGCAGAGTGTCATCTGTGTTGTATAAATGTCAGCCACTGGTGGGTATTGCTGTGTGGTCTGTGTTGCAGAATGTGGTCTGTGTTGTATAAACGTCAACCACTGGCGAGTGTTGCAGAGTGTGGTCTGTGTTGCAGCGTGTGATCTATGTTGCAGCGTGTGATCTATGATGCAGCGTGTGATCTATGATGCAGCGTGTGATCTATGATGCAGCGTGTGGTCTGTGTTGTAAATGTCAACCACTGGTCTGTGTTGCAGCGTGTGATCTATGTTGCAGCGTATGGTCTATGTTGCAGCATGTGGACTGTGTTGCAGCGTATGGTCTATGTTGCAGCATGTGGACTGTGTTGCAGCATGTGGACTGTGTTGCAGCGTGTGATCTGTGTTGCAGCGTGTGGACTGTGTTGCAGCGTATGGTCTATGTTGCAGCATGTGGACTGTGTTGCAGCATGTGGATTGTGTTGCAGCGTGTGATCTGTGTTGCAGCGTGTGGACTGTGTTGTAAATGTCAACCACTGGTGGGTGTTGCAGCGTGTGATCTGTGTTGCAGCGTGTGGTCTGTGTTGCAGCGTATGGTCTATGTTGCAGCATGTGGACTGTGTTGCAGCATGTGGACTGTGTTGCAGCGTGTGATCTGTGTTGCAGCGTGTGGACTGTGTTGCAGCGTATGGTCTATGTTGCAGCATGTGGACTGTGTTGCAGCGTGTGATCTGTGTTGCAGCGTGTGGACTATGTTGCAGCGTGTGGTCTATGTTGCAGCGTGTGGACTGTGCTGCCATCGCAAGTGTTCAGCCAATGGCCTTCCACGATGTAACACGAACAGTACAGTGAACAGGAAAAGAGCCAGCTTCCTCGTCAGTAAGTATCTCATTTCTCGCAACTTCTTCAAAAACGTGCACCACGGTATCCTTGTCAGTTAAGCACCACTTGACAAATATTTATATTCTTTCTCAAAGAAATTTCATTTTGTAACAGATCACATTCGAACAATCGCTGCTGTAGAAAAACAGAAACTTTATCAAGGTCTAAGAGTAGTTGTGCTGTGCTGTGCTGCAGGTTCAGTATTTGGTGGCAAGTTGTCGGTAGAAGACATCAGCTCCAGTCAGCAGGCACCACTTGTTGTAGAGATGTGTGTCCAGGCCATTGAGGCACGCGCCAAACAGACAGGTGAGTGACACGATCATTTGAATCACATCAACTTCTTTGATTATGTACATCAAGGTTTTAATTTCCTGTACAAGCGTGAAGAGGAGTAGTGTGTTCCCAGTAAATTGTGTTGTGATTAAGTTGACTTAACAAGTTGTGTTGTTATTAAATTAACTAGACACTAAGGAAAAATAATAGCGTTGGGATAGTTATTATGTTATGATTGTCAGGTAGCAGTGCTCTTAAGTAATAATTTTAATATTTTGAAAAATAAATTACCATATCACTAAAGATACAAAACAGAGAAATATCAACATTGATACATACATGTGTGCATACACGTGTTTAGCATTTAGCAATTAAACTGTGTTGCTCAACTCCTTAGCTGTAACTTTACAGAGCAGGTTATGAAACACCAAACATTCCAGCTGTCTTCATACTGGACATTGTTTACTGTTGTTCGTAGGTTCTGATTTATTTGAGACATACAGAATAAGTGTTTCATCTGACGAGGTGAGCCAACTGAAGGTGGCCATCAATTCAAGTAAGTCTTCAATTTGTCTTTCTCCCTAATAACAACAAAATTGTCTATCCTATGTTAATTGTTCCTCATTGTACACAATCTATAGTACTAAATACTTCTTTTGGTTGACGTGGTAAGCGTATTTGAAATAACACCAAATGTTCCTGTGCACAGTGAGAGAGTCTACTTCCATACATGTTGGCTGTATTCTCTACAAAACAATTTATATTTTTATGATTTTTGCACTGTCTTACGCAAATCTAATGGCTAACCAGTTATCATGTTTGCAATTACTGTATTTCATCAATTGATTTATTGTAATGTTGTGCTTTAATTTTGTGTTCAAATATTAGAAAAACTTGATAATTATTTCACATCCAATGCCACCCATTCATGGGAATCTATCTGCCTGTGCCGTCACGAAAACGTAAAACACAATCTGCTGCAGAAATGTAGTCAGCTAGATGATGTCATTTGTCCCTAACTGCAGTCGGTGGCTTGGTATGCAATGCAACTGTCCAATGGTTTGTTTGTAGGCTATCCAGACGAGGTGAACATGGATGACTATGAGTTACCAGTGATAACAGGAACACTGAAAAAATATCTGCATGAACTTGTCGACCCCGTGATTCCAGAGAACATGTATCATCAGTTCATTGACACAGCCAGTGAGTGTCTCTTATAAGTATCAGTTGTATGAATATAGTATAAGAAAGAGAGGATGGATTATGTTTGGGGGTTTTATTAAATCATATTTCACACACAGTGAAATAGAGAAGGCCGTGCAGTTTCAAAATGCTTTCTCCATTTTTAATTATTATTTTGCCAAAGATTTCTCAGCCTAAAGTATCATTTGATACCCAGATAACTAGTATTGCATGCTGTTTGGTTATCCTGCTGGGTATATGCAGCAAGTACATTAAATAACAACTAAAGACACCGTTGGTACATCTGTATGTACAAATAGTTTTATTACACATTGCATGAAAACATATATAACATTTAGCCTTGGCAGAAGAAATGCAAACAATCTATGAACAGATTTGTGGCTCAATTAAAACACTAACAAAAATACATTATGCAATTTTGTAGGGTGCTTTCCTTTGCAGCATAGTCGGCCGACTTTCTAATGGCTTTGTACTATCTTTATGTTTTGTAGACTATCAACAACTTGCACAGCATCAGATTGGTTAATAAGATAGAACAATTACAATTTCTATAGCAAAATGTTGAGGTAATTGCAGTGCACGTAGAGCTGAGATATGGGTAATATTCACGTAGTGTTTTCTGTACAAAATGTTGAGGTAATTGCAGTGCATGTGGGTAATATTCACGTAGTGTTTTCTGTACAAAAGCTGTACACCTGCTGCCCCTCCGCAGTAGTTCACCCAGTGCCTGTGGTTGCAGAAGTGTCGGACAATGACCAGTGCAAGGCGGGGCTGAAGCTGCTCCTGGAGAAGTTACCCGCGCCCCACAGCAGCACCCTCGCCTACCTGATGGCGCACTTCTGTCGCGTCTGTCAGCACCAGGACGTCATCGGCATCAACGACCCTCCCATCAGACTCCTGCAAGTCTTCTCCTTCATCCTCATGCGACCGCCATGGGAGCACATCATGTGAGTTTATGTCACTCAGGGAGCACATCACGTGAGTTTATGTCACTCAGGGAGTACATCATGTGAGTTTATGTCACTCGGGGAACACGTCATGTGAGTTTATGTCACTCGGGGAACAGGTCATGTGAGTTTATGTCACTCAGGGAACACGTCATGTGAGTTTATGTCACTCAGGGAGCACATCATGTGAGTTTATGTCACTCAGGGAACACATCATGTGAGTTTATGTCACTCGGAACACGTCTTCTGAGTTTATGTCACTCAGGAATACGTCGTGTAAGTTTACGTCACTCAGGGAACACATCATGTGAGTTTATGTCACTCAGGGAACACGTGTGAGTTTATGTCACTCAGGGAACACATCATGTGAGTTTATGTCACTCAGGGAGTACATCGTGTGAATTAATGTCACTCAGGGAACACGTCATGTGAGTTTATGTCACTCAGGGAACACATCATGTGAGTTTATGTCACTCAGGGAACACGTGTGAGTTTATGTCACTCAGGGAACACATCATGTGAGTTTATGTCACTCAGGGAACACAACGTGTGAGTTTATGTCACTCAGGGAACACGTGTGAGTTTATGTCACTCAGGGAACACATCATGTGAGTTTATGTCAATCAGGGAACACATCATGTGAGTTTATGTCATTCGGAACACGTCTTGTGAGTTTATGTCACTCAGGAACACATCATGTGAGTTTATGTCACTCAGGGAACACATCATGTGAGTTTATGTCACTCAGGGAACACATCGTGTGAGTTTATGTCACTCGGGGAATACAATGTGTGAGTTTATGTCACTCAGGGAACATGTCATGTGAGTTTATGTCACTCAGGGAACACGTCGTGAGTTTATGTCACTCAGGGAACACATCGTGTGAGTTTAGGTCACTCAGGGAACACATCATGTGAGTTTAGGTCACTCATGTGAACTGAGCTATATTTACTCTGGGAATACGCCATGCCTAACGTTTATGTCATTCTGGCTTGAGCTAGGCTAGAAACTGGTTGAATCTGTCTGACAACTCAGCAGTGTTTTGGTTACATTATTGATTGAGGCTCTGTGGAGATTGTATCCAGTCGGCCCATTCACACCATTACACAGAGCAACTAAAATAATAATACAAGCACCTTTATATATGAGTTAGTACCTGGTTATTCATTATTATTTATGACCACAGTTCACTGCACACAGACAGCACAATGCACATAATGTCACAGTAGAGATACTGCCAGCGTCCCATGTGACAACGCACGTAACAGGACAATCCTCGCCTTCTGGCTAAATATGTCAAGAGAAGAAAATTATTTTGCTATTTCTGGCTTACACTGGTGTATTTATAGTTGACACTTAAGAAATGGATATCCTATTTGAGGCAGTTTTAGACGACTTACGAGAAAGACCCAGTCCTGATTATGTCCGCTTGACCTTTGTCATTTGGGAGTAATGGTCGCTACGTGAAGGTTGTGAAGGCTGGTAAAAAATCCCTGCTATTATTAGTCCTGATACATTGGCAGGTGACTTAAAGGTCTTTTCAGGTGTGGCAGTTATGGTTTTTATTACATGATTGGATTATGTTGCAATGTTGCGGGGTTAGATTTATTGATATTATTGTGAGTGTGATTTTTGCAGTGTCAATGCCTGGTTTCCGGGCTCCTGCTTTATTGGTATTGCTTGTATACAAACTGGTGGTTGGTAGTTAGCAGCGTCATAAAGCAGCACAGTGTGAAGGACACAATCCTTCGAGGAGGACAATCAGAACCTTTGTGTAATATCGGGACACTGTCATAGGAAACAAACGGTGGTTTTGCTGTTTAAAAAAATTATGTAATGACGGTTTATGTTTAATGACAGATTTTTGTAAGTGCTGATCATTGTAGTGTTACAGTGTTCTGGTCTTAGTGTGTCACCTACCTAGTCGTCAGTGAAAGATGGTACAGTACATAAAGCTACATTAATCTTTGCTCTTTTTTATATCACAGGCCTGTCTTTTGACATTTTATCTGAACAGCTAGTGTGTGTTAATAAATCACCAGCGCGAGGTACACCTTGAGGCTAAATGCGGCTCAACAAAACCATACAATCCATCGCGGTGGTAGATCTTGATCAGCGTGTTGCTGCCTCCCTTCCTGGAAATGACAAATGCACACGTTTAAGTGGTAAAAAATCCATGTCGCAGGGTCACTGCAATTGTGTAAAAGGCACAGTGGTGGCGCCACACAGTGGACAAAAAACATATGAATACACTGTATTATAACTTGCAGTAGTAATAGTGTTATCTAACTGCAAATCATTGACAAACATTGACCACTAACAATGTTAAAAGGTCTCTCTTGAGTGCACTATTGTAGAGGAGATGTTTCACATGCTTTATATATATTATATATAATAATTATATATAATATATATATATATATATATATATATATATATATATATATATATATATATATCAGTTGTTTATCCGTCATTTCCCTGTCTGCCGTGTGTGTACCACGTGGACTGTGAGTGATGTTGATGACCGTGTGGTTTCAGTGACATCGTCCACAACACAGAGTACCACATCCGCACCCTCGAGGTCCTACTCAGGTCATGTGACTGGGGCGAGAAACTGCCAAAGTACATGGAGGCCCCTGGTAGGTTAAGGTGTTCCTTTACTCTAAAGAAACCTTTACTTTTAATTTGGTTTTATTACATCTTTGAAATTGTTCACATCCATTACATATTCCAGTCCATAAAATTCCATAATTTTACTGTAACAACACTAGCTTTACGGATTATTCCAAGAGAAGTCTAGATGACGTTCAGGTGAACAGGTCTGCAAGTGAGTAAAGTGTAAAGTGCTTTGAGTAATCGTGAAGATAGGCTACTGCACTTAATTTACCCTTATGTCACACATATAATGCAAAAAATTGCAATTTTTAACCCCACAAAATGCAATTTTTTATTATTGACACCACAACAGGACTAAACTATTGCACATATTCTGAAGATGTTCAAAAGTTGAGCTGTTGTCTCCGGTCACGTTGCAGTGATCCCGCCTCGTGTCACCCGGAGGGGACAACAAGGTCGCGCCTCAATTGACGTACAAACCCCTGTGATCAGTACAAGTACTGAGCCACCCTCGTTCACAAACAGCGAGAGTTCACAGAACCTACAGGACGCAGAGTGGTACTGGGGCGACATCTCCAGGTATGTTCACAAACCCTAATTTGGAATAATGCATACAGTTATTTATGGGGTTGCATTTAGTGGATTTGGCAAGTGTTGAATATTATTTCTGCACTGGTCACAACATTGTAGATGTTGAACGACATGTATGAAATGCCACCAGTAAAATCATAGTATGCGTTTTCTTTTTCTGGTACTGTAAGTCTTGTTGTATGCACAGTTTGCATTGAGAATAAATGTTGTAAAAACTGTCTGGTTTTAATTCCCCAGATATTGAGCTACAAAATATACCTTGTGTATTGAAATTTCTTCAATAGTGTATGATTTGTTTAAAAAAATTATCAGTAATACGCAAAATTTGGAGAAATGAGATAATTTAGACTCATATTGTCTATAGTTTTGTTAGTATATGGGTTCATAAATGCATATATTTTATTAATTTGGGTTTGTTCCTCAAGGAAATTAACCTGGAAATTGAAAGATTACGTTAGAAGGTACCAGTGGTAGGCAGTTTAGCTAGGATCATAAAATTGGTGGATGACAATCAAACTAGTTATCTTTGGATTCTATCTATGCGAGTTTATATCAAGTTTGCTGTGGCAAGTCATATGTTAGTACACACATTAATATGGAACATTCTACAACATCTTTGTTTCCAGTGTCTAAATCAAAGTCCTTAATCTGAGTCTTGTGAGCCAGATTTACCAATACCCCATTCACACTAGCAAATTTAAACCGGTTTCGCACCCATTGAGCATTCACACTTCAAAATCTAAACCGGTTCAGTGAGTTGAACGGGATTAAACTAATCTGCCTCCTCGAGGTGATTTTGAACCGGTTTAGTTTTGAACCGGTTCAGATTGTTAGTGTGAACGCAAAGGGGATTAGCGCCAAGTTGCACTAACTTTGACCTAATTAATGCCACATGTTGAGGCCGGTGATGGTTGGCCAGTCTGGGCTCTTAGCAT
This sequence comes from Ridgeia piscesae, assembly GCA_025642075.2. NCBI lineage: Eukaryota > Metazoa > Annelida > Polychaeta > Sabellida > Siboglinidae > Ridgeia > Ridgeia piscesae. Next base: position 230,256 of record JAODUO010000469.1, read on the forward strand.
CACTTGACCTAATTAATGCCCCGCCCAGTTGCACCTCTAAGTCATTAATCAAAAGAAACCGATTAGTGGATGGAAACTACCCCCACTCTGGCTTCTGTAGTGTGAACGGGTCGAGTATTTGAACCGGCTCAGTTAATGCGCATTAACTAAGCCGGTTCGAAGCGTGTTTGTAGTGTGAACGGCGTATTTGTGATTAAACGTGTGGGGTTGTGTCATTAGGGAGGAGGTGAACGAGAAGTTACGAGACGCGCTGGACGGAACATTCCTGGTACGGGACGCATCGACGAAGGCCCAGGGTGACTACACACTCACACTGCGGTCAGTGCTGCCACCTGTTGTCTTGCATCCATAAGAGCTTATAATGCTGTGTATAACGTTAAAGATAGTATAGAGTAGTAAAGGATAGCAATGTAGTTAATGGTAGCAGTTTAGGAAGTAGTATAGCATAGCAAAAACAAATTATAAAGGAGGAATGATATTGACTGCATTTAACTTTTTTGAGAATGGACAGAATTGTTTTTAGATATTTTGTTTTGAACAGTATTACATTTGTTGTTGGAGGGAGATATTTTTGTGCCAAAAAATCAAATTTTTCGTTTTGGATAATGGTGCATAGTTTATATTCGGCTCGAATGTACATCTTGATCTCTTCTCATGTGTCTTGTGTGACTGTGTTAGTAGACGTGTGCGTTTGTCATTTCCAGGAAGGGAGGTAGCAATAAGCTGATCAAGATCTACCACCGCGACGGATTGTACGGTTTTGTTGAGCCGCTTCGCTTCAAGACAGTAGTGGACCTCATTAACCACTACAAGCGACACTCCCTCGCACATTACAACAAGACCCTCGATACAACGCTCAAGTACCCTATCTCACGCTTCATCAAGGTCAGTTATTGGCTCAACTCCATGTCATGCTCAGTCTGCACTTGGTGTAATTTTGGAAGGTCCACACAGAAGTTGAACAAAATGTGTAGTAGTCAACAGTGATTTTCTAATGAAATAATCATGTCATGTTGCAAGATCATCATTTTGTGAACGTATTCATTTAATATGGAATATTACCTAAAAAATGCAATAATGTTTTATTCAGACACTGTAACTAGATCTTTTGACCTTAGCTGTTTTTTTTCGATTTTTTTATAAAGGCTGCTTTCCCATAAATTTAACAAGATCTATCAAAACGTTAAGTCTGTACATTGAAGAATTGTATCATATGGTGAGGTTGTCAAATGTGTTGAGGCAAATAAATTGGAGTCACGTTCCACCAACTTACAGACTATTAAGATGCGACACCATTCAATCAGTATTGTATCACTGGCTGCCTCCAGGATGAGCCACCGATCGATGACGTCGAGGAAATGAAACAGAAGCTGCAGGAGTCGCATCTCGACTACATCCACAAGACGAAGCAGTTCGATGAGTTGTACGACGAACATTCTCGAAATCTGCAGGTGGGCCTTGTTGTAGTTAGGGTTGTAACTATATATGGCTGGCTGTGTTCGGAACTCACCAAAGTAGACTGCCCTTTCTGCATTTGTCTTGGCATTAGTTTACCCTATATGACAGCTATAAGTACTTAAACTATTTTAATTTTGGTAAGTAAACAAATTGAAGTGGGACATTGAAACTCATGTATGACAGCACACATCGTATCTGGTAGTGTCATAGCCCTGATTGCAACTGTCTGTCTTGTGGAATGATGGTGAGTCAAAGGGCATGTAATCCGTGATGATAATGTTATGTATTGTTGGTAAAAAGACGCAATTTGATTTTAAGAATTGTTTATATGTGGTCTGGTAACATGTACGATTTGTCTTAGTTTTATTAAAGAGAGAGAGGAAAAAATATTCCAGATAAACTTGATATGAAAGGATCATGAAATAAATGTGATCAGCTGTAGATCGTAAAATATATTCCAAATTGGAGTTTGTTATGAGACCTGGCAACAAATAGCTCCAAGGAACAAGAAAGTCCGTAAATTAAGGTTATTCACAGTGTTGTTAATATTCATCACCAACATTGTTTACTTTCTTCTAAATAATAGTAATATTTAAGTAAACATTTCATGATCAATGATATTTTAAAAGATTGTTTACACATATAGATGCATGCGCACGCACGCACGCGCGCCACACACACACACACACACACACACACACACACACACACACACACACACACTCGCTCATGTACAACCTGGTCTCTGACACATTTGTCAGCCGTGTTGACAGCTGACCCTGCTGTGTTTCAGGAGTTACAACTGAAGCAGCAGGCTCTGAGCGCCTTCTCGGCAACTGTCGCTGTCTTTGAGGAACAGATCAAACTACATGAGACCTACCAGAAGCAGGCTGCTCCCCATGAACAGCACAAGTAAGTACCCATTATTTCATGGAGTGAACATTGTGCAAGTGCTGATTTATTTAGCTTACTAGACCGTTTATATAACTGATGATTTGGCCTAGAAATTGTTGCATAATTTATTTATTTATTGTTTAAATATCCAAAACCAACTGTTTGTGTGGCTTCCTTTTGAATTGTGATAAAAGCAAACTTTACCTTTTTCTGGTTATTCTCCTTTGACATTCAGTGAAGTCATTCATCAGTTGACACCTGGATTCTTAATAGCCATTGGTTTTTAAGCCATATCTAGCTCATTTTTGCTGGTGTTGTGTGTGGTGCAATAGAAGTTCTTATAAAATCTAGCTTCAGCTATGCAAGGTGCTTTACTTGTAAAAATAATTAGTTGAAACCTACAAAATAAATGTTACCTCAAAATATGTTGTGCCGTAAAAACACATTCAGCAAAAAGAGGAGTTTCTGCGAGTTAAACAGTTGATTGAAATGTAGACAATCTATGAGATAGACTATTGATTAAAGTATTATGATAAAATATATCTTTTCCAAAGTCCCCGCATACATAATGTCCTATGTGTTGCATGTGTAGACTGCAAGACAACTATAAGTTACTCCAGCTACGACTCGACAAGATCCGTGAGTCGGAGCAGATCTTAAGGGAGGACGTCACGCAGCAGGCCGAACGCAACCGGATCTACGCCGCCGACATGAATGGACTCAAGCCAGAGATCAAACGACTGTACAAACGGCGAGAACAATACAAGAAGTGAGTCCTTGGGTGTCAGCTTGTGTTGTGTATGGTTTGGTTCTTTCTGTAAGAAGTGAGTTGTCATCTTTTCTCATATCTACCCATACAGCTCGCTTGTTTCTTTCTATAAGAAGTGAGTTGTCATGTCCTCTCATATCTACCCATACAGCTCACTTGTTTCTTTCTATAAGAAGTGAGTTGTCATCTCCTCTCATATCTACCCATACAGCTCGCTTGTTTCTTTCTATAAGAAGTGAGTTGTTATCTCCAGTCATAGCTACTCGCACTGCATGTTTGGTTCTTTCTACAAGAAATTAGTTGTCATCTCTTGTCAACTCTTCATGCCTGCACTCTGCAGTTTGATTATTTCTACATCTACTCTCTTACTGTCCAAACTTGTTAAATCATATCAAAAAATCATACAAAAATAATAAATAATTAAAAACATTCCAAATATACATCTATGAAAAATTATATAATATAAACAAAACATATAGTGACAACGAACGAACCCATCACCAAGGCACATCCAGTCGACTGTAGTACCTTCCATATCCTTGACGTTTGTGAATGTGTGCGCGTCTATGTCAGTGGTCGATGGTGATGCTGTGTTCTGCCATCAGGTGGCTGCTGGACCAGCGTGAGCCGCAGCAGATGATTGAGAAGATGCTGGAGCACCTGGAGAAGACCGGGGGGTCGTCGATGTACGTGGAGACAATGCCAACCATCACAGAGGCGTACACAGCCCACGAGGACGAGAGCACGTGGTTCGTGCAGTGCGACCGCGGCACTGCCATCAAGATGCTCCAACACAAGGTGGAGGGGACGTTTCTCATCCGCCCCAGCAGCAGCAAGGGGCAGTACGCACTCTCCATCGTGTAAGTGTCGGTTTGTAAAGAGGCAGCGGTTCGAATAGTGAGATGTCTGTGTGGATATGCAAAACTAAATCTGCAGTTTACGAAAATATCGTCCTTGCGCCAAGGGATCACTGAACGATCCTGGAAGGTTTATGGTTTGTTATGCAAATGTGGAGACACGTTGAAACACTGCATAGAATTTTGTTCTGCCTGCATGTAAGTCCACCAATGCCCAATGTAAGCCTCTCCACTGAAGCAGCAAACACCAATGTTTCTGATAGTCCAGTGTCTCTCTCAGTGACCACATATATTGCTGTTTCCCTGAATAACAGAATAATCTCACCATTGTAGTATTTTGACCCAAAAAAATTTAATCTGGGGATTAACTCGGTAACAGTGGATCTTAAAATGTGCAATGGTGGCGCCATCTTGCGAATGTACCACCATACAGTTTGCCCACTGAAAACGTTATTCAAAGAAAAGGTGTTAGTGTCAATTGAAAGTATGTATGTATGCTAATGCTGATACTGTCAGTCCTTTTATTTTATCACTAGTCATATTTATATCAAACAATGACAACAAACTACATTATTTACAGTGTAAATTGATATAACAGTTCAACATTTATTGAACAGTTTCTCCAATATTTGTATAGTATTTTATATATACTTATTGTATATGTACTCAAATGATGAGATAACCATTTATTACTGATTAAAATCAATGCTATGAAGTGTTATTATTTGTCTTTGATTAAACATCTAATCACACTAAATTAATCAAAATAATTCCTACAACATTTGACTAAAATTTGACTTTTAATACCACCAAATCATGAATTGTACACCTAGCAGACATTCTTAAAGAACATGATAACAAACAAATTGCAAGTGGCCAGTTTTGTTTATAACAATTAAAGGAATGCAAGTGAAGGTGACTTTCACGTGTGATTTCTCTTCCCAACAGGGCAAAGAACATGATTGGTCACTGTATGATCGAGTGTCGGGAAACGGGCTACGGCTTCGCGGAGCCGTTCTACATCCACGATTCCCTCAAGCAACTGGTCCTGCACTATCGGGAGACGTCCCTTGCGGAACACAATGACCAGCTGGACATCACCCTTGCATACCCCGTCAATGCCCCCCAGCCAGGCAACAGCTACAAGCTATGAGCCGAGGGGGTTGTACAGTTATGTTATTGAGACAATTGCAGCGAGATGTGAACACACCATTTGCCATATTTTTCCAGAGAGCCAGGCATGGCTATATGCTGGATTGACTAAGTCCAGTGTGTGTATATATACATATGTGTAACATTGCGTTTCCGTCAGAACTTGTGGGAAGATAGAAGAAGAAACGAAGAAGACGAAGAAGAAACAAAGCACCAAGAGATCTCGCTGTCAGAATTGTTGCCTGACACGAGATGGTATTTGACAAGGGCAATCCATCATTGCCTCGGATGCTGCATTCGACATACGGCATCACATTGTGGCACTGGCAAAGACTGAAGGAATCCAATAATGACTGTACAGAGAATTCACCGTTGTTTCCGTTTGCACCGTTATAGCACAGCAAACGCTGGTGGTGGCGTTTCTGACGTCACAAAACTTGTATATTGGACAGCATTTACGGTTGGTGGGACTGCACATAATGATTGATTCGCCAGAACTGTGGCTAAAAAGAGGCTACAAAAACAGTGTGTACACACCAACACACGTTAATCACTGTATGCGTTATCCGAACCTGTTACACACTAGTGCACATTAGTCGCAGTATGCGTTATCACAACGTGTTAAACACTGACACACATTAGTCGCTGTGTGAGTTATCAGAACGTGTTACACACCGACACACATTAATCGCTGTGTGCGTTGTCACGGCATGTTACACACTGACATGTCAACAGAGGTTGCAGTCAGCCTCGAAGTCAAACATGTGAAGGCTGAACTGGAGAGGAAATAGTAACAACAATGTGGCTTGCTTGGAAAAAGTTACTATGGCATGCTGGGTAATATACTACCAGTGGCATGCTGGGCATTACATAGTAATATTTTAGCAAAATGATACGGTGGAAATGTATTAGATTACATGCGGGAAAAGAGATGGTGACTCAAAAGAGTTATTAGTGAAAGAGGTATTTTGCATAGAGACTGGCCTTCAGCCAAGATACATGTATGGACAGACAGGTCTTAGTTGCTTTGTTAAATTTACTATTTTCTATAAGATGGCAAGCAGCAGAAATTGAAATTCACAACCGCACTACTACATTGAGCTGAATTGATTTCGCATTGTATCATTTATTAATATACATAAACAACATAGACTTTAACTTGGGAAATCTGAACATTATTGTGACAGCATATTAAGTTTGTTTTCATGTCTGTCAGTTGTTGGAATAAGTAAATGATAAGAAATAAAGTTGGTCTCAGATTTATGCCAATGTCTGGCTCTCCTGTTATGGAGGAGTAGTAATGTGTTGCGACCGTACTGCGAGTTTGCATTTGAATTTGCCAAATTGTTTGATTGCTGTTATGTATAGATACATGGAAGATAATGCTAAATAAATGTTTCATTTATTTTGATGTACCGTTTTAGGGCAAACCAACAGCTACTTCTTTCAACGTTTGCACAAAAGATGCAGTTGAAAACTACAGCATACTATGTATATTTTGCTAATAAAATCTGGAAAAGAATGATCTTTTCCGAGAAGTGATAAATGCGTGCTGATATTAGTACTGTGTTAGTCGCCTGATGGCACCACTTGTTTATTGCTTTGGGACACTGCCAGCGAGCTTGAATAGTGCAGTGTTCCTTGGTAAGGTTATGGGGTCGTCAGACAGGTGTGACCAGTACTGCCCCCTGGCGTGAATATATGACTGCAAACAATGAACACCAGATAACAGAACATCTGTATTCACGTATTTACACTACACTTCACAGCATCTGCCTTTTTCAGTAGGTATGTAGTATGTACACCAGTTTCAATACCCGCGACCCGCGCAGCTATTTGATACTGCCTCGCTGATTAAAACCGAAACTCTATGTCTATACTATGTGACCCGTGGCAGGGTAAGCGATGGTGAATCTTCTACGATCGGAAAAACCTGCTGCATCACCCACTGCATCCTCCTCCAAGAAGGTCAGTGTGGCAATACAGAATGCAATGAACATGATTGTGACTACTGTGAGGTTGGTTCGCGCTCGTGACGGTCAAAGCCACCAACAGTTCAACACCTGGCCGAGGTGAATGTGCAGTATCGGTATCTCATCTGTTAAGTATATAGACGTGTGTGAGAGCGGAGACGTGAGATCGCCTTGTTCGTAGAGCAGAAAGGTGCATGTTAAGGGCAGTGGAATACCCTTGATGGCTATACGCGAGTTTTAAGTTCTTCTCGACACCATGTCTCGCATAACACCGCTAGAAACGAGAATATGTTATCGAATTTCTTCACACAAAGTCGGCCAGTTCGTCTCCGCTTTTGAGGTTCAGTTGAACAATTATTGTTTTTTCAATTGTGCATAACATAAATATATTCAACATGCATTTTATGTTATGTTCAATTGAAAATAGAGAATTGACTAGAATCACGTTGTTACTTTGGCCCTTGGAACTGCGAAAGGCTAATTTAGCGCTGCTGGTACAGTTTAAACAAAACATCACAAGAACACAGATATAAATAATACATGTGTTTTATATTACACTGTAGGGAATATACGTTCACAATGACATAATTTAAGTAAATTCGTAACGTCAAGTATCTTTTAATAAAATTCCTACGGCTAGGAACTGCAATGCCTATATACATATAATTATAAATAATAAACTAACATTAATTCAAACGAGGCTTATTAAATAAGAAATGTATAGCTCTTTGACATGGCGCATATTAGTTATATTATTTGGTCCTCCGTCCAAACACGTTGCAGAACCCATAATAGTAGATGTGTGTGTTTCATTCGTTTTCACGTCCTCTTCCTCTCAGACTATTCACTCTTTGTCTTCACGTGTCCCGTGTCTACAAATGGGGCAACCGCCGTGTCAACAGACAGCAAGACACGCCTCGTCAATGGAGAAGGGTAAATCACAACACGAGAAGCCATTAGCTCAACATTTTGAATAGAAACAAGCAAACAGGAAGTGGAACTGCTAAAGGTTCTCGACCCACACCACTAATGTTAGGCCCGTGAGTGTGTGTTTGTGAGTGTGCATGTGCGTGCGTGCGAACCAGCGTGCGTATGTGCGTGCATATGCGTGTGCGTGTGATCACAAAGAAGAAAATAGTAAGCTAAGTTACATTAATAAAGACATTGATGAGATATTGCACCTATTAATCAACTTGCATGAGCCTACTGACCACACTGGTGTAGAATACTGGTGTCACATAATTATGGAATCCCACATTTAACTAGCTTAGAATAGTATATGCGTGCGTGCGTGCGTGCGTGCGTGCTTGCGTGCGTGTCTGTGTCGTTTGATGTATGATTTCGTTCCTCCTCCCTCTAAATTGTGGTCATGCAACGCATACGCACGCACACACGCGCACATGTATCCAATCGCCCATACACACGTCACGTTCTAAATCTATTCAAAGTAGCAAATCGTAAAAGGCACATTTACCCATAGTGTATATTGCGATGACAACTTCTAACATGATCAGTAGCAGCATCATGAGAAGTAGGAAGCCCAGGTTGTCTGTGTACTCAGACAGCCATGACAGTAACGAACCTGAAACGATTACAATGGTTAAGGTCGGACATTTTGCGTATAATTTTGTATTTCGTTAATGTTTGTTACACGTATCATAATTCCCTAATATATACATAATGCATATAATAGATAATCACACACTGTTTCTCTATCACAATCTATCATTCGTGTTATAATATAAAACACCATCGTTTCAGTTAATCCTCATTTGCGCGACGCCACGAAATGCACATTAAATTAAAATACGCGCGAAAAATTCAATACATTTCAGCTTTGAGAATATTCATTATATCGAAGGACTTCGATGGCATACAGACGATGTAGACGACTTCACCCTTGTAGCTGACGTCATCGAAGGCCACAGCGAGGGTGCTTATAATAGTGGCTGTGGTAATAAAACTGTATCTATTAATGATAGGCTAACAGAAGCAACATACAAACCTCCATGGTTTCGTTGAATCGCGTCAGAAGCCGACGACAGTCCCATATAGATGTTATATTTGTGATAGTGTCAAAATGAAAACGAAGGTACAACGAGTGCGACTACAGAATAGATGTGTTTGATTGTCTTTTTATATTACCAATAGTTCATACTTATGAATCCGGTAACTGACGTCACAATCGAAACTATGCGCGTGGCGACCTTCAAACGTTGCAATGGCAATAACGTCGCCAGATCAATCGTTCATGCATTCGGTTTACGCAAAGTGACTTTGCCTTATGGATCGTGGTGAAGGTAAACATATGGTGGTACCAGGGGCCGGTTTCACGGCGCAATTCTTTTTAGAAAAGCAAACATAGGAGTTTGCGCAATCTCGTGTCGATCAATTCCTAACTGCATAACTTTAAATATACGTCATGAATTTGGACCTAGATTTTTGGCAAAATGTACTATGATATTATGTCCAGCAAATTCATATGTGCATCATCCATTTTGTAAGCTTGGCGGACCTTGTTGTTATGCAATTCACGTCACAAGTCATTCGGTGTCTTTGGCTTGAAGTGATATCATTGCTGACACGCAGAAGCACACACACGCATACGTAGAGAATACTTCATTGCTACAATTGATTCATTCAACAACACAAGTTTACTTGTTGTAAGAAACTATATTTATTATTCTATTCATTGAAAAAATAACATTACATGTTACAGCATTTACTAAGCTCATATTAACAGCACTTCCACATCGTACACACAATCACAGTTATTTGCATTCGTATAACTTCAAATTAATACATGTGTGTCAACATTCGAGCATCCGGCAAAACCGTATCAAGACGATATCGGTGTCAGCCAACAATAGTTTACAGAGCTACAAAATTTAAATATGCCTCCTAAGTCACAAATTATGCAAAATATGCCTCCACTACCTACATCGGAGCACCACACAAGGGTGGTTTGGCACCAGAGGTGAGAAGGCAACGTCTTCACAATTTCACCATTCTGTGCTTCAAAACACATTGCGGGTTTATAGCCACGAGACAAAATAAATAAAACTTGAAAAGAAGGCACTTTCTAAGGAACGGTCAACGAATTGTTGAGTATTGACATTGTATATCGAATGCATTTACAACTAAAACATATTCATTTGTTGCTTTTCCTGGTGCTTCGACAATCAGGTGAACGATAGCAATCCATTGCCGTGGCTTGCATAGTGTATGAACAAATACATATGACGTTTGATTCAGATTACGTCTTGAGAACCACGATGTTAAGCAAAAATTAATATCAAATCGAAAACGAAAAGTTGACTGAGTAATCGTGATTCACTGCATAGTTTAGTGTTGCATTTGCTGAATTCGATCAAAATTCACCATGTCCATACATTATCAAATGTGTCTTTCGTAGAAAAATATCCATGTTTTGCGAATTCAAAATTCTAGAAAGACTTACGTCTTATTCACATTAAATATACCCAACCGTTAGCTAAGCACGCTGCGGGTGTGTTAAATGACTCACCGTAGCAATATATCAACAACATATTTATTACACTCAAAATCGCACTAAATTTGTGGTGCATGACAAAGTATACACTACTAACTACCGACCTGCCTCAGTATGCTAAATCAAATTAAGTCCGTTTTACATCCGCACCACTGGCATGAATTAAACACATGTCAATCGTGCTCACTGTATAAAACACAAATTAACAGAGAAGCATTTCATACGCAATATTTATACGTAATGTTTGAACGTTCGTTATTCGTGATGCCGTCAGTAGCTGAGGAAACATCAGACTGTGTAGACCTATCACAGAGAGCGAGCCGATCTCGGGTGTGAAAACTCCACCGAGAGGTCCGAGGGAATGCATTCGTGTCGAGATACGTAACTGAGCGATAATTGGCTAAAACGCCACAGACACATAAAACCACACTATTACGGTAACTGCGCGGCGGCTACCCGCATCCCTGAAATGGCGGCAGTAAACAGTTCAGTGGAACGATGTCCACGGATCGACACTGAACAGTAATACATAGTGGAATCGGCTGTAGCCTATCATCCGTTGAAATGTTGCACAGTCGTTGACGCTGGACGGTAGAGGCTGCTACGGCAGACATACGTTTGAGCATCACCAGTTCAGACGAAGAATGCACTTAGTGTTGCGTTGATATAGCTCGTTCAAATCGAGCAAGACTCGTTTCAATTCGACAAGAGCTCATGAAATAGCTCACGAACGTTGCATCTCGACCAACTCCAGACCAGCATTCCCGCCGAAAACGAAAGTGTCCATTCGAAAAGTGTAGACCTCATTGTCTAGCCGGTCGTGGTTCCTTTGCGGGAATGCAGAACGTTCGCAGGGCGAGAAGACACGAGCAGAGTCCATCATCACAGACTCGCAGACACAGTCCATCGTACGAAGCCAAGGCTCACATCTACCTTGTGGTGTAGTATCGCAGTTCGCTTTCCCGAAAACAGCCATGTTACACACGGCATCTCGTCACACAAGACGGTAGCATTCTAAATGTAACCGTGGAAAGCTGACATTTCGCGAGGTAGACGTGCAAGATAACGGTAAGGCCGCGACAGAGCACACAGCACGCAATGGTTCTGGGAACGTTTACTAACATTCAGAAAATTGTATTCTCTGAATTTGTTGCGATGGTGGAATGATATTTTCACGCACGATCTCGTTTGTAAATGTACACATACAAACGCAGCCGGTTCGTAGACAGTTCATAAATATACAACACATAGCACCGACTGTATGGTTTGTACCCTACTGCATCAGTCTTGTGCGTGTCTGTATCACGTGACACACGCGTGACGTACCACGTGATGCGATCGTTGACCTACATACACGCCCAATCAGTCTGTGACAAATTAATGTCAGTGAGCACGTCAAGGCCTCACAATCAAAGCATGTCGCCATATTCACCTATTATCGACGCCGCCACGCGACGCTAGTCTACACAATATACCAGCCCCAATCACGCATACAAAATACCCGTTTCATCCGCTGCCCCAATTGTCTGTTCATTGTGGAAAGTAATCTTGTCCTGGGACGAGTAGAACACAAGCGATGCGGTGGCGTCGTGACCTCGCCGCTGACGGAGACATCGTCGTCGACCAATCGCTGCCCTGCCTCCGCGATGACGTCACAAATGACGATGACGTAATAGGTGTGCGTAGATACCGAGTTGGTTACGTGCACGTTGTCGTCACACCGACTCGCCGCTCACGTTGATGATCTTCTCCAGGACGCGCTTCCCGTAGCGGAGCCGCTCGACGATCTCCGGGTGGCAGCCGAAGTGGCGTACCTGGAGTAGGTGGTAGGTGGTCGCCACCCGCTGCTGGTTGATGTACGTGACGAGGTAGTCGTGAGAGTCGGGACTCAGGATCACCTTCGTGTGGTCGCCGAAGAAGTTCACCTGCAAACAGATCGAGAGGTGACGTCAGCGCGTTGTGTACACATGGTATTATCGCCCACATTACTAAGGTTGTAGGTGTGTGTGTGTGTGTGGTGTGGTGTGGTGTGGTGTGGGGTGGTGTGTGTGTGTGTGTGTGTGTGTGTGTGTGTGTGTTGTGTGTGTGTGTGTGTGTGTGTGTATATATATATATATATATATATATATATATATATATATATATATATATATATATATATATATGTCTACAAAGGTGAGTGTGTAGCAGTTAATGCCGTCGAAATAAAGCCTGCAAGGGGTAACAGCCTGTATAAAAGTTCCTACACTTTCTTGTGTTATTTTTAGATTTCAAAGTGGGCCAATATTCTATGCTCCTGTATAAGATTATTTTGTCGACATTGATCAAATCAAGACGTGCACAACGCTGTGTTACCGCACACATCGGAATCGGAATTCGTAAAAACAGTTAGACTGTCGGAATGGTGTGACGGAAATAGCATTGTTGCCTGCATAAATACATTTTTATTTATTTATTTTAAGCAGTTAAAATACTATACCCGGTATTACCTACCTATAAAACATTGCAACACCTACGCCTATGTTTCGCACAACAGTAAAGCATTAATGCTTCCTTTTGTTTGTACCGTGAACACGAGTTTACCATTTGTAAATGTATGCAACGGTGTGAAGAGAGCTAACGAAGTCGTAATCACAATAGAAACAAGCACTTTCGAGCGCAGTTACAACGACCCACTTACAACGACGCCATCGTGTGGCGACTGCTAAAATGGTGGCGCCATCTAACGGAGTTGTGTGCAAATACATTCTAACCAGCTACACGTTATTACAATGTCAAACACGTCACGGCATCGACCACACACGACCAGGGGAGGCGCCAGATCAACTTGCGATGGTGTCGGGTGTCAGTCATTCCAATGACACGGCGTGACCATGCATCAGCGTCTGTTTCCGACCAACGCAAAACCAACAGCCGTTGCGTATTGCTGGCTTGGTCTAGGCGTGACTCGGCAAGCCAGTGTGCTCATACCGTCGACGGTCAGTACTGATTACCCAGCTTGGTTGTCGGATGTCGGAGATATGGTTTGTTCCATTTTAGTAATACGATACTGTCTATGTCACCGCAGCGTTGGTCCAACCGACTCGTGCCGATTAACTGCATTGACTGTGTAATGCGTGAAATGTGGTAAGCAATAGTTTCTAAAAGACCCGATAGATGGCGTCACTGTACCGACAGCATATACGGTGTAATCAAATCAAAATTCTACAATGTCCTAAAATAGGCAAATCAGTGGGTGTCTGTTGTCTACACTTAGGTCTTTTAATTGACATGACAAAACAGCATACTATATCGCTCGCCAATTCCAGTTATTTCACTGTGTTTAAGTTGCAGTTTGCAGCATAGCATGTCACTAGACATCAACTCCTTTCATTGTGGTGTATGGATGGCAAGTATATGTTGATGCATATGCGTGCGGCTATGCGTGTGCATGCAGTTGTACGTGCGTGTGCGTGTGCCCGTATAAAAACTAGACCGAACGACATTCCCTGCGGCTATACTGAGCTATGTTTTCCTAAACGAGCTATCCTATCGCTGTGCCGAAACGCAGCTCTCAGATACCATCTCGCTTGTTATACCTGTGTCATTGTGGAGGGCGCCGTGAACCTGGCACTATCTGCGCGTACCCAGTCGGATCATTGAATGACACCGGCCTCAGCTCGGTCTCTATCGGCGCAAGGCAGTCAGGTGCAATCAGCCGAGCCAACAACATCTCCGATTAGACCGTCGCACCCCAAAGATGTCGTACACCACAACCACGACTGCTTTATAACAAGACTCGCTCTGTGCGATAGCATCGATATAACTCGTTTGGCAATCGTCGTCTTTCATTGTTGAGCTATGTTGACTTGCCATCGACTGTCGGTGTCTGGTTTCTCGTTGAACTCGTGTCACGACGTTAAAATACCTGGCGAGACTTGCGTGGCAAGCCCGTTATTACACAAATTATGTAAACCTGTGCTATTGCGATAAAATACCTTGATTTGCAAAAAGCTCGGAATGTATACTTGGAATTTAAAGGAGGTAGTTAATGTTGTACATGTAAAAATTCAGCTTGTTATTGTGAAATAATAACAACAGTCAAGTAGGGAGCCCTACACAGACATGCGTTTACATAATACCGAAAATTAT
>JAODUO010000469.1:247500-482500 GCA_025642075.2 Ridgeia piscesae
CAACGGGAGTTCATTAACTACATGCTTACCTCTTGGTTCGGTCGATGCCGGCCGCTTTGTGTAGGCGAGAGATGATAGGTCCTTGGATGACGGGAACTCCGTCTCCTTGGAATGATGTGACGTCTTCGTCAGAATCTGCAAACACAACGTACACTTAGTAACGCAAAGTCAATACACCTATGACGGAGACATCTCGAGAATTACGGTCCGAAACGATATGTATTGCAACTAGGTGAACGGTGAACATGTAATGTTTATATCGTGGTGACGTGCGTGTCCGCGCCTGTTTTAGTGAGAACGTGAGGGCGTGCGTGCATGCGTGCGTACGTGCGTGCGTATGTGTGATGAGTGAGCGATCGCATCAAGCAAAAAGTGTAAATGATTATAAATTATTATCTTACATCACGCACGTGTTTCTCTCGCGTATGGCATCACTAGAGATGAAACTAGGTTTACGATATCCAATTCGTTTGGCATATAAATTTGCCAAGCAAATTAATTGAAGACAGGCCTACATAAAACCACACACGTCGCTTAAGTAACGAACCTGTGAAGCAGCTTTTCTGGAACCTTTGATTTGAACTAGATTGGATATTTTGTCGATCGCCTCAGCCGGTGACACTGGGGCTGCGTATGACTTGGGCCTGCAATGAAAACACCTTGTTGAGGTTCCACAATTCTCCAAGCTAGCAAACATAACTAATTTAAAAAAAAAACAAGCTGCTTGTATATTGTAATTGAAATAATGTGTCAGTTTAGCGAAATATTAGAAGCAAACAAATTGTAGGTATGTTGTAAGGTAAACAGTATATAATTTGGCGATGAACTATCGTAGTTTCATTAGGTACAAGTGATTATACATCATGCTTCTAAAGTTATAAACTGTATTTACAATGTGTAGGCTACTTGACTTACAGTTAGAGGCGGCAACAAACAATACATAGAAAATGACATCTTTTGTACACAAATTGGGTATAAAGAACGCTATATACGCCGATGACGATCTCACGTATCAACGTAAATCGAAATATATTCAAATCGTAACCATTCATGATCCTAGCAATGACGTAACCGAGACACGCTGCAGAAGTGCTGACCTGGGCAGAATACGGGCGACGGAATACTTGGGCGCCCACTCGCAGCAGGACGACGACAGCGTCTTGGGCGTGTACCCGGCCGAGAAGAACTCGTCCGCCAGGATCTTCTCGAGACTAGGCCGCTGAGACGGCTCCGGGCTGAGGAGACGCTGGATGAGGTTGCGGGCGGACGTGGAGATGTGTGACGGTAGGTAGTACTTGTTGGACGTGATCCGCACGTAGGTCTCCTTCAAGGTCGACGTCTCGAACGGAGGTCGACCAATCAACATGGCGTACCTGAGGACGAATGAAAGAGAGGTTAGCATTTGAGTACATGGAACATGTGTGACAGTTCATATAACAGTGATTTAGTTAATCTGCATTTATTTTGAACTGTGTTAGTTTTGGCCCAG
The DNA here is from genome assembly GCA_025642075.2 of Ridgeia piscesae. Classification (NCBI taxonomy): domain Eukaryota; kingdom Metazoa; phylum Annelida; class Polychaeta; order Sabellida; family Siboglinidae; genus Ridgeia; species Ridgeia piscesae. The sequence continues at coordinate 248,990 of JAODUO010000469.1, forward strand.
TTACGAACATACTGAACTACCGAAGTCAAAGAAATGAGCTACATAAAATGTAGGGTCTATTGTAATTCGCATTTCTAGACCCAATTTAAGAGTTCGTGTTGGTTGTATATATATATATATATATATATATATATATATATATATATATATATATATAAAAATACATATATATATATATATATATATATATATATATATATATATATATATATATATATATATATATATATATATATATGCACACACACACGCACACACACCACACACGCACGTGCATGCACACGCACGCACACGGTACATATCATGTAGTGAACCGATGACAATCGAACTACATGATACAACTGATACCAGGAATGGTCTAGAGGTTACAGTTACCGTGTAACAGCACCCAGCGTCCTGTAGACGTTGGTTAGCCACTGGCCTGTAGGTTAGGAACACACGACACTTGACTTACATGATACAGCCGATGGCCCACAGGTCAGCCTCGTAGCTGTGCCCTTTCTTCTGCAGTACCTCGGGGGCGATGTAGTTGGGTGTCCCGCACACAGTCCTACAACCACAGACACGACTCACGTCAGTCACAGTCGACCGACACCGGACAGATAACTGACCTCGTCACGCATGCTTTCACACTGTCGGCGAATCAAAGTAACACCGATAGCAACGTTGACCACATGATGAAAACCCCGATGTAATGATCTCCACGCGACATGATTTGCTATAAAGGCACGGGTGTAGATTTGAAAGATGGACTGAATTCGTGGTTGGCGTTATGAAATAGGAACAATTCACTATTGTATGGTTCTTAAATAGATGGGTTTCTGTTGACGTTGGCCGCGTCATCGTCGCGGTGATTACACAATGTCACGTGGGTTGCGTTTGTCAAATTACGTAATGATTATGTCAGTTCCAAATAAATGCCAAGTAATCTATCCACATTTTCAGTAGTAGTATTCTTATGATACCACACTGTTTTTACAATCAATTTTGTTTCATGGACCTATTTGACAATCACTAACATAAAAAAATCCGTTTACTCTAACTTTTTTATTTGTTATTTACGCCACTGTACAAACTACAATGACTGCTTACGTCATATCTGTTATACTTACAATTAGCTATACAAAACTTATGTTAAAAAATATTTTTTTTACAGAAACAGCTGATCTTGATTGTTGTTCTACTGTTGCCAGTTGTGGCAAATCTGTATCAGCCAAATTGCAGATGTGTTTGGGATACGATACAATTTAACAAGGATGTGACGTATTGCGTCATCGGCAAAAGCTGCACGTTTATTCGTTTGACGAAACTTTCTATTGTTTCAACCTTGTACTCACAAATATTTGAAGTAATTTACGTAAACGTCGTGCTCAAACAACTAATAGTTCAGATACCAGAACTGTGTATTGCACGTTAAAATACATACATATGAGCAAACAAAACGTCCAAAAATATAGTGATCCTTTGTGGACTGTACATTCGCTAAGCTGGCGAGAGTTTACTTTTGCTTCAGCGTCAGCGGCGAGCGTGGATATTGCCTCAGACAGGGGAAGCTCGTGTGGACACGAGCGCCAACGACAACGTTTGCTCAGCGGGTATTCGGCTGGCCCGATCGTTGAAATACAAAGGAACGCGACGGCCTAATCTGGCTTTATCGGAGTGGAACTAGCGCGTAACATGTACTGGTTATCGTAATCTGTATTGCCTATCGTTGTGGTCTGCGTTTTAGTTAGTTTCCAACAACTGGCACATTGTGTTGGTGGTTTGTACACTGTGCAGAACGCTGGTTCTGACGGTGAGCATCGCAGCGTGTGCTTACGCCATCCGTGTACCATGGTTCTTAAACTTTGTACTCGCCAAAGTGAAGAAGAGAAGCAGATGCATGCCTCTTAGTAATGTTAAAAGCGATATTTTTTACTTTATAGTGTGCGGTTTAAAAGCTGAAATTCCGACATAAAAAGCCCATGTAATAATTATTACTATTTAACCATTGTGAAGCATTGATCGAAACGTGTATAACATTTACATTGCATTGCGTGTACTGAATTATGTTGTTCCACGGTGTTTAATAGTAACATATCTTACTGCCATGTTGTGATTCAAGGCCAAGTTATAAGAGATTTCCTCTTAACATAAATAAAACTGCGACTTACTCAATCTCGAGAGGAGTCAAATAAATAAATTACACTATTCTACATTGGAGCGTGTTTCCCTAAATAGTTATACATGCGCTACATCAAATTTCAGCAAACCACTAAAGGCTACTATGTATTTTCCGTACAGATGATAAGATAAGCAAGATCTGCCTTGGTCACGTTGTTGGGTGCACGCATGACGGAGGTCAAAGATCAGAGTGACAAAGTACCAAGCAGCATTCATCCTGTTTACCCAACCGTGTTCTACGCCCGACTTTCTAGCTCGACTGGCTTTGTGTACAAGATGGTGTATGCACAGGACCCGCTTGGGCATATTTATATCCTAAAGTTTACAGATCATTCACACACACCGACACCAATTGCTTTTGTGCGATCGCGTTGTTGGTTTTGTTGACTGTGTCTATTTTGCCCAAACATTATCAACAAAGACGAAATCTGCCGACACCCGAGGGAAACCAGCAACCCCCGTTACCGTGGGACAGAGTGTAACTCAACACATCTAGCAATCTAGTCGACAAAACACGACTGTCAGTCACACAATCACCAGGCGCGTGAATCGTGCGTGGGAAGTGCCAGGATTCCTGTGGTCTGGTGCGTTTTGTGATTCCAGCGTACTAAGCAACAAAGCAGACCATTTACGAACGTTCTTTGGTACGCTGACATGTAGTCAGTGTGCCAAGTGAATCAGCGTGTTTTCGTTTAGTTTGAACCAAACACGATTATCGCCAATCCGGAAACCAACACCCTTTCAATATATTTAAACAAATGGACAAATTACTGTATTTTGGCAAGAACTTGTGGGCGTACATTAAGGTTAATAACGTACCGTAACTTGGTTGTTATAAACATTGCCAATTACTCTTTACATTGAATTAATTGTGTCATCTTATGAAATTAAATTCGATTGTCTACCTTTCCAATGTAACCCGATCACCCGTATCGATAACATAATAATGACGTCATAAAGTAGTGGTTGATAACAACTGACGTCACGAAAGGTGATAAGTACATTTGGTGTACTTCCATGCAGTCCATTGGACCGTTTTTATAACGTTTAACTTGCTGCATTAATGGGTTATATGATCCACTTTTTGTAGGTCACCGTCTCATAACTAATACCGATTTATGTCGCGCCGTTCATGACTGAAACCCAGCACCACACACACAAGCGCATACGTGAGCATATCGTATTTCTGGTGTGAATTTTAACGCAGGAATGACCAACTTTTATAGTAATTATTTCCGCTATCGTGAACATTTCCGCTCTCTTGAACAATGGTCAATTCCGGATGTGGCTCTAGAGCATTTGCTGTGGGTCAATCCTGAGTCACCCTGGTCAGAGACAAAACCGCCCGGGCGCCAATTGACGTGAATCATCACGCGGCACCAAACACAGGACAGTTGACCGACCCTCGACAAATAGAAATGACAACCTTGTGCAATTTCGCTTGACAAGTTCTCCGGCGCAGAATGTGCCATCAGACATGTCGAACATCTCGACCTACGACAGGTAGACTTGAGTGGGTTGAGTCAACCTATTGCGGCCCATGTCCTCAACGGTGGTAGCGAGCTCGGGGGTTATCGGAGGCCGATCGTCTTCATTCAACGTTTACTCATGATAAGATCTACGGTTTTGTGAATGACGCGTCCGGCTCCGAGCAGTGCAGTTAAACGTCGTCACACATGATTGATCAGCGGCGTGGCCTCGTGGCACATTTGAAGGCCCGACTAGGAGCAACCCGTTCAATGAAATGGTTCATTTAGTATACATGTTTATTTATTCCAATTAACCCCGCCTTTTAGAACAGTGTACGCCCACGTGGGTAAACATACTGGGTGTACGTCACACTGTTACTACGTCACACTGTTACTACGTCACACTGTTACTACGTCACACTGTTACTACGTCACACTGTTACTCCACACACTCCGATTATGGTATTGTAATATACCTGCATTTCGCGTCCATGCCAACCATTGGGGGCACTGCTAAAGCTCACACCGGTAATACAAATACGTTGTGGTTTTCTGGTGGTTAAGCTGCTATCCTAAATCGGGTGGTCAGGAAGACTTAAAAAAAAATTAATAGGCCTAAAGAAGAAAACGTTCGGTAAAAATAAGCAAAACACACGTTCCATTCGCACCTGGCATGCAGGAAGTTTGGGTTTTCAAATAACAATCGTAATACTGAACAGGAAACGCCATCGTTTTCAACTTCACAAAGACCGTGTTCTTATATTTGGCCAATACAATTAAAAAAAATAACCCGTCCGAAACCATCCCATGATTTCAGTTTACTTGCTCTGTTAAAGCGTCAAGCATCAGGGACACATTTCCAGAATTAAACTGCCAAAACGATCCACTTCGCTCTGATATGAACCAAACACTTCTTAATAACCGGACAACCTACATTTTGCGTTCGCCGTCGAATTCGACCCTCGTGGCGAGTCCAAAGTCGGCGATCTTGACCCTCATGTCGTCGTTGAGGAGCATGTTCCCGAGCTTCAGATCCCGGTGGATGATGCGCTGGTCGTGGATGTATCGACATCCCTCCACCAGCTGGCGCAGGTAGTAGCGTACTTCCGGTTCAGTCAACGTCTTCCGGTTCTTCAGTACGTGCACGAGAGACTGGAAACAAATCGACGTGATGGTCACAGAATATAGATTCATCGAGAATGTGTGTTATTATCTCAATTAGATGGATGGGGAAACATTTGAAGAAGATGGAGACATATTGTGAAGAGGGCGGAACGAGCCGAGTTGTGTGGCTTCATGCTGCAAAGAAGGAGGAGATGGCGTTGTATCTTCAGATGTGTACATCTTACAATGCTTCCTTCCTTGGCACTCATTCTATACGGGGAACACATAAAACATGACTCCGTCTATGAAGACACTATTATTCAATGTTATCATTCACTGAATTTTACTACCACAACCACGGACAAAGAAACCGTGTTGAAACGATTGGATCATAGGAGAACTATGATCGTTGTGGTTCGTTTCGAGTATATTATAGTGAACGACTATAATCAAGATTAAAACACTCCTTTGTATAAAATGATACAGGTTTTCTTGTTTTGATATGCGTGTGTTGTTGACCATCAGCTACGACAGGAATGTATTAACATAATAATGGTTTCTTCCAAGTACAGTCGCAATACGGTTTGCCCAATTCCAAACACAATTCATTCATTACAACCATCACACGTTGAAAAGATACAATGACAGATTAGTACGTTCATACGAAAGCCTGGCCCCATTAACCTCTTAAACGTGCGATGTGTGTCTACACGAGTGATAGATTGAGCAGGACAATCAACCCCGCGAGGACGGAGCATCGTGAAAGGACTAACATGTCGCGGGTGTGAATCCGTCACTGTGTGTATATGTGCGTTTCGTCACATGTGTCCCCGACAATGCCACCTGCAAGCCGTGTTGACACCCTGAGAACGTCGGCCAGAGGGCGTGCCGCGCAAGGCACCTCGCTTAGAAACGGTTCGTCGGTCAGAGTTAATGAACGCTTTTGAAAGCTTTGAAATCGTCTTCCGTGGGAGCCTTACGACACTTCCCTTCCGCCGTCGTTCGCACGGGTGTCTTGACAAGATGGCGTCGCTGCGTTGTTGCAGACGCAACCAATTATGCAGCGTTGGAAAAAGTTCTCCAGACGAGGGGAATCCACGGCTGTTTCAATGAAAACTTTTGTTGTTGATACTGACGGACATCCGGATGTGGCCACTGGACAGCGTTGGACGAAGCTGCAGTGGTTAAATAGTAATGTCAACATGATGACGCTTGACCGCGGTCAGCAGACATGAGATAAGGGATGTGGTCAGTGGTAAACGAGTTTTCCGACGGATGAGATACTTTGTCGTCTCTCCCGACCACGATATAGATAAACCCGTTATAATACTGTTTTTGACAATGCAAGCCGCTTCACTTTACCCACGGCATATCTACACGTGCAAACACACACAAAAACACTTCCTTGTGGAATATAAAGCTGTTTCATTGTGTACACATAAACCGTCGCGCTTTATAATTCCATCGACGTACTCTGCAGCCGTATCAATTAACAGCTGCAACTGTAACTTTTGACAGCTGAAAGATTCTTAAACACACTCCCCAAAAGCCTACAATGACGACAAAGTAGTGTATAGTAGGAGTACTCAGCACCAGAAAAACGAACACACACCAAACAAACCCGCCTCTTGAAATATTTAGCACGAAAACATATGACGTCAGCGTGTTTGTTGGCGTTTGAGACCGTTGCTTCTCGTCGGACGGAGCATAAAGCCGCAGGCGAGCAGAAGCACTTGTGTCACATCAGTGGAGAAGATAACCGAACGATGAAGATTGATAGTATCGCAGCGGTACCCATCGCAGGCTTCCAGTGGCCGTTACCTCTTGCATGGGTCACGGAATTGCATAAGAAACACCGGGTAACTCGGGCCTCATTGCTGCTGTGCTGATACTACGGCCCGTCGCGACTGTTTATTGTGGTGTTATTCGGTGTGTTGGAAAATAGATTCGTAATTATGATTAAGCCGTTCGTCCAGTCGGGCGTGACGGAGAAAGGTGCGACATACGTCGACTTGTAGCTGTAGACAATGTCAGTACCTCGGGGTGGGTAATTACCAAATGCACCGATGTACGACTAAGCCGTCGCTTGCCCGGGGGAATATGTGAATGCACATGTAGAGGACTCGTGTCTTCCGATTTAAAAGTTGACTATACCTGTGACCTAACTGGCTAAGGCGGATTATAAGAAGTACTTCCTTGACAGGATGAGATTAAGCTAGGATACACCCCTTACAGAACATTAGCTTTCACTGAATGAGTTGACATCATTGCTATTGGTACAGTGTAAAGAACTGACAAAATAATACAGAAAAAACTACACAGATAATCCAACAGGTGGGCGGGCCTACATCAGGCAGATCCTCCATAGGCTCACAACATTTGAAAGAGCTTCACAGCCCTTTCGTAACGAGTCCCACAGCATATTAACACATAAAGTATTCTTAAATGATATCCGTTTACTACGACAGAAACACAATCACCAGCGACAGCAATCTTTAAGATGTTGAGCAGAATAATGATGTTAAACCAAACTGAATTCGATACATAATCTAGACAGCCAAATTCGATACATAATCTAGACAGCCAAATTCGATACACAATCTAGACAGCCAAAGACAATAACTCAATGCAATGCTTTGATAGAAACAGATGAACCAACAGAATAATGTAGAATATCACGTGTGTCGTATTTATATAAACGTCCGTGCGGAAGCTCTTCACATAACGTGGCATGCTCATCGCGGCTCCTGCTCTCTGTCCCACCACCACTAGCTACTTGCTAGACTAGACGCCTACAACCAACTCGAGCCGAGAGATCTCACCTTCCTCGTGCACACTTCCAGGATGATGTACACGTAGTCGTCGTCCTCGAAGAAACTGTGAAAGGCGACGACGTTCGTGTGACTAAGGTCCTTGTGCAGTTCGATCTCACGGATGATCTACGGCAAAAATAATAACATAAACATTTCATATTACATAACCATGCAACACATCGATCGGTACAGTGTGTGCAGTTACGGAACCAATGGTGCTTTGCAACATGAAAGTGTTACTAATGTAATGAAATTACAGTGTGCGTACACAACTGAATAGGTGGTTTGCATGTTTTGCTGTTCAGGAGTAAAAACAATATAAATATATTCCGATTTGCATCACAGGGGTGTTAGATATACCCTAGAAGAATATCCCACGTTCATCAAATGGTACCAACATCATTTACCCGTAACACATACATTATAATTCCATTGCTCCCTAGTGCATACTGACACCCCATCTTCCTATAATTGCAACAGGACATCTGTTGTTTTTGCATATAATAACGTGCATGGTGCGCTGTAAGTGGGTCATCATTGCTGATTAACTCAGACACTTTAATTATGCATCCGCGATGCCCATGACTGCAGACGACGGGGAGGGACAACTCCATCTGGCCCGCGAAGGGACCCGTGCGCGTCGACTAAATTGCGCAATCTGACGAAATCCGCTTCGAATTTAATACCTCCGTAATCTGATTCTACTTATGCGACCCGTTGGAGGTTCTGGTCCTGGGAGAGTTGAAGCATCGGAGATTTAATGCATTTATTCACTCACGTCTCTCGCTGTCAACGTTCACCGACGTGACAAGACAATCTGCTTATCGGCTTAATATGAGAAGACAGAGACTTGGCTGGCCATGTCATGTTCCTGGGACACCACTCCTCCAAAGTGGGATGTATTTGGCATAAAGTTGACCGACATTGTAGACAAACAGTGCCATTGTTATTTTGTTGGTGAAAAGTATCGCACGGTTTTACCAAACGAATTATATATTTTGCATTAGCCTATTTTTGATTGTTTAAAAGAAAAAACATGCTGTATTTCAACTTATATAGTATACAATTACTTCGACCTTGTTTTTCATCTCGGAATTAACGAAAACAGACTCTCTCTCTCCCTCTCTCTCCTCTCTCTCTCTCTCTCTCTCCTCTCCTCTCCTCTCTCCTCTCTCCTCCTCTCTCTCTCTCTCTCTCTCTCTCTCTCTCTCTCTCTCTCTCTCTCTCTCTCTCTCGTTTTTCTGTCCCCTGCCCCATTCTCTATACGGTCGGGTTTACCATTCACAATATAATCGTTTTATATACGGGATCTGAGTCTATACCTTCTCTTTCTGGTGCGGCTTCGAGAGTCGGTTCTTTGCAATGATTTTGCCAGCGTATATTTTCTGTGACTTCTGGTCGACCATCTCATAGCACTTGGCAAAGCCTCCCTGCAAACATAATACAGTCTTAGACATCACGCTTGCACAAAACGCTCGCATTCTGTATGTAATCAGTGCAAACATTTACGTGAGCCGATTTGGCAATGTAGTCCTTTGGTTGTCAAAAAGTACCCATCGGGATAGGTCAAAATTACACAATCATTATACAATACAGCTCATACATATTGACTAGCCCTGCAAACTACAACAGTGGCACGAAGCACGTTTACAATGACATGCTATTAAATGAGTAAAAACAATTTTGTTACTAAGGCCTACATTTTTTGCAAACTTAGACATGTGGATGCAATGGATAGTGTAACACAAGTACGTAACCTGCTGGCTATCAAAAGGTCTCGTGCATTTAATATGTGTATTCATTAAAATTGACTAGAATGGGACGTTATTGCGTATGTTTTGATCTATGTGTCTGAGTTTCCGATATAAATTGAATCCGACTAGTCTGGTGGTACGAGAGTAACGGTTCCGTGACTGCACCTAGCATTTATCAGAGAATAAACGTAATCGCAACTAAAAGCCGCGCCAATATTTGGGAAACGATTACAGATAGTTACGCTATTATCGTGACACCGTGCCTCACGATTGTAGTCGAAATGCGCTCGTTACGCTCAGTAATATCACATCACCGACATCCAGGGTGTCACGACTATTATCCCGAGTAGTTACGCCTGGCCACAGCACGCCCGGGCTATATATAGAGCATGTCTGCTGGAACTGCGGCACTGGCCTTCGACCGACGGCCGCCGGTCGATAATTCGACGTTTGCGGGACAAAGCTCGTTATCAATGGGCCGAGCAAGTCTTTTCTGGTTTATTTATGTAATGAAATAACATTACGGTACTTCCAGCGGGTCGTTTACAGTTCAGCACTCGCTTGCGACATCGATGGAAAGTCGAAGGCAAACAAAGATTACCGGACTGTGTGTTGACGAGCGTGTGTTGATTGTCACCCATATACTTCACAAACGGTGTAAATCTCTTTAAGTGTATACAATATGCGACAAGCTGAAACTGGTTCGACTACAGTATACCACAGATAAGGCTCTGAAACCCCACGGGAGTGACAGCATTGACCACACGGACATTATATTATTGTATAGACAAAACGTCACGCGTGGCTGAATTGGCTGCAGGGGTCGCGAACTAGTCCAGCGGTGCGTCACTGGCTCCGATGATTGTCCGAGATCATTCAACCGTGTCAGCTCGCGTTTATACATATATTAATGGACGATGCCACAATTGACCCAAGGCAAGCCGCGTATGTTCGTTAATGCTACGTCACGTGACTGTAGTGTGAGTCATTTTGCTGGTATTTGTCGTTCGGTCGCTCGATTAATTAGCATAATAACCAGTAGGAGTCGGGGAATTCCCAGCAGGAGCCGAGCTGTTGTCCAGCAACGAGATTCCGTGCTCCTGGTTATATAACGGCCGGTATTGCTGACGTGTCACTCGTGTTTAACCACGATGACACATAGTCGTATAATATGTAAAGCAGGTCTACATATTAAAATGATGCACCGAATTCAACCGGAAGCTGCTATGTCACGTGTTGGAGAACCAGGGAACCGAAGTAAATCCAACGAACACGCTGGAAAGTGCGCTGCCATGAACAACTACGATACGCACCAGAAATATCTACACACACCCCCAATGTGGTACTCAAACATTAGACCCAAGACATTTCCAGAAAGAGATACACCCCAAATATAACATTAGTATAGCGACACAGCACCCCAACTGGAAGTCAACTAATTAGATTATCTTCCCCGGGAAGGGGCTACTTTTTAATGCCCTCTTGGGTTAGCTCTATATCCTGTGTGGCTTCGGAAGCACATCTTCGTGTGTCGTCAACATCTGTATTTGATCTCCTCTACCCTTTGTCCACTCGTCGGTCGGGGACACCCCGGTGCGCTGCCGTAACTGTATCCCACCAGCCTCCAGGTGGCCGGGTGACTCAGCGCTCGACCGCGGAACAAACTGACAGCGCGATGACTGTGACGTCGATCAACGGAGAATAAGATTAATACTGAGACCGTTCTGACACAATTTGCTTTGATCGGGATGGCATAAGACACAGGAGTTACAGTTAATGGTCTATAGTTCGCGTTTAGAACATACAGTGTACATTGATGTAGAATGTTGTTTATCGTTGCGAGCGACTGACTGGCTGACTGGCTGACTGGCTGACTGGCTGACTGGCTGACTGGCTGACTGGCTGACTGGCTGACTGGCTGGCTGGCTGGCTGGCTGGCTGGCTGGCTGGCTGGCTGGCTGACTGGCTGGCTGACTGGCTGGCTGGCTGGCTGACTGGCTGACTGGCTGACTGGCTGACTGGCTGACTGGCTGACTGGCTGACTGGCTGACTGGCTGACTGGCTGACTGGTGTGGTGTGGTGTGGTGTGGTGTGGTGTGGTGTGGTGTGGTGTGGTGTGGTGTGGTGTGGTGTGGTGTGGTGTGGTGTGGTGTGGTGTTGTGTTGTGTTGTGTTGTGTTGTGTTGTGTTGTGTTGTGTTGTGTTGTGTTGTGTTGTGTTGTGTTGTGTTGTGTTGTGTGTGTGTGTGTGTGTGTGTGTGCGTGCGTGCGTGCGTGCGTGCGTGCGTGCGTGCGTGCGTGCGTGCGTGCGTGTGTGTGTGTCTGTATATATATATATATATATATATATATATATATATATATGTGTGTGTGTGTGTGTGTGTGTGTGTGTGTGTGTGTGTGTGTGTGTGGCGCGCGCGTCTCTAACATCATTCTTTCGTTCATGTGACACCAGTCCACGAGACACAAAAACTTCACACGCGGATGTCTAAAAATCACGCCATACCCTTGTTCAAAGAGCGTCGAAAGTGAAACACTACTTCTAAACAGGACCGTCTGTTCATAGAACACGGAAGCAGGAATGAGACGCAAATGTATAACCACTGCCCGGTTGCCCGGCCAGCGGCGTGTTTTATTACTGCATTCACAAGTGTCCGACCACGGCGGCCAACACGTGCGGCCGATGTTACGTCACAGCACGTGGCGGCCGGCGACCAGAATCAAAGTGTTGACCAGCCAGCGCTGGCTGCACCAGCACGAGCCTTGTACCAACAAGCACTGGAAAGTCCGATAATGACGCAGAGAGCCCGGTGCTTTAATTACGCTCCAGGAGGTCTGAGTGCAACCTGACTCAACGGCAGGTGCACGCTATCACCCTAACGGGGGGAGCTGGGGTGTCGAGATACTCGTTATTATCCAAAACAGGATGGGAGAAGAAACACCCCCCCCCCCAATTCCCGAAGGTTGTTATTTCATGTCTTAATAGTGCGAGTGAACTTCAGCGATATAATGAGTTCAGCGGATTATGCGTTCTACAGTGCGAGCAGTTATTCATTATCGACGAGCCAGCGCATGGCATAAACAAACAGTCTCAACAAATACACCCAGCGAACTCAATATGGCTATACCGCTTACAATGGTGCCCTCCATTTAAACTATCATCCGCGGTTAATACGTACTAATGCGTATTATTGCATGGTTCGGCTTTGTTGACATGAGGAATCCGGATACAATGCTGTTCATATTTGGGTGTATTCAAACAGGATATCGACTTTTATATGTCTGGCCCAGTCCTTAAGGCGTCTGGATGCCGGCAACGTCAATAACAAAGCTAGCGCTTATACATAAGTCATATTCAACAGACCGTGAATTACTATATGCATAGATAAATCAGAACAAGAAACGTCTGTACAAATATGCAGTTATACAGCACACACAGTCACATACGTTACAGATACACATTAATGGACCGTAATATAATTTTCAGGTCTCAAATTAGATTGTATGACGCCAGCATCTCTCCATTATTTCACCATTTGACCAACAACTGTCTTCGTTCAAATGCTAAAAATGAACTTGGGTTTTGTGGAGAGATACAGAATGTATCTTGGACGCCTATGAATCGCCGAGGTAGACACGACGCCGTGATAACGTCATAATGGTTTTACCTTCGAGTTTTGTCGACGATAACATATTGTTTATCAGTGTAAACGTTGTCGCCAGTGAAATTCTTAACTGTACCCCTATGACTCTTTCCAAAGATAAAATGTATTGTTGATGATTTGGTGGAAAAACAGCAACCCTGACAACACTTCCATCCCGTATACGTGTACTTGTGACATGTCATTGTTACGCGACATTCGCCCTCAGACGTCGCTCATCATGACGTAACAATGTGCGTTACGTAACAACTACACGCCGTTTCCGAGATGATACAATGAAGTGGGAGATTGTGCGCGCTGCTGCGCGATTTCAAAGAACGACCAGATAAACGTCGACCGTGTCTTCCGTATCTGCAGGCATCCTGTAACCAAAGCCATGCCACTGCAGTAACTGTTCCGTCCAGGCACCCATAGAACACAACGGAAGGTGCGACAACATCGCATCGCTTTTTCGCAGCCGGACGTGACGCTTCAACGACGGCAATGTTAACGCGAACATCATCACAGATCTCTATAAATATTATTTATAGAGACACTACCAGCGATCGAGCACGGTTCGGACTTGCTTAAAGGAGCGATCGGCCTTGCGACAAGAGGTCATCGCGGTATTATTAAGACAGACATCCGTCGATGTCCGATAAGAGTGAGTGATGTTCACTCGTAGATAGGTCTGTGGGTTCACTAGACAGTGACGGGACCGAAGTCTTGTCTTCAGCGCCGACAGACAAACATGAGCTCCGCCATAACACGGCAAGGTGTAATGTCCAGTCTTTGTACGGTTCCAGAAAGCCGAGTCGGGAGTCGATGAATATGTCTGTCACGCCAGACAGGTGTTTTGTCCACGATAGCGGCGAGCACCTGGAACCTGACCTGACGGTTGCTCACCACTATATGTTGGACGGCCACTAAAGCCAACATACGTGACAAGAGGCGGACTGTTGATAACGTGTCCCAGTCATGGTGCATTTCAATAAAATTAACCATCACAATTGTGTATGCAGTTGCGCGTTTACTGTGTCTGCACTACTTTTTCGTCGTTTATGTGTTCGCGTTTGCCACGGTTCAGAGGTGATTCCTCTTGGAGAATGGATCGCAATAAAACCACTGCGTTGGTTCACCGCGTCCATATGTTATGCCTTATAATAGGTGACTTTTAGTAGGACACGGACCATTTTACAGGTAATAACTCGTCGAGCGGACGAGCGAAGGTCATAGGCGTACAATACTTCGATAGACAAGACCGGTGCGTAGACAGCGCTGACATCAGCTTACTGCCTCACGGCCTTGAGTTGGCAAACAGAGCGGAACCGGCGACCAGGCCCGCGTGATGGATACTCGTGTCGTCTACCTGTGACAGAACGACAATACGATCCCACGCTCGCCGTCTTGCGCACTGCTGATGCACGACTAATTCGTAGCCGTCTCGCCTGGCGAGACTTGAGTCCACATTCGCGGGAGTTCAGCGCTGTAGCGTGCAGACTGCAGGCACACGCAGTGTTATTCATAGACACGCTGCTAGGATGAAAAACAATTCAAACAAATGGTGCGTTTAATCGGTCTTCACAGCCACGGCACACGTTATGTTGACACAGTTGGTATGAGAACTGGCTGTGCGTATTGGATTGAACCACAGGAAACCCGCGAAAGGAAACAGAAAAGAGAAGAAAACAAAGACATCTTTCCTGACATTTCCTACTCGTGATACTGAGCAGACACCGACGCAACAGATCGTGTATGTCCACAAATATATAGTTTGCTTATTTTTTTTCTATATTGGAAACACAATTAAGGTTCGTACTAAGGTATCGTTTATTCTACAAGTCATCCACGTAATAATTGGCTTGGGATTGTACCTATGCCGTCCATCAACAAAACGAAAGGCAGTCGAGTGAATGTCCAGTAGAATAAATAAACACAAATAACCAATTGCGTCAAAGCCTGGTTTTGAGGCTCTTTCGTGTGTATCTTCGCGTCGGTCGGGATGAGTAAAATCCCCGTTGTTCTGTCGTCGTTGGAGGCAAGTGTTGACATCTGTGAGGCAGAATCATGCACAACCGAACATCGCCTCACTTCGAGCACAGTGCCGCGCCAGTCAGCTTCTGACAGAACTAGGACACTTGAACATTGTTAGGCTTTTGTCGGGGGAACGGGTTGTCGGTCGATCATGATTTGTATGTTGCCGCGGTGCAGACCTCAGAAGAACACAATGTCTGCATTTTGGCGCGATGCTTTTACGAATCAAATATGTCACTTGCTACGTACTCTGTTGTTGTTCAACATTGCACCAGCGAAGCACAACTTTATTGACTTTATAAGTGTTTGTTCGCGTTTTGAAATGGCATCTGACGTAGAAACTGGTGGATGGATATTAGTAGAATTAGTCCTACGTCACGTTACGTATTGAAAGCTAAACTTTGAAGTAACACTTCACAGCCTCGTGCGACTGGCGTTATTGTTGACTCGACAAATGTTGACTGACGGGGAAGTGGATTGTTTACATTATTACACATACGACAGGCTGTTTACGAAGGACTTAAGACAACGAGAATGTTGTCTGGACTTTGTTGAATGTTATTTAAGATATCGTTAATGTGGTTATTTCGAACATTGCTTTAGAATTTATATCATGTTATATTATTGTGATAATAATACGAATAGTGTTCTTTTATCATGCTTATTTTGTCGGTACACATAATCTCCCTTGCTAGCTATCTCCGTGCAGCCAATAACACAATAACAACGTTTGACTCTGAAAGATGGCGAAATTATCACGATGACGTCACCGAAGGCATCTCGACAGACTGAGAAGAGACAGCGGGGAGGGCGTTATTGGCTCGATCCGACCAGTGCACGTTTAGAAGGCCTCTTTATGTTAATGTCTTCGTTCTATAGCCGTCTACTGTCTGCCTGCACCGTCCCGCTGGTTTAATTCGTTTATTCCTCAAGTCGGCGTCACTTCCTTCGGCCATTGTCGCGTCGTTAAACCGGCGACGAATGGGCCTTTGTTGCCGGTCGGGGCAGGGGATGCCCGGGGCGCGGGTTATGCAACGACGACCGTGCGGAACAGAACACTCACACAAAGCGCCCGATTCAATCGAACACGACAAAGTGCGACCGGGTGTATGGCGAGTGTCGCCATTGCAACTTGTGGCCGGCTCAAAGTCTGAATGCGACAGTCAATGGCTGTGACAGTCAATGGCTGTGGCGACACTTGTCTAATCGCTGCACTTTGTCGCTCTGATATCGACTGTGTTAAAATGCCGCACGGTTTCATGTCATCGTGTAAGTTTTAACGTCGGATAATCGTGGGGATCGCAGTTCAACTGTATCACTTTCATAAAGATATCATGGACAATTTCGTCGAGTCACCATTGTCATAGTTCGCGCGGCTGTGTAGATGAGCATCTTACAATTGAACACGGATCGGAAGTAGTACATGTATCTGGACGGATATGTATTTATGCGTTGCTGGATACTTCATTCACAGACAGACGGAGTGAATGTGTATTCGGAAACGCTCTTTCACACGCAAAGAAAACAGTAGTATTTTCGGGACAACAACGTCTAATGCCCAGTGACAAGGAGGTTGTCACTTGTCGTTAGACACGTTGTTGTCAAACATAACACGTGCTTCCGTCTCACCCCGTCTTATCCACCAAGTCGTTGGCGGCGTCTTCACAGCCCCGGGACGGCCGCTGTAAGACCTCTCTCGGGCGAAATTGTTTCGAGCCAGCAGCTTTTTGATCGCATACCAAGAACACGATTGTTTTTCTCTATCGTTGAATCAACGATAAAGAAGAAGAATCGACGTTGAGACTAGTTGATTTATTTTTACAGTGTTGTCAACACCATTCCCATGACCGGTGTTACATCCGGACAAAAGTCCACATTTTAACACACCGCGTTGACAAGAGAGATTCTTACATTCATTAAGTCGCATGGAATTATTAACGGCAATATCCGACATCAAACCTACATATACTGTATATCACTTTGGTGGAAATCTGCGACGAACATTTATTAAGTGTCAAAAAAATATTAAATATCACACTTTGCGCCACAAAAAGTCGCGAAATTACTTCCCCAGCACATGGCCGATGCAGCTGTTATTCCCATCACGACGGGGGTGGGTCGGGTGTGTTCCGGTGGGTCGACCCTGAGCCCCTGCGGCCACAAACATCCACGTCGCTTTTTTAAGTTCCACGTATGAAATACGACTGGTGGTTATGAAGGCGGTCTGGTCGCCTGGGGTAACGTGTGCAGAGAGAAACACGAGACAGCACTGGGGCCTCGACAGGCCGACCGACTGGGGGGCAAAGAATTAAAGTCTGCACAGACACGTGACATTCTGCGTGTCCGCCAGCTGTTCCCCAGATACCAGAATCAGAACCGCAATGGTTTACGAATTGTTGGAATGATAAATCGCCTCGGCAGCGGTTATTAGTCAGTGCCGCTGCTTCACACACAATGGGAACGTGACGCGATGATAGCTACGGGGGGAGAAGCCGAATTGAGCTACACGAATTGACAAATACAAGATCGGCGCCCATAGTTGTTGTGCGTGGACGATCGCGATACAACACTACAGTAACCCGAATGGGTCCGTGTTGTTGTGCATCCACACATACACCTCACAGATGCACCAAGCAGCTGTTGAGTATCCCGACTGAACTCTGACCAGCACTGGACCGAGGCCCAGGGGCGGACCAAACGACCTTCTCTCCGGGCGACTGGTCCGAGGCCTGAGCCGGGTCTGAGTTGATGTACACAAACTGAAGCCGCTGAACGGACGTGACGTCTGATTGATGTCCGGGTGTAAATAACGGGAGCTTGGAGCAAGAGCGAGCATGTCGTCACTTGCACTCATTATGGCTGTGAGATTATTATGGCTGTGAGATTGCAAGAGATAACAAGAGGTGATGAAATATCGACCATATAACTGTCCAAAGTTTCTCCCGTGGATGGTACTAAAGGATCACCACGCTAACCTCAGCTCAACCCTCCTACTACGACCTAAATTAAGCCTAGTCCATCCAGCCACTGTATTTGGGTAGACGGGTGACACCAACGGTACAGACATTAACACGGTCCTCGTGGAACCACGGCAAAGCCTCAGGCACCGAGCCAGACACAACCAGAAAGTCTCCAACCTTTGCATTCAACACACAAACGCCTCCCGTTAGCATTCAGTAAATTCCTTGCTAACTGAGCCATGCTGTCTGATACGAACACTTTCAGCGCAGGACATTCACGCAGAATACTCAAAGCAGCCGCATGCATTTCATGGCCATAGAATCGGTGTCCACCACTAGTGCAAGGCTCTCATACCCGGCGACCCAGTAAATACTCACATATCGTATTGATGCGACAGGCCTGAAATGTATGCTGCTCCGGTTGGTCAACCAACCGAGACGAGTTACTGTCAAGCGACTTTACTGTTGACGTGTTGTTATGGCTGGCCGCCCGCGGGTCGACACACAAGGGCTGGTGTGACGTGGGCGAAGATGTCGAGCTAAATGGCTGGTTGCAACCCGTTGCGCAAGACGAACTTGTAGTTCAAAATAAAAACGAGACATACTTTGCATATGTTTTTGACGAATCGTCACAGTGATACCTTTCAGTTAATATGTTATAATACGTTTACATCCTCTGAGTCTGAGCTATAGGCCAATATTTGACAGAGGATGACATCTGGTGCATGAGTTTCTTTGACAAGCGACATCCCGTTTTAACAATATTCTAATGCCGAGCTAGACATATTTTGGTATTTTAGTAGTGTCAGGCGGGCATGTTAATCTCGTAGTTATGATGCGACTTACAATTGTGTACGGTGTTAAAAAGTTTGAACTTATTTCAGTCGACAGCAATACTGTTACTTAAAGAATATTTAGAACTGTACTGACTTTTACGGCATGCCTCGTGAAGGCCCTGCTACAGCATAACACTGGAGAATCACTCAAACACTGTGTGATAAAACGATGTCCCCCACTTTACACTTCTTTAAACAACAATTTGCATTTCACTGTTATTGGGGAAATGGAGTTTTAACTGTCTTCACCTACAACACAACACAGCAAAATAGTTTTCAAAAGTATGACCGCCAGAATATCAGATTCACCACACTTGACGAACGTCCCCTAAAATACCCCGTATGGTGACAAGACAAGAATTACCAGTTCCAATACACTTAACGAACACCCCCGCATCCCACCCCACCCCCACCCTGTACGACAACCAACAGTTGTGCCTACCTTGCCGAGCAGTCTCCCTCTCGCGTACGTCGTTCCCGTCACGTTGTCGTACACGTAGCGCACGGCCATGCCGTCGTGGGCCGCGGCCGCCCGCATCCTCTCCTTCTCGGCGGCCAGCGCTGCCTTCCTTCCGCCACAGCCGCCGACGCAACAGGACGACTTGGTCTTCTCAGCCACGTCGCGAACGTGTTCCTGTAGCGTCCGCGTCGCCTTCGCTAGCATCCCGCCGTCCGCAACGTCGAAGTCGCGCGCGAAGGCCCCGTACTCCAGCTTGGCGTCGTCCACGACCACGGCCCGTCGGTCGCAGTGTCTGTCGCCGTCGCACGCCAGACGAGTGTTGCGGAGACTTCTTTGTCTCGCGAGCCTCGTCGCTACGAGTCTTGTCGTCGATGGGCGCTCGTTCGTGCCTTGCGTTCTCGTCGGCTCCGGTTCGTCGGGCCGAGCAGAGCGCTGTCGTCGGCTGCAAACAAACGAGTGCGGGTCGCTCGGTCAGTGTCGTCGATTGGGTTTGGCTGTGCACGGATCGAGCCGCCGGCCCGGCCGATGTGTCAGATAGCTACACCCGCTGAGCGTGGTGTGGGGGGCGTATCATAAGACAACACTATCGGTGGAGTGTTGTTGTTGGAACTAGAGTGGTGTTTATAGTGGGTGGGTGATGCTGGCTTGTACTGATCAGTAATTATTGTATCGGTGATTGGTGTTCTCGACAAATATTTTTTTTCCAGCAAATTGATTGTAATACTATTTTAAGTTATAAGAAATGCGAACAAAATTATCACGATCTTGTACGCAGGTTTCCCGTGCTATTAATTTTAGTAATAAACAAAGGACAGAAATAATAGTTGCGTCTTTATAAGTTTGTGAAATAAAGAAGTACACTGTACAGATGACTACATTGCATAGTACTATATTTATGGTATAAAACATCTTTTTCTTTTACGTACGACACGGACACCTGCTATGAAACAAGTGAGCTACTTATCAGAGATTCCGGGCACGCAGCGATACAATAAACAGTTCTTTGTCCCATCGCGTCGAGACTGGGTGTAATGTGATAGTGGGTTCAATTGTTGACGATATCGAAGTACGTCATTAGATCCTTTGGGCCTCTTTGAAGACTTCGGCCGTCAACGACTAATCCTTGATTTGATATATGTTTACATAATATTCCACGCTATTATGTGTGTGTGTGTGTGTGTGTGTGTGTGTGTGTGTGTGTGTGTGTGTGTGCGTGCGTGCGTGCGTGCGTGCGTGCGTGCACGCATTTGCGTGTGTATGAATTAAAATAACACAACTCCCACTGTATTGTCGCAGTTGCTAATTTTGCCATAACAGATAGGTTCAATGTACCCGATCAATAGAGTCGTATGGCCGCCACTACATTCAACAGATCAATACACAACGCGGGCCGCCCGCCTCGAGTCAACGCCCGTGTCTTTGACAGTTTCCCCGGCCGGCCGACACCAGTGAGCAGGTCCGCGGGTACAGGCGGCCCACTACCCGCACTTTACGTCAGAAATTGGGCCGGTGCAAAAGCAATTACAATTAGGTCAATGCTGGGTCACCGTAGTATGAGAGGGGAGAGACGACACCCGTGCTACAACGTTAATTAAGGTGTCACCTCACATCTCAACCCGTAAACGTTCTCGGGGGAAACGGTGTTTGGAGGAGAGGAGATTGTGAGACAGAAGAAGAGAGTGGGAAGGAAGGGAGACAGATACGTAAAGATACGAATGTACGTAATATATATATATATATATATATATATATATATATATATATATATATATATATGTGTGTGTGTGTGTGTGTGTGTGTGTGTGTGTGTGTGTGTGTGTGTGTGTGTGTATGGACACACGCACACACGCACGCACGCACGCACGCACACACACACACACACGCACGCAGAATAGCGTGGAATATTCCCGTCAACGATGCACTCATAGACCCATAAACTTTAAACATACATAAAATCAAGGATTAGTCGTTGACGACCGAAGTCTTCAAAGAGGCCCACACGATCTAATGACGTACTTCGATATCGTCAACAATTGAACCCACTATCACATTACACCCAGTCTCGACGCGATGGGACAAAGAACTGTTTATTGTATCGCTGCGTGCCCGGAATCTCTGATAAGTAGCTCACTTGTTTCATAGCAGGTGTCCGTGTCGTACGTAAAAGAAAAAGATCTTTGTCTCGCTCAGTGCAGCAGATACTGTTTCGAAAGACATCACAACAACGTGATCTTCATAACAGCTGGCTACTGACGACTTGATGGTTATCGGGGATATGGGGGTTCCACTACAGGACAAAGCGGCCCGGAAGCCACACAACGGTAACTGAAGCCAACATCTATACTGTACATAGCAAGCAGGGCGGTCTTTAGTGTGCCATCGATCGGGGAAAAATCCCCTTTTTTACCTTCTGTTATTTCGATAGCATTGTCCACACAGTTTGCCATTAGACGATGTCGATAACTAAATAATCCAGCGTATTTCATCGGCGCCACTAACGATAATACCTCATTCATGGTTGTTGGTGGAAATCCCGATGGACTAAACCGCAGTCGATGAAAGAGCTGAACAACGAGGCTGGCTGTTTATTGTACAAAAGTGCGCATATAAAAGCTTTTAATGGAGTGGAAACCCCGTATTGATCGCTGTAACTGTTAGTCGAGTATGTCACAAATGACGTCACGATACTTTTTCCGTCATCATATTCACTCTGGATAAGTTCTATGATTCAATTTTTTAGTGTTAAAATAATTGAAATTAAATTAATTTGACTAAACCGACACGTCCTCGACATTTACATAATTCACATAATGTCACAAATTTCACATAATTATTCAGCTCTAATCTGATGACTCTGATTGACGTTTTATTAAAAACAAAACATACTTTAGAATCTATTTTCGACTTCGTTGAACTTACGCTGACCCCGGACCACATTAGGCCCTACCTACTTACTTTCAACTCGCAGTTCTCATTCACACTATGTAACTAGTCTATTTCGAAATCACTCGCGACGCCTTTAATCGGATTTACTCGAGTCTGACGCGACCAGGAACCCGCCCGCTGTCTGCAAAGCGTTCTTCGTTTCACAATATTTACTCAGGCAAATGCGCAATTACGAACAAACACAGACCCGCCGCCAATCCTTGCAGGAGAGCCACCCCCAGGCCCGCCATGTTTATATTTATTTACGTTCGCTAAACTAGTTTATTACTATAAGTCGGGACGGTGGCTAACTACAGTCTTACTTTCCCCACGCAGGATTACGTTTCTTTTTGGAGATGTGAGACCGTGTTGACGAATTAGTGTGTATATTAGTCTGTACTCATTTCGTGAAATCCTGGTGCTTTTTTTAGAAGTTGCACGCAGTTTGCTTGAACCACACTATATGAATGGTAATTGGCGCTTGCGGTATGCTTTTGAAATAAACATTGTGTGTTATGCGTAATCGTCCACGTAGTGTTATTATTAAGATGTAAAAGCCTGATTACAATATAATTACAACACATGAACACAATAGCATATTGCGATCAGAGCGAACAACAATTACTATGCCATAAATGTGTCTCAGTAGTAATTGGTATAACAGCTGGGGGAATCCCCCAAGTAACAGTGTTATGAATAAATACACAGTTCATGTCGTGTTGCTTACATTTATTGCCTGTGTTTGCGTTTATGTATAAATAACACAGAACAAAACCTCCATAATACGGAGGTCAGGCGCGTGGCGTGTTCACAGTCTGTGTTAGCTTCTGTTGAGTCCGGACGTAGCAACAAACGTGCCATGACGTCATAGACCACAAGTTTGCACCAAACACTCCGGAGTTGTATAACTGTATCCTGATTGTTTCATATAACTGTCTCGTGAGTTTTTCAATAAATATACGTCATATAATTGGATCCTGATTGGTTCAAATGTTATCTCGGAGGCCCGGTTCGTCACAATTAAATTCGGGACAGTCAGTAATTGTGTGGGAATTTATACACAGCCGCATTACTAATACCCTCTCATAACTTATTTAGAAACGTCGATTAATCCAGTTGGGTTTCCGCGTACGGTGTATTCTTACCAATTCTTTCTCGGAACCCAGGAGACGAACAAAATCCCCGAAACCCCATGAGTGCATATCTTGCGCAATATACGTCACCGAACTTCGGACTTTTGATCAAGTCCGCTTGTTTTTATGTTTTGGCGGTCGACAGCCAACAGTGGGTTGTGTCTGAATCACGCTGGTTGTTGTTGTTGTGAAGACGCCAGCTGGTCCAAGCTAACAAGTCCCGACCATGGTCGACGCAACGGCTCGAGGCGCCTCGGGCGGGGACTGCCACCTGCCCGTCTTTGCGCCGAATACACCGCATCGTCACGGACAGCGTCGTCTCTTTGTTACAGTCTGAGCTCAACGTCTTGGAGTCATAACTCTTGGAGTCATAATTACTGCGTATCTTCAATGGTCCGTTAACCCGGAAAACTCGACACGGGGATATGAGATCAACGTAAAGGAATTCATAATGAGTCTTACCCGGAAGACTGGTTAATCCGGATATAACACATCAGGGACTAAAGTGTATACGGTTTAGAACACATTAACGAGAGTGTAACGTATAACATTGTAACACATATACACAGACACGCTCGCATCCCTACCTATAAACACACACCGCCTATTACACAAATGCCATTAAGTGTGAGATGCAGAGCTTCCACGCTATTTTGGACACATTAACCAATAGGCCCGCATATTTTCGACGAACACAATGAGTCGGTACTTGCGCAACTATACCTACACAAACTGCAGAAAGTTGACGTTGGCATTTACCGATAGCTGCAGTTGTTGCGTGTTGTAAATTCCGGCGCTAACGGCAGTATTCGAAGCAGCTTGGAATAATTGGAAACGGCAATCTGCACCTTTATTGGAACAAGGCTTCGTTGCGTAACGGCCAAATGCAGCGGAACTGTTATCACACGCAACAACTAATTAGTTCCTAAACCGTTTGGTGTGAACAGTGTGGGCGCTTTCATCTAACTCATTATACAATTCATAGATAAACGTAATCGATCGTAAGAATGCGTTAACAACGGATGCTGTGTTATCAATTGATACGCACGTGTAATTCCGTGTGCATCAGACTTATATATTTTAGCAGACGACAAGAAGTCAAGAACGAACATGATAATAACTTGTAATAACTAAATGGCTAACGAAGTTTAAAAAGAGAGTTTGTTTTGCCATCCAGACAAATCAAATGACAGCAATGATATCAAAGAGCTGTAGTGAGATTGGATGTGGTATTTAAGAATGTATTTGTATCAATCAAAGAAACGACACATTTAATTCTAGAAAGTATTCGAATAGAAACTTGCATTAATTAAAACTAGATTTTTTATATTTCAGCTATGTCCTATGCAGGTGTTCACTTCCAAGTTTACTAATCTTTTGATTCGCCTGAGTCACTTTAATCAAAACCATACATTAAGTGGAACAGATGAACCATTCGACGTGAAAAATCTGCTACTTCCCACAAGCTGCCCTCGGCTATCAATGTGAAGCATCCATTTGTAATTTGGTCACGATAGAAATAACAGCCTCAGTGAGCACGTCACATCAGGCATTGTGTTAAAGATGATAACGCCCAAACATCCATGAAACAGGGCCCAAAAATCAATACGTTTAAAGATAACGATGTACGTGTAATTTAACGTAGATATAACGGTCAGAACGTTTGTTATCAGGAGTATGTTACCATAGTGTGGTAGTAGTGCTTATATCTTAACCCAATACAGCGTAAAATATATTTGGTGTTTCAAGCAATATGTTGTTTACAATTACAGTTATCTAAAAAAAAATCAATACGCTACACAACCACTGTAGATGCCACGTATAATGTGCTTTGGCGTTCCTGCTTGGAGGGATCATGTACATTGATAGCTAATTAAGAGATCTGCTTTTAAATACAGAAATCAATTGCTGCCTGTGACGAAGATACTGGTAGGGTCACGTTACATCCAGGGTGGATACATCCTCGGGGTTTCCAGAACAAAACATATTAACATTAGGCAGTGGTGTGTTTAAATAACAAAAAAAAAACGTCTGCTTGTTTAAGCGTATTGCCAACTGCCCAAGGTGGTAGGGCCTACATACCGTATGACTAGCCCGCGGATGTCACAATTGTCGCTAATGTGGTTATAGACTGATTACGTGCACTCATGTTTAGTGTATATGTAGATATAATTATATGGAGGACGGATACAGCACAACATAATGGTCACCTCCATAGAGTGTGCGTGTTATTTAGACAGTATATGTTTCAGTTACAAAACATAAAACACTGCTGCGTGTAATGTAATGGGATTCCATGTAATGTTATTGTTTCTTTAAAAATTTACGACAGAAACAATAACATTACTTTACATACATTTACTGAACAGACTGTGACCACGACCAATCGAAGGGCATGGGTCGTGATGCTGTTACATATTTAATTCCCTGAGCACTAAACTGATAACTCTATCCAGTCTTGTCGACTCATTCCGATAGCTAATGATATCACTCATACACAGATAATTAGATATACTCTGTGCACTCATATCAGTAGTATGATAGCATGCACATTACATTATGTCAATTGTAAACATTACTTACAAACATTGGGCAGGAGATATTCATATACGATGGCCTAAATTAAACTACCTGCCTATGTTCACTTAACTAATACATTTGGTCAACTTCCATGGCCTTGACACACTTAATTGGTGCGCACACTGGCCTAGCCATAGTTAGTGTTGCTTTGGCAGGTAAAATGCGTAATCGACCAAGACAAATATGCGAAAGAGAGACGAGAGTGCGGCACGTTAATGAGCGATCGACACCGATGAATACTACAAAGTTTGATAGAACCTGTCAGTGTCGATGTGCAGCGACGCGTGACGAACAAACGAGACGGTTTAACCCCTTCGCAACTCGACTTTAGCGATGCGCGCCAAGCTTTAACTCGATCTCTGCGACCCCAATCTACATATACATTGCCTGTTGTAGAATTAACACACGGATTCGACAAAAACCCATGGTCTGTGGCCACCCAAAACTAAGCAGACCCAGAGAAAACGACCTTCGGTCAGCGAACTGGGACAGGCGTGGCGGGCGAACTAGATTTGAACTTCGACACTCGGTTATATTACCACTGCGTGGTCGCTACAGTTGACGTTACTTACTTTGTATCAAGCGACGAAGTCCGAACCTTGGTTATGTGGTTCACAGTTATTGTATGGTTCCCGCTGTCCACCAGGAAAGACGATTGATAAACTCCGTATACATTCTAGGCGTAACACTCACTACCTGTCCATAAGGCAACATTAGCTTACTGTGTCGTTCTGGCGCGCTGTCAGCCGCCTGTAACTGCTGCACGCGCTGACCTAGTTTTCTTTCATATTGTAATCACTGAACACCGGAGTAGACGACGCCCCTTCGTCGTGGCGACGTCACACGTTCTGGCTAGTGCCGCCCACTCGTCGCCATATAAGGGGCGAAATATGCTAACGAGCTGCGACGAGCTCGCATTAGTCACACCTTTCACGTCATTTGTGGCGTTGTTATCGGACAAGTTCAACTGTTTTAACAGTGGCGAGTTACGTCAAATATCGCTAACTGATCTGTTGTGTTTAATAATGCCAACTCTGTGGTGGGTTTGGGAGGATAAAATGAGGTCCATCATGTTTTTCTTTATGACCGAACCCTCGATTAACAAAAGACCAATGATAATAATAATAGAAGATCCTCTTCCAATCACATTAATTGTATTGGAGGATATCAATCTGGCAATGTTAAGTTTTTTCGAGCTCTGTTAAATTAGATTTAGGGTTAACTGTGTGCTTGTTTTCATCATCATCTTTGGCCATGATGTTTTAAATGTTATGTGTGGTCAAACCTGATACACAAATAAGAATGATAAATAATAATAACACACGGAACTTTATATATCGCTTTTATGTAAGCGATATAAAACCATACACCAAACCATGCTCGAAGCATCACAACACAACGGTACAGCATTATTTTAACCTGTGAATTATAAATTAGTATAAACACATAAATGAAAAGAATACGACTGGTGTCATAACTTGAATAAATGTTAGTGTTTGCATGCGCCGGACAACAGAACTTAAGATGAAGAAACGTGTCACTAGTCTGGGGACATAAATGCCACTTTAATACAACCTCCACGTCAATAAAATAACTAACATCATTTGTAACTAACATCAACCAATTTATTATATAGTGGCTCATTAACAAGCTTGAAACGTTGTGAATAAAAACAACCCCCGTCCAGTTACTAAGACACGCCCCGCCCACTGCGGACGTTGTTTTACGTCGTATCAAGCGGAACAGCGTATGCCAAATATGGCAACCCGGACCTGTCAATCAACGACGTGTGACACAGCTGAAAGGACAACTCATAGACATGCGCTGGTTATAGCTTCTGTACAACGGAACGGCGTAGTAAGCAGTCGTTGTGGTCAGGTTTTATTTATACTGCTTACTGTGGAGTTTCGACATCCGGGTAGCAGACAGCGACACCCACTGACCACCGGTGAGTGGACCGGACCACCGGACCACCGGACCAGACATACGTCATAATGGTACTGCATCAAGAGGATGATTCTACTCTGTCCGGATGTGATGTGATGAGATGATAGGGAATGTTGTTAACACGATGTTCCGTTAAATTATCAACACTGGCGTTAAAATATCTTACATATGACAAGTGATGACCTGGTTCGGTCAGATTGTTCTGGAATGATTTTTTTCTTCAGAGAAATTATGGATTAAGGATTTGGATAAAGGGATGGGATGAACTGGTCGCACTGAAGTGTTCATGATCATAAAAAAGAAGCGTGGGAGGCGCGTACATAGAAAAGTATTCTTAACATCCGCCGCCCCCTCTCCGTCTTTTACTCATCCACTCGCTCTCTGCCCATCTCACTTACATCTCTCTCCATATATATATATATATATATATATATATATATATATATATATATATATATATATATATATATATATATATATATATATATATATATATATATATATATATATATATATTATAAAATACATACATACATATAAAATAATAAATATTACATATTATTTTTTTTACTATAGTTACTACTAACTTTTAACAAGTACTTTCATGTTTTTATATCGTATGAACATTTTAATCATTTATGTATCTCCACTTTTTTATTAACATTAATATGTGATGGTACATTTCGTAATAATAATAATAAGTAATAATAATAATGTGGCGTTAGGCAATACGTAAGAGTTGTTTAATAGATAGATATCAGTACCATTTATGTTGTGCGATATAATAATGGTTAAAGATGAACTGGCACACAAATGGCGGTAAATCAAAATAACACCAAAACGCATGCATCTGGCGTTAGCAAAACACAATAAAATACCTATAATAGTAGCTTTCCCATGCTTCAGATGAATGAGAATAACGATACAATGTATAGTTCAATGTACAAGAGATTGTTGGTATGAAACACGATTTTGTCACCTTTAAAATCAATTAAGAAACTACTGTATGAGAAAAAACACTTTCTATGCTAATAGAACGATGCACGTTTCCGGTTTGCTGACTTCTGTTCAAATGGAAACTGTCGAATTTCTCACTTAGCATGTCAAACAAAAACAAGAACACCTTTCTCGTCTATAGCCATTAGTGTATCGCGTTTTACCGAAGCTAATCACCATGTCTCCACATCACGACTTCATGATTATACTTAATGGGCGACATTAGCATTATTGTTGAAACCGTTTAATCGAAATATCTCAGTACGCCACGGGCAATTTCCCCGTTTCCACAACAGCCTACCCCCAGCAGGTATATTTTCTGCAAGCTTATGTAGGGTTGAAAAGAAAGAAACCTAAAAGTATCCGCTTGAGAGCCCACTTAGGTGAATGACAAAAGACGCACCTAGATATAACTGGGGAAAAAACGTGAACTGTGACGTCACAATCACCTACGTCTACACAAAACAAAGCATTTCGGGAGACGTCGAAACGTGAATGGACGGGACGGGCTAAAGTTGTTTTTGTTTTCTACGTGATCTTTTCAGGCTGTCCCACAAGTGCTGATGGCAGAACATACATGCCCAAATTTCATCAGTACAACGCACCGAGGTATGTCGCAAAACATATGGTAACTGCAACGAATCTCAACTTTGTGCTAGTTAGTGACCATGGGAGAGTCTTCCAGTCTGTAGGCTGTAGAGGTCTAGCTGAAATGTAGCCCAGCTCTGTGACCGAGAAACGCTGTCATCACTGGTTTTGTATTATTCGCTAGGTGTCGCTAGTAGTTCCACACTAATTCTGCTGTATGATGGACGTGTTCCACCCATTTTGTGGAAATAATTTATTAATGTGCATGCATTATTTTGAGTACCAACATTATGATAGTGTGTAAGGAAACACACCCGTTATGTAATATGAACAACACAGGTGCGCCTTTATTTGCACATTGTAGTCAATCAAACAAAGACGAGTTCGTATGCTCGATGTTCTAGATGCTCGCTATTTACGTTTTACTATTAGTGTTAGGTTTGCACAACAGTATTATTTATCAAAATTGAAATGCGTACTTTAATTAAAACATGGATCAAACGTGATGATGATTAATAGAGGAACTTTCAGATACGTTGCACATGAGTAATTTTGGAATGACGGACACGAACGGGGACGTATTTACACAACTTTTCTCTGACTATTATATGATGATGATAATGCTATTGATGATAAATAGATTACTAATACTACTATTACTACTATTATGACTACTACTACTACTACTACCACACTACTACTACTACTACTACTACTACTACTACTACTACTACTACTACTACTACTACTACTACTACTACTACTACTACACACTACTACTACTACTACTACTACTACTACTACATACAACACAACAACTACTACTACTACTACTACTACTACTACTACTACTACTACTACTACTACTACTACTACTACTACTACTACTACTACTACTACTACTACTACTACTACTACTACTACTACTACTACTACTACTACTACTACTACTACTACTACTACTACTACTACAACAACAACAACAACTACTACTACTACTACTACTACTACAAATACTAATACTAATACTAATACTAATAC
The DNA here is from genome assembly GCA_025642075.2 of Ridgeia piscesae. Lineage (NCBI taxonomy): Eukaryota > Metazoa > Annelida > Polychaeta > Sabellida > Siboglinidae > Ridgeia > Ridgeia piscesae. Next base: position 279,432 of record JAODUO010000469.1, read on the forward strand.
TAATACTAATACTAATACTAATACCAATACCAATACCAATACCAATACCAATACCAATACCAATACCAATACCAATACCAATACTAATACAATACCAATACTAATAATAATAATAATAATAATAATAATAATAACAACAACAATAATAATAATAACAATAATAATAATAACAATAACAATAATAATAAGAAGAAAAACCTCAACAAAAACAAAAACAACGAGACCAGAACAAGAATAAAAAATAGAATAATACTTATACTATTACTACTACTACTACTACTAATAGGCATACTATGCTATTCGGTCGAAATGCGACTGTCAAACTAGATTTTGTTTTATAAAATTATTCCTTATAGAGGTAAACTTGCTCGTCAATGGTTTTTAAAATGTTTACCCGAGCGTGCATTGTTATCACAAACTATACAGTGTTGCATGACGCGAATTGGTGAACGTCTTGACCGAGACACTACACAAGCAATGAGCGCTTCTGCACGTCTCGGAACACAGAGTGTATAGTACTTGTATTGATGAGTAGAACCAGAACGATCGACGGTGTTTTCAAACTGGAGAGCTGATGACGCACGCATGTGCATCCTTGGTACAATCACGTGTGCAGTGTGTGGTCAACACTGGTTATACACTCTAGGAGTACCGCTATGGAATAACAGTAGATAGTTTTAGTTTAGTGTTGTGATTTGCATTACGGGTTTTCAAATACAAGCTCTGTGTGAAATGCTGATTTGTTTGAATGACGTGTATGATTTCATTTGGCTTGAATTTAAAAGCCGGACGGCGCCTTCGTGATCCGTTGTCAATGAGGCGATAGAGTAGAAAAAACGCTTCGGGAGTGTGAAACGATGACGCGCGAATGGTCATAATCACCTTGCTGTCAAGCCTAACAAAAAGTAGACTTCCTTTTATAAAGCAACAGTTACTGAGTTAATATGAGGTCATAATAGTTATGACAGTTATTAAAACATGTGCAGAACTCGGATCTAGATATTGTTGAAGTGAAGGTTTGAATACAATGTATAAATTAGACCAGTGCCCGACGGACCGGTCAACGTATTTAGTAGCGTTCATCAGTGTTGAAAATAGTTCAACCTGTCTTCTCGTGTAGCGATTTGTCAATAACAAATCAAAAGAATGAATGACATCACTATTTACTTCCTCCGGATTATGTCCATCAAGTTGCAATATCGAACTTGAGAAAGCCCTTGAATGAGTCAACTAGAAAAGGAACCACTCCAATTTCGACCAGCGGAAAAGTAAACACTCGATTGTTACAGGGTTTGTCGGTCTTCTCAGTGCCCAGGCGTTTGTTGACGATGCCCACTTAGCAAATATTTAATTGTGGGTTTTCCGGTGAACCTGTTGAAACATTGACACCGCGTCAAAGTAGTGGAACAGAAAGCTTAACAAGTTATATGAACTACATTTTCAGACGACCGGAAGAAAAAACGAAATTAGTGAGCGGTGGTCGCACGGTAGAGCGCCGGACTGTCAATCGAGGGGACGGTGGTTCAATCTAACCTACCGCCGTTTCGAAACTTAGGCAATTTCGTTCACCTCACATTTGCCTGTGTCTTTCGGAAGAGACAATAAAAACCGGTGGTCCCTTCTATCTGGTGTCTATACAAGGGGAAGTAAAATATCCCACACAGGGGGTAAATTTATGTGTAACCTGTAGTTGACTCCCCAATTCTAGAGAAGGACAACTCCAATTCCAAGTTTGGGCTGTTTGGAGGTAACAACATAAGAACTAAGAACTAAGATTGCTAGATATAGATGTAGGTATTGCTCTTGTAATTCAACTATACTTTCACCAATTGCACAAAGAGACGTGTTCTAACATGTCGCAGGAATGTTGCCGTCGGTGAATAAGGACCCAACGGCAACATTTATTTCTGTTCACGACCTTGTAGGCTACTGCGGTTACGTTTCGCTCATAAAATGCTTTTCCGTAACGCTAGAATGCAAACCCGCCCCTCTCTTCTATCACACACTGCAATATGCAGTGTCGCTATCGTCGTTGTTTCCACACTTAAGAGACAACAGTCGCGAAGATGTGCATTGCAGACAACTATTGTCGCCTTTTTCGTACACGTCACAACAAAGACAACACTACTATGTGCTTAACGTGTAATTTTACCACCAGCTGACAACATGTATTTTCCTTCAATTAACAAGACACCAAATAATGTCAACCTATTATGATCCGACAAAAACAAAAATAAAACAATGTAAAACGTCTAACGGGGCCAGCATTTTCGCCATTTAGTGGGCACATGAATACTTCAACAAATCTATAGTTATTCATTTATAATAGACACTAATTTACAATATCATGAATATGAAAGTAGGAGTAGGCTATCATGCATAAATTTAATAATAATAACAAATTATAGAAACTCTAGAATTTAGACCTAATGACATATACAGGATCTTTCTTCTGTGTATTGTAAAATCGAACATATTATTTAAATATATAAATTAGATGTTATTTAACATTTTAGCTATAGGTGGCATCATTGCTAGCCAGTGGTCGAAACTGGAGAAGAGCTGATGTTGACGTAATCAGCCGCAGCGACCCCTGACGCACGAGGGTGATTGGTTGTGATTCATTTTGTCCATATACCACACGAGTGGCGCCACCTGACGAATGAAAGTAGGTTCAAAACGCGTTGATACCGTGTAGCTTTCAGAACGAGGCAGCGTGACATCCAGTATATCGACAGACACGTTACATGGGTAAAACCGCATAAGATCCCTATTCTGATAGACGGGACGCGCATCATCGCATTATCGAAAGCCCCATACCGAGTATTAAAGTGATTTGAACCAATCCCAAGCAACATCACATATGTCAATGTCATTTTTGACTTTCCGAGCTTATGCTGCTACTTCTAAATACGAAGGTCAACATCATAAATAAGAATTTGTAAACCTGATGAGACTGGTCGTGATAACACATGAGCACACACATGCGACACGCGGCACAATGTAACATTCCGTTGTTTGGAACTTGTCGCGGCAACAGGTGCGATTTAACGCCCGAACTTAGTCGAGCTCACCCGTAGAAGTATAGATTCAATCTAGCATAGCGTCTTCTCTGAACGCCGATTGACTAGCGCCCAGAACATAATTTAAAAAAGCTAAGCTACACTCCTCGTGATGTAATCGACACTATTATGTCATGTATATACAACCGGTTTCGCCATCACCCTTAAGTGAGCACATATCTCAGAAAGATGTAAGGATGCTTTTTTTTTAATGTGTGCCTTTATAACAAAAAGCGACCGTGCATTCATGAGTTGGTGCAGATAAATAAGAAGCAGGTGTTTCAGTGATAGAAAAGTAAGTGAAATGACCATTATGAAAGCTATTGTGACAATCTCGTCTGGTTGGTTTGTGTATTCAAGTCATCCGGCACATTTGATATTATCGCGCTTTATGTTCTGACACGTACGCCACCGTCGCCATAATTGCGCCAGCGCTCCTGCTCAGACACAATGCGCGTGGTGTTTTATTGGTTGTACATACATTTAATGATCGCTTATCACACACGATGATAAATTCACCGCCGACATTTAAACCGCCTACATTGTTACACTGTCAAATATCTTAAAGACAGGCCGTTGGGTTCATAACAGACAATCCCCCACACATAAAACAAAAAAATATGTCAGCGCACGTTACACAGACACGCGATTTATGCAGCCCTTATATATCACGGACACCGTGTGGCTGTTTGACACCCTAGCATAGGGCCTAGTAACGGGAATATGGGTCATGGCTACTAAAAAGTGCCACCATACAAGCATAACATTTACGCAACACTAATTCATCATGGACACTCTCTGACTACTTGACATATTGTGCTTGACATATTGCATACTAGCGAGACTGTGATTTACCGTTACCTTTCCGCCTGTGTCGAGTTGCAAACTTTGCCTTGTCTCTCTTGTAACATTCCGTTGCTTGGAACTTGTCGCGTCAGCTCTATTGAGTCAACAATACGGAGATTCTTCAGCGAAACTTCGGGACGTGACCTGGCTGAGTCCGGGCGTCCTCTTAGACTCCTTCTCGCCAACCGGGCGATCGTTTTCGGTCGGAACGATTCCATGCTCTTGCTGAGGAAAGCCCGCAAGAAGCGAGATGGCTTCGTTTCGACGTCGTGGTCAGACATTTCGAATTATTTTATATGTAAATGAGTTTTGTAAACGAGTTCGTTCTAGGGCCACTGATTAAGTTGCCCGCGTCGCCGCATCAAATTTGAGTTGGTTTACTTGTCTGGTTTTGGCTTCAGTCGCGTCCGGAGTGATGTCTCGCTGAATATGCGAGTGTCGTCAAAATGTTTATGTATACACACTATTTGTGTTGTCTGCGCGAATCAACAGACTTACAAACTTCTCCCGAGCTACCCGCAAAAAGTCCTGCTGGTTAGTCAAGGGTCCAGACAAACACAAACTCCTTGATGTGATTCGTCAAATGTCCTGTTTGTTGTCCAGTTATTCCGGACAGTCGGTCAAACACTTCTTCCTCCCTCGTTCCTAGCTAGGTCCGATCGCCTGCCCAACACTCAGGACGGACGTGACAAACAGCTGGGCGTAGGGGCGGACCTTCCTCGCGTCTCCACTCACCCGTCGTGCCAAACAGACTGCGTTAACAACATTCTACATCTACCGAGTACCTCTCGTGTGGTCGTATCCCGTGTCAAGTGTATGGCGCGCCGATGCGACTTTGTTACTCATCGAGCAGTAGGCTACTCGGAACATGCAATCGTACCAACAACTATTATCGCTTTCTATTTTGGAGTACGACGAAGAATGAAGGTTGTGAAATGCGTTCACTCACTTGTAATTATTATATAACTTATAAGTTATATAACTTTCACAAACACCACAATTGAAACGTTAATTTGCATACAATATAAAGAAATCTAAACAGGCGCAAAAATCAAAACCCACATCCATCTGCCATAAATTATTTATATTGCCAACCGTTCATTTGACAAAAAGTAGGTCTATATATTTTCCGAATAACTTGTCACGTGATCAAATGGTATAAATGCTAGCAAGATTGATAGCAAAGGTAAATATTGTTCATGGATTATATATACGTAGCTTAAAATAGTAGTTTCACTGAGAGTACGATAACAAGGGGATCCTTATTACAGGTTACTCATGTCGGCTGTCGCTATGACAGCTTTGGCTTACCATAGGAGGAGACCAACGCAGCGAGTCTCGACAGCTGCCACTTGATCCGGGCCCGCTAGAACGTGGGTTGGCATGTGATACAATATTGGCCCATAACATTAAACTTCTTGCCGATAAATACCAGGTCAAACGTTGAACGAACACTTCAAACGTTAATGTATTGCGCCCTTGACATTGTGTCCACCATTAGTCCATTTTATATCCAGGGTTCCGTGGGATCATTCCACTGTTATTTTGATTTTCGATTTTTTTGACTAATTAAATGAGTCACACGATAATTTACCTGTAAAGGGTGTTCACATCTAATTAAAACACAACGTGAAAGCGAATAGCAAGAACTCTCGGAAACACACCACATTTTAAAATAATGTTTTGTGGTAGGCCTTATGCATTATTTCATACTTGGCTTTGTTACATTGGTGTTGATGTCATACACGCTTGTTCAGAGAAGACCTCGTTTCTGTAACTCTGATTTACATGTCTACGCGACGCGTCGCGACACAAAACTACTTTCCCTGACTGAGTGTTAAGATTATGTTTCAAGGTTTTCGATTAACTTGCGTCACACGTGTCCTTGCTGTGTTTAGATTTGATGGTGTCAGCGGTTTTACTAAGTGACACAAAATTAACGAGATGAAAGAAACGAAAATACTTCCACGAAAGTCAATACACGACAGAACGTTTTTACCGCATACTCAATTATAACACCATTAAAACTAATGTGAGCGACCCACAAGAAACAATTATAGTGTTTTAATAAACACAACAACATCTCGCGAGCTTAATTTATTGTATAAGGCCTTCGTGTATGACCCCAAGCTGTCGGTGTGCGATGGTATGACTATCCTGTCCGATCTAACACATTACAAAGGCATTAAACGTATCTATCGATTAGAGCGTGTATCTGTGTCGAACGTTATACAATGTAACTAAAAAATCTTAAAATCTGTATGGGTATGATTCATCTTGTAGATTAAAAAACTTTTCTCTGTTATTAATGACTGCAGTTTGATTCGGGCAGTGATACAGTGGTGACTGTGTAGCAAATGTCAACATCTTAAATGGTTTATTGTTACTCGTATGGAAATTAAAATTAGTCAGGCTTATACGCATAGAGGTCGTAACAAATAAGGAAGGTGACGCAATAAATGGATGATTGTTGCACATATAAAGTTGGCTCAAAATGGTAGTTTAGAGTCGTTAGAGTATACCAGTATCCTTGTGCCTATTCATTTCCCGACATTTTGGGTATATTTGGTTGTATTCATAGGGACTGAATTGCGGGATATAATTAATCTGTCTGCCAGACGTAGTGTCGAGCAGTCTGCGTCACGCGTGGCTGAACAGAAGGTGACAACCGGAAGTTACCGAACGTTGAGATTGTAAATGTTGTCCTGTTCCGAAAAAATGTGAGTGCAGTTTATTTTTACAACTTGATGACATTCTCGCCAGTCACTCACTGTGTTGTTGTCAACAACTGCACGTAGACCTACAGATGATGTCACAAACAAGGTGACTATCAAGTCAACCGAACACTGCACTCCCATCCATTAGGCGTCACAACAGCGCGCTGTAAGGGCCGTATCAACTCAATCACACTCCACAATGGGCGGTGACACAAACGTTCCTGTTCACTTCACCTTTCGAGAGCATTTCAGTTCACAACGTGCACCGCCGGAGCAATAGGCTCGTGGACTTTGAGCACGGTACTGAAGGACAGGCAGAGAAGGACGTGTATTCGGTCATCAGGTTTCCTACTCGACGCTCGCCATTTAATTGGTTCGTGTCGAAGTGCTAATTTCAACATTACAGATGTTAATAATAAACCATGTGCAATTCATCATGCAGCAGGTGCGATAATATAAGAACCGAGAACGACGAACTGCCGCCACGTATTCGTGCAGGGATGAAAGACTGCAGTATGATCTAATGTATAGGTTATCGGGTCTGTAAAAAACCATTGCCCAATAATATATCCCAGGCCCGTATAGGACATCTAATAATAATGTGTAACTTGTTACGTAACTCATGAGTAAACAATACCAGCTGGCACCTAGATTTAGGCCTGCAAATAGACATGACGCAATTTATTGTCGCCGAGTCTTCACTCTAGTGTGTTGTTAGAAACCAATTCACGTGACCTGCTTTATGTTATAATGACGCGACTAATATAGTAGGTCCACAGAACATTTCAAATATATTATGTATGTTGTAGTATCAGCACATATGTGTATATAAATCACCGGGTATTACACTCATGCTACCTACACACTGGAGTCATGTTATGGTGCTATATATAGTGTTTGAAGTCACGCAACAAACGGTGTTTTATGACGTCATCCGATGAAGTGAATTTCTTCATCGTGGTAACGCGAAGTGTATGTCTTTGGCGCAAAATACAATGTTTTGTCAAACACATGAATTTGTGTCTCTAATACTTGTAAATATTACTTTTTGTAGCTTCCTTTCGTCATTCCTTGCAACAGTGTATAATAAAGGTTGTGTGTTAATTTCAGTAATTCTTGACTTGTACTTTTCAAGATATGTTGTTTGAAAATGTTCATACATTTGGTACATGGCGGCCATTTTGGATGCTAATTTGCATAATTTATGCAAAGATATTTCATTATAAAACTGATGAATGATAAATCTAAATGTCTAATAGAATTATGGCTATGACTTAAAGAAGATACTGTAGTCCCACTGGGGTTCTGCTACCTTTAAAGAAAACAGTAAAACACATATTTTTATTTCTTGGATGTTTCTTTTGCGTTGTCGTGTTTATTTCGACATCTGTTTGAAATTACTGTTGTTTGTAGAAACGTGACCACGACATCGCATGCGCAGAAACACTGGCTGACTATACTTTCTGGAGAGACATGATAATTATGTCCGACACCGGCAACGTGTGCTCACGTTGGCTGGAGTGGACGTGATAACAGAGTTAAAACCCTTATCTGATGTTATCGCTCTCTGCTGACATCAACATGTCCTTAATGTTAGACAGGTTTATTGGTCAACAAAGACTTTCTTCGGCGGGAATAGATTGTCTGTAAAGTAGTTCATATGGATTACTCAGTATATAAAAACATGTTATGTTACCGAAAGTTACGTAATCTTAGTTTAAAGGTATTTTGAAGTAAAACAATGCATTATAAACATATATTGTAAATAGATAAAGAAATAAATGTTTATATTCGTGTAGACAGTGTGAGTTAGGCAACCTTTTGTTGTTGCATAGGCATATGTAAAGTACTATCATTTCAATTGTGACTAACCTAGCTATATCGTAAACTTTATAATAATTAAAGGTTAATGTAGCTTAATTATTATAATAATGTCAACTTATATAATATACTACAACAAACAAATATATGTGAATAAAATAATGTGTATGATATATAGAGAGAACGTGTCGGTTCGTGTGCGCGTGCGCTTGCGTGTGAGAGAGAGCGCGCGTGCGTGCGAGCGTGCGTGCGAGCGTGCTTGTGTGTGCGCGTGACGTTCTTCCATTCGAGCGTGCACGAATCAGTGAATACATATATTAAAACTATACGTTTACATATCACGTCGCGAAGCATCACACCATCACACTTCAACAAGTTCCTATAACGCCCCGCAAACCTTACGTAACTGAATTATATAAATTACTCAATAAAAGGAAAGCTCCAACCTCGACACGTGACGCGATACAATGAGAGCCTAAACCATTTTGTTCGGAGTCGCGGTCAATAGACCAGCACCAAACATAGACCAAAGCCGTTCAATAACCTACATACGGGTCGCGAAAAGTCTTTTGTACTCATGACTTATGTAACATGATATAAATAACCACGAAATGCACAACTTCGACGCCGCATAGACAAATAAAAAACTCGCCTTCGGGTTACACTGTCATTTCGTAACGAGGACATGACTTTGCAAGGACATACACACGGAATGTCAAAGACTGACGTAAGTCACAATGATTGTGATTGAAATAGCACACCCCGAGTACTCATAATTATGAGTGTGCAAAACTGTGCATGTATATTTTATGCCAGCATGTAAAATATCATGCAAAACTACAGCTAATAAATTGTTATATGATGCAACGATAGCAATTACATCGTGTTTAATGCGCGCATTGTAAGTCCCATACACGAACCACATTCATGGAATCAGTGGCGTAGCCAGTATCTTGCATTGGATGGGCCACTCCAAGCAAACTCTGTATACACACACACACATCACACACACACACACACACACACACGCGCGCACGCGCGCACGCGCACACACGCACACACGCACACGCACACGCACACGCACACGCACACGCACACGCACACGCACACGCACACGCACACGCACACGCACACGCACACGCACACGCACACGCACACACACACACAGCACACGCACACCACACACACACACACACACTCTTGGAGGAAAGTCGAAGGGATGATGGGAATGACGCATATTGCGTAAAAATTATAATAACAAAATGCAATTTGACTCTAGTTTAATAACCTGGCAAGTATTATTTTGAATCCTTAATAACCATCACGCACATTGAGAATAATGACATTGTCATTGCTCTGTCAAATCGTATGCTGCAGCCAGCGACAGAAGTGGAGAATTCCTAACTTAATCCTATTTGAATGATGACATTTTTTGCAGAAGGATAGTAATAGGAAGCAAAGTCTAACACTGGCATCCTGAAACCCCCTGTACTTTGTGACTCTATGACTCAGACAGCCATTTATTGGTCCTCGGTTCCTTAGCATCCTAATTTTCCCAGGATTGGGAGGCCATGGCCCCCTGCCCCACTGGGTGGAATGACGGACATGTTACGTCAACAAATGCCAAGGTGATGATGACGATATTCCTGCCATTATGACGTAATACGTCGCTCATCATAAGTGTAGTGTAGACCTATATATATAATTAGGTACAGGTATACAATTATTTTATAGTAATCGTAGTTGCAATCAACCATTGCGAACTATCATATTTGCTTTGGTGCATACGAGGAGAGGATTTATATTATAATGTCACTTGACGACGTCTGCATGAATTTAATTTTTACATAATCTACAGCTTGACAGCGCAGTACGAATGCATATAAATCGAGTTGTACAGAACGCCAAGGACGGCTGCTTCCAGGTTACCTTGCTCAACAAATTGATACAGTGCTGAAAGATGAAGACACAGGGTATGGGACAGATAGATGTATACCACTGTAGCGACATACAGAGACAGACAGGCAGGCAGGCAGGCAGGCAGGCAGGCAGGCAGGCAGGCAGGCAGGCAGGCAGGCAGGCAGGCAGGCAGGCAGGCAGGCAGGCAGGCAGCAGGCAGGCAGGCAGGCAGGCAGGCAGGCAGGCAGGCAGGCAGGCAGGCAGGCAGGCAGGCAGGCAGGCAGGCAGGCAGGCAGGCAGGCAGGCAGGCAGGCAGGCAGGCAGGCAGGCAGGCAGGCAGGCAGGCAGGCAGGCAGGCAGGCAGGCAGGCAGGCAGGCAGGCAGGCAGGCAGGCAGCAGGCAGGCAGGCAGACAGACAGACAGACAGACAGACAGACAGAGCAGACAGACAGACAGACAGACAGACAGACAGACCGACAACGTAGCATCACCCACCGTGTCTCCGGGTGTCTGTTGAAGTTGGCCCGTTCTTTCGCTCTTTCCTTGTCGACAGTCGGAGCAACTTTACAGACCTTGCTGCCTTTGTTAACATCACTAGCAGCGCTCGATCTGCCGTCGCTACGGAGGCTGACGCTGTTCGAGGCTGTTCTGCTACTAAGCACACTGTTGGTTCTGCTGACGCTACGCACGCTGCTGCTTCTGCTGACACAACGCACATTGCTGGTCGTGCTGACGCTGCGTGTGCTATTTGTCCTGCTGGTCGTCGCCGAACTCCTTCTGCTGGTTACACCACTGCTGAAGCTGAGCGTTGAAGATACGGACCCACACCCGGCCAGACCGTGGTGGGTCGACCCGACATTCGCCAGCTCGGCCAACGTGCTACACACGCGCATGTTCTCCGCCATCCTATCGATGGCCACAACATAGTTAACGGCGGCTTCCAACTCAGCGAGAGGAGCCACATCGCGGGACTTGCTCGGCAGCCGCGTCTTCTGCCGGCGCCCGCAGCGCTTGGCGTCCGGCAGGAGGGCGAACAGACCAAGCATCGATGCCATCTCGGAACGGGGAAGGACGACCGATCGACCGACTGCACGAGACGACAGCTCGGGCAGGTGTGTGGAGCCGGTCGTGTGTAGCCGGTCGGCCGTCAGTGACCAGGGACGCGTTGGCCTTTGCGGCAGGTCACCTGGGCGGTCACGCGTGACCACGCACATGTGTACCGAAGATACGAGTCGTGCGCGTTAATCACAGGTCTGATCTAATCGGCCGTGAGGCGCCTTGATTCGGCCGGTAGGTCTATACTGACAGTCACACGGCTTCCGGGTTTATATGATTCTTCCAACTGTCATATAACGTTAACAGTAATCGTACAAACTACAATCTATGCCATTGAGGCATTGAAATGGTTTTCAGCTAATATAATTATTGCATTGCACAATAGGTACGCAAATGATCGCGTCATGGCGACACTATAGGTGGAAGTACATACAGGTTGGAGGCCCTTAGGGCGTACAAAGCACCGTATGTTTTAATACTACAATTGACGTATAGACGTACACCGCAGCTGTATCCGTCAAGAAAAAATGCCCGTGGCGTGTTTGCGGTTATTACACGTTATTACAAATTCAGCCGATTACGCTATTGTTACACATAAACGTTAAATCAAACTATCCAGCCACGGTATTGGTTCTTGCAGATTGAGATCAGTTGCCTCGCCCAGTGAGTCATGGCTTATGGCAGTTCCTCTCCCCTTTCTCTGTTTGGGATTGTCTAATTCTTCTGGCGTAGCTACACATAAGTGACACTCAGCTGTTAGTTTTTATTCGAAAAAAAATAGCCCTCAGGCCCTAGCTACAATGGTGTGTTTCGTAATATATCGACTGTCAGGTATAAGCCTATTTCATTTAGCTTAACTATGATGTTCTCCAAAGGTATCGGTAAGTCCTGCTGTCATGAGTCCTCCCTGCCGTCGAGTATGTGTCATCTTTTTGTTCCTCTTCCAGAGTTCATTTCTATATTATTTTACTTGCATTTTGCCAATTTGGTCTGTGGTCCAGATGAGCAAGAATTTTCTCGCTGGTAATTGTGATTTGTTTTAATTAACTTCTTCAATTCAGACGTTTTTGAAACCCGATTTGTGGTAGTAGTGGTTTGTTTGGACCACGAAGTTTATCATGACATATGCACAGCTGTCGGGTTGTAGTTTTATGGCAGTAAGACATTGTATTTCAGGGAAACTGTCGCTAAAACAAAATATTTCTTACACACAATAATGCAATTAAATCGCCAATGCCGTTGTTGTTGTCGTATAGATGCATGCGTGCGTGCGTGCGTGCGTGCGTGTGTACGCACATCCATACAACTTTACAATCATAATCCAAGATAAGTAGATTCAAAGAAGAATCACGGCCGGCTGGACAGCATTAAATAATCATGCGACAAGTCAAAGGTACCCTCCGTGACATTTTCAACGTTAATTGTGTAACCTGCTTCAATAGACATGTCTACAACTCATGTGTACTTCCTAGGTTGCGGAAACATCGTTACTGTCACAAAAATAACTTGGGTGATTTTAATTGAGAAGTGGCTGTATTATGGAGGTGACATAAAACGATGTTCGACTGTACTCCTTGTAGTTTAGTGGGTGGTGTTAGATCAATTTTTTTAGACACCCCCTCCAAAAGATGGAGGTGGTCTTACTGAGTGGGGAAATAACAGTCGTTCGTCATATGGTCGATGCTAACCCCCATGTACATACCCCTTTAAACTAAGGCCCCTCTAAATGGTATTTTGCCTGGAAAATTATCTCAAAATGATTATAATAACTTAGAAAATGAGCATAAAATATTTCAAGTATTTGTAATCAGGAGCAGACATGTAGTTGTATACAATAAGCATGGTATATAGACATATTATTGATAGATTGCTACCTTAATTTATGTTAATACTGTTTAAAGTGAGTCATTACTAACAATGGTTACTATAGACTATGACACCGTACATATGTACAGTAGCTGACATCAATGGTCTGGTTAAATAAATCCATAATAACTGCTGCATTCAGAATCATATCAGAAACATGTCACTTATTTTTCTGTTAGAGAAAGATGTGTCATGAGCATAACGAACCCCATGTAGAGACGTTATACTTAGTTTCCCCCATCTATATCTGTTGCTGGAATGTACTCATCAAGTGCATCAACTGATGTGAATGAGCCTCCCATTGTCTTAAGTGTGTCTAGTTGCCTAGATTAGCAATTTTCCTTATCATGCAGGCGTTGTTTCTTTAGTTCTTGCTGTCTTGTGTGCCATATCAACATCTTTGTTGATATCCTGTCTTATTTTATTATCACACATACATCCAACCAGCCAGAAAAACCATAGCTTCTGTGTGTCCATATGGGAAACTGAATACTCCGCAGACTCGTCATAGTTCCAAAGGCTAAATATGAGCCGCTATTGCTACTGGAAGCCAGCAGCCAATTTGGGCATAACATCTTCAGAACCTTTAAGCACTTGGGGTCAAAACGATTCTGGTACCATGGCTAGGGTAACACATATGTCTTGATCATACCACGCATGCTTGAAGCTCTCAGTGAACTTAAATGTGAAGGTTATCTTTCAAGAGGTAGTTGCATCTCTATCTGTCAGCTCCTGGTACAGCTTTTGGAACGGTTTTGGTAGATGTAGTATCGGCTGACGTGATCAGATACAGGAACAATTCAACCAGATGTAGCCCAATTAGAGCCCCTGCATAGTATATACTATATAGCCTTCAAGAATTCCAAACTGAAAAAGCTTCTGATGATGGAGGCTAACTAGTTCGCTACATTCTCGTATTTCTGCTGGCAAAATGCCAAATCATCCACATGATAGGTCGGTTAGGTACACAGGTCACCGACAAGCGATTGAAATGCTCATCATTCAGACCGACAGACTTATTTTGTCGTGGGGCTTGTGGACAAAGGTATGATTCATGAGCCGACTCAGAGAGTCAAGGACTTGCTGTAACAGTTGTTGCGTTGACCAGAAAGTGTGTGTAGGTATTAACTGTCTACCTACCCATTCTCTATTTCTGTCTATTACATTATGATAACCCTGTTAAATGTCAATGTTGGGTGTAAATTGCAGAATAGCCGGCTATGCTCTGAGTATACGTTTCCGCTGCAATTTCATCGACATTGAAGTTGTATTCTCTCTGATCTGTTATTACAAAGTCAGTTTTCTCAAAGAGAGATTTAGACTTAACACCAATTGCTGCCTCATTGAATTGTTTCTGGATTATTGCTTCTTGAATTCGTCTGTTCTGTTCGATGTTTCTGTTCCTCACACTCAGAGTTCATGATATTCTTGACAATTTCGTTTAATGCCAAAGCTTCAATGCTATTCCCTGCTTGTCTGAGACTGCTGGATTAAGATAAAGTGTCCAAATTAATTACGTCTGTCTAGTCGTGATGTTTCCAAATTATTCCAAGCTATGTGTTCCCTATTTTGTGTGATGACAGCTGCTACAGTTTGGGGCTCAAAGACCTGGTAGCAGCTCGTTAGTCTATCAAGTCTCATAAAATTCACTCAAAATTATTTGATGCAACTTTAGCCATAACCACCTATAGTTTAAAGTTATTTTACATACCAAATAACATATTTAAATTTCTAAGCAACTCTCATAAATTATGTTAATTATCTCAACGAGTGAGCAAATTTGATTCGCCAGTTCACTTACCAACAGGTTTTGTCACAATCTGGGGCAATTACAATATCAAGGATATCAGCATAATTTGTGAGTGAAATGTATCACCTCACATAAAAAATCACGTAACTTTTGTTCAGTTTCGATTTAAAAAAAGGTTATAAAATCAACATCGAACATAATATTGACAAAATGAAAGTTATTTCTGAAAGAGAACTCACGTGGGTATTAGAAATAATTAAAAGTATTGCTTTGATAATAATTTTAATGTGAAACACACCTTGAAACTCTATTGAATGAGAGCAATAGGACACTATTAAACCACTTTCGACAACATTTTAAGGGGCATGAATTTCAGAGGTTATGTACAGGAGGGTTAGGATCAGACGACCGGTCCACAAATTGTATTTTTGTACTCTAGCATAACATGTCCATATTTTCAGGGGGTATTCCATAAAAAAACGAAATTGGCAAAATAACACCCCTCCCCTACGAGTTGTACACTGATTTGCTTTGCTACGACCAGTGAGATACTGTATTAAATACGTCATGTTAAATACCTATAATGTAGACCAGTGTACAGCCTGTATATGCACGTGACATGTGACGCCATGTCTCGTGACACGCCGCATCAGAGCTGAAACATCAGAACTGGGTCTCTTCAAACACACCGCCCCCACACGGATGAGACAAACATTTAAAACTGTTTTTATACCGTACTAAGCGACGAGACTTCCGAGATCGAGCGAGATCTGTGTGCGAGATAGAATGCATTTGGTTCCATCGGGGGGAGGGGGCAGCTCCTATCTACAGCACTGGCCACGATTAACAATTGCATCCAGTCGTCCAGGACGGAGTTATCGCCCGTGGGTTGTCCCACTGACACACTGACATATGTCAGCCACGAGTGTAACGGCGCAAACCACCTACGTCAGGGGGACATAAAGCCAGTTTGCCCCAGTGACACACTGACATGTCGATATAACGCAACGATGATATCTTACGCATAAAGACGTCACGCTTGACTTGGCCGCCTTTATTGTACTTGTTTTTTACAAGAGCCAATATTATTTTATCAGATGGCCACACGTAGCATATATCGAATCAACATCTACGTAATAATAGAGCATTTCAATACATTTCTTATGCAACGCATAAGCAGTACAGTAACATTTCTGGTCCCTATGCACTGTGATCATAATCCTGTTTTAGGTTACATAAAATAAATATGGAAATACGTGAGAACAACAATATGTATGTATGTATGTTGTGTGTGTGTGTGTGTGTGTGTGTGTGTGTGTGTGTGTGTGTGTGTGTGGTGTGTGGTGCGTGCGTGCGTGCGTGCGTGCGTGCGTGCGTGCGTGCGTGCGTGCGTGCGTGCATGCATGCATGCATGCATGCATGCATGTATGTATGTATGTATGTATGTATGTGTGTGTATGTGTGTGTGTATGTATGTATATATGTATGTGTGTATGTATGTATTATGTGTGTATGTATATTATGATGTATGTAGTTATAATATATATATTATATATATATATATATATATATATATATATTAATCAGTTTTTAGCACACAACAAAGAAACTCTTGACGATTCACATGTTGTATTGCACCAAAGCAAGACAATGGCAATGATCAGACGATAGAAACATACATTAGGCAAGAGTATGCCTTATGCAACATAACGTATATAAAGGCTACATTTCTGACATGCCAGTTTATACTCGTCCAAGGCAAAACAAACTTTTTTATTTTACTTTACGTTTTGTTATGTGTGAGACATAGACAACATTATATAAGCAATGATATTTCTTATTATACATTTCGATAAAATGAGCGTTACAAGCACGTACAACACCTGTTTTGAAATATGATATGGCATTATCGATTGTGTCTGTCTTCTGTCATAATATCAAATTCAACCAAATATGAACCGACGTCTAATGGTTAATTGTTTGGGATTTTTATTTCGGGGATCTGCTAATTACACAATTATCGTTTGCATAAAGTATGTTTCGATACAGTAAGCATTATATATAGCTAAATCAGGTGATCTCAAGAAACACTCTCGAGATGACATTGCAAACAATTTTGGGAAATTGATAAAGCCATAATTCACCACGTTTTCTGTCTGGCAGGATGAAACACGAGTAAAACACGGCCACTGTTAGATGTGAGACGCGGCGGGTAAAGACGCAACGCGAAATACAACTTCAGATAGGATGATTCTTGAGAAATATATCAGACTTTACATATCAAAAATGGAAAACTGTTGTGTTCCTTGGTTGTAATTGGTTTAATTTCAAAATGTTATTCATTAATCAAAGAGTGAACTGATGTGAACACGTAATGATCAAGAACCACTGAAGTGAACACGTAATGATCACGATCGCTCTGACCCACAACGTTCAAGTACCCAAGTTTAAGTTGACACGAAAGTCATTGACTTCAAATGTATCCATTTTATACATTGTATGTTGTAGCATTGTAGTTAACTGTGCCTGTTTGCATTGCGTTCTGTTGTTAACAATGTCCTGAGTACAATGTTCTGAATAAACGTTCATCCTATTACGTGCGGAAAAAAACATATTGGTGCAGTGATACCATATAACAAGTGTAAAGTGTGATTCCATCTTTTGTCATTCTAGATCTTAAATATGTTCCTACACCGTATATTAGTAAGGGGGGATGAACCAACGCTAATCACCTAATAGATTTTAGACTATGTTATATCAAACAAACAAATTCAAAGGTGTTGAACGTATTATTTTCCAAACATTACACGAACGTATACATTTTTGTACATCTGGTAAGCAGCCTTGGAAAAGCGATTTTTATTTCCAAATCCAGCAGGCTTCGGTTGGTCGTAGAATATAAGGGGACTGTCGAAGTAACTCTCCCCAGTTACAGTACCAGAGATACTTTTAGGAAGATTCTTCCGACGCCCTGTTGTGCAATTCTCACGGACAGGAATATGTCACTGCTACTGCATCAAGATGGCCAATGTTGACGGGACGGTGGGAGCAGAGATGATGAGAATGAATGTTGTGGCAATTTTAGAACTCCACAAATGTATTGTTTGATAATTTCAGCGGGATCAAGATTCGATAAGTTGCCAAATGCTTGTTATAAAAATGTCATTATATGGTATGGCATCGAAGTTGTGAAAACATATCATTATAGCAGTAAGTGTTTTGGCAGCCATCTTGCTTCCCACTGGAATCGTCTGGTTTAATTTAATTATAATCTGCGTTCACACCTCCACTTTAAAACGGTTTAACTAAAACGGTTCAACTAATCCACTTTAGTAGTCAGTCATACAAACAGGTACGTTTCAAGATAGTATGGCATCACTATTACGGCCAATTCTATACTAGTTCCTGTATTTATGCCATAGTCATTTGCTCGGTCATGTTGTCTTTCTGCAGGATTAAATCAGGTTTGTGTAACATCCGCCACAACATACGGCCTATCTCCGTAATGACCTGGATCTGTGTTTTTGCATGGAGATGATAAATTACGCTACTGGATGATTGGAGCATCCTGTTCTTGACGAATCGCACCGCAGCCGCAGGAAACTCTTACCCGCAGTCGATTCATTATAACTACGGGAAGAAATCAACAGACAACATGCTGAAAACAAATTCACCTGCAACAGCGTATTAGTCGAGCGCCACTAGGCCCTATTATGTAGCAAAGCGCTTTCGTATTTCGCAATGCAAACTGGTTTAACAGCATCTCAAGTTTGATACGATTTAAATGTGAATAGAGTGGAGTCTCGTTATATGGACCCGTTACGCAAGCAATGTTATTTGTTTAGAAGTAGCAGCTTTAAAATACCTGATCTGATCTGCATCGTTGCAAGTAAACTATGTTCTTACGTATAGCACCGACTGCACCGCTGCCAGTCTCCATGATGACGCAGAGAGGGTTACTCACCGACCTGCCAGACTTATTCATTCGAACACCATTCGACACCTCTGACAAGCATTCAACTTAGCTGCAATTAAAGCGCGAAGACTATTCGTACATAAATATCCACTACTATCTGTAGCTAGGTACTCAATTACAGACACGAGTGAACTGGAGCAAGGCGAAATGACAGAATGTGCCACGAGTTCGAACCAGCAGCATCACGAATATCCTGATTAAGAGTCCGAATTAGACCCTACTACTTCCTCTACTACAGTGCTGCCCTGTATGTAGGGACACAAGCAACATCGAATAAAACAAACACTTGACCAGTTCTTACAGTGTTACGTCGAGAGTCCACTAAGTATTTAGATAACAATAATAAAAAATATGTCACATGAGATAAAATCTGCACAATTATTTGAAACATTATGTACGCTGGGCCTTTGGAATTTGAGCGGGACCTGCCCACTAAACCAATTTAATGTACCCCTGGTTTGCCTTATAAAATGGTGAGCGACGACCTAAAATCCGCTACTTATCCAACATATGGGTTAAATTATCTTAAATTAAATAGCTTTTCTACTGGCTCTTGATTTCCCGCTGGTCCGTGAGACTGGCGTTAACAATAGGCAAACGCAATGACAAAGCATGCTCTATCATACAGCAGTGTTCGTTGACTGAGCCATGAAACGGTTCTGGCGAGATAAAACAATTTATGTGACTTTTGTTGTTTTCTCTATGGAATGAATTGTTGTGCCGATCGATCAGCTTGAAGGTACAGTTACGAGTTTAGCATTGCGTTCTGACATTTTCCAGCATTTGAACCCATTTAATGTATATTGCTTCACTGAAGATACGTGCTGATAACCAAGGTATAGGTCCCACGAAACATTTAATATTTCCAAAAAACAAACAAACAATAACATCGAATGTCTTACAATTCACAGTTTTAGTTCACTAGATAATTCCAGTTTGTGAACCCAATGCATGTTGGTGTTCATGACTTCCGACACACAGCTGTCAGTGGTTGATTGAGCCACATCGCTGCTTCTGTGCAATTTCGTTTATCGCTCAGCATGACGTTGTTCGCGATCATTTGGAGATGACAAAGCTGCACAATAAGGTTGCAACGCCACAGGGGTCGAAGGGTTTGGTAGAACACTATTTCACGTTTAAAACAGGATCTTGAGTTGGCCCGGCCATTATTGCTGTGTCACTTAATCTGACAATTATTGTAAGATTTACGAGCTACAAATGTGAATATTTTCGGAATTGCCTGACATAGCGTCCACAGTGACTGGCAGTTTCCAAAAGTATTTTATTAAGCTATTGCTGAATTCCTAACGACGAAATCACACGTAAAATTGGTTGTTTCCCTATATCTTCAATAATCCTGCTCTCTCTGTGCAGTTTTAGGCCCAGTTTGTAAACGAATAGATAACCCAGTTTGTAGAAGAATAGACAACGTCGTCATTATGTTCGCTGCGCTGGGTCTGACTAGCGTAGCTGCAATGTTGCAGCTAAACAATCTTGTTTCTAGAATGGTTGACATGGTCAAGGTCTAAAGCTAGCGCATGTAACACCAAAACTTCTGGAAGGCAATTCATTAAGACCAAGTAACTCCTTAAAACCAGTTTTTATTGCTTACGAAACATTCGAGCGAATAGACAACATTTAGCTGTGACTGTTGGTTCTGGTAGTTACGTATTGTTGTGAAGCATCTCCAAGCAACGGTGAAAGAGCTCTTCTCTCCACTCAGGGTTAACTCTCTTGCACTACTCATGCGTGTTAAACATCTTCACTCTTATACTGCAAGCATCGTGGATGCTAAATGAATATTCTTTCTGGTCAGAAGGCGAACTGATCAACTCCATTTTCCTGATAACTTGGCTTCTCGATAGTGGCGTAACTGGATTTTGAAATAACACGTTATGTTAAGAAAATGTGTAAGAGTGAAACCGTCACAAATGAGGTAGTTCATAAAACGGGGTGTCTGCTCCTTGACTTTTTATTATTTAATATTACGTACTTATGACTATAACACACACATCTGAATGTTTGCTGCCTGCAAAATTACGTTTAGTTACTTTGTTAAGCTCGGAACAATGTTCGCAATTTGAAAGATTCTACACGCAACACGAAAATTATAAACAAAACATCCAGTTTCTAAAAAGAATTTCCTACATGGCAATAACACCGAGACGAACAGAGTTAACCGCAATACCCTGTGATGTTATAAACAGCACACTTTCTATTATAAATTAGTGCTCTGCCAATTCTGGGCAGAGGAGCTGGCACCCTCTAATGTATTTTTATCATTAGTGACTTGTCTTTTTTGGTTGTGAGGACTATGTATTTTAGTTACTGTATCGGTGATCCAACAGGTGGCAGCACTGTGCCTCGGTTTCCCAGGCTCCGTGAGGTGGCAGCACTTTTCATCCCCTCAACTCTTCTTCGTCTTATCGGCGAATTTACGCAGCCGAGCAACAATCGGTCAAGCGAGACTACGGTACCACGTCATCGCAGTGCAGTCATATAAAAGCTACGAATAAGCCAACTGCCCTCACTTTTAAGTGGACAACCTATTGATTCTGGTTTGTGTTTTTTACGGTTTCCCTTCAGTTAAAAAAAGTCTGACATTCCTTGATTGTGCATCATACGTGTGACTATTTTCTTATTAATTAAAAATTATTTATCTAAAACTAAGGTATAGTAGGGTCTAGAATTGTACTTTCGTGACCATTCTTTGGCTACTAAGGTTTGACGATTGATTTGACTTCTATGGACCATTTAAAAAAGATTTATCCTCCCGGTCCCTCTAAAAAATGCTGGCATTTTCCGCCAGAGGGCGAAATCCAAAATGGCCGCTGGCACCATCTAGAAAAATGAACTTTTGAACCAAAACGCCAAAAATCACGCACGAAGACACGTTTTGGGTAATTCGTCCACGAGGATTCCGATTCTGATATAAGTTTGACGTTATGACATAATTTTGACCCATAAATCCATGATGGCCGCCATCTGGTAGAACATCCATCTTTTAAACAAGAGCACCTAGAAGTATGTATGGAGACATTTATTTGGGTACGTCGACCACGAGGATTCCGATTCTGATATAAGTTTGACGTTATGACATAATTTTGACCCAGAAATCCAAGATGGATGCCATCCGGTCAAAGATGGCAAGATGTGGGTTTTTGGAGTTTGTATATATACAATATGTAGATAACTAGAGAAACAAAACTTGTAAATTATGTTCAGTGAAAACATCTTAAAGTCAAAATCCATTTTCCCTTGGTATTGCTTAGGATACCTTGCAGTAAAAACGAAAATGGTTTAAAAGGAATGTATGACAAGAGTACTAATTATCCTTCAAGGCAAGCTCTTTGAATAGCTGTAATTTGAATAGTTATCTCTTGAAACATATCAGCAAAAATTATTTTACCCTGAACATTTGTTTGCCATTTTGTTTAGCCAAATGGCACCATAACACAATTAAAACACATTTAGAGGTAACCAGTTATGCATTCATGTTATGCTACACATTGTAGCTGACGAATCAATGTGACAAGAGAAATATGAGTCCAAATATGAGTCCAAATCAGAGCATTCTGTCTCACTAGATTCTGAATCATCAGATTCAAATGAATCACCCTCCTCCTTTGTACATCATCATCTCCCTACTCCTCCTCCTCCTCCTCCTCGCTGTCATCTTACCCGCTCTCTTCAGCTGGCCCTGGTGCATGTAGGTGCGTCGGGTGTGCAGGTCGCGTGTAGAGAACAGGGCGACAACGACCACCCACCAGCTCCCAGCCACGTCCGAGTGGCGAGGGGTGGTGCTTCAGGGACGGTGGCACATTAGAAACGCCAAGTAGTTTGGCGCGATGGCAGTGTTGGCGTACGCTACCTGCATCCGGAAGTAGACGAATGATTTGTTCTACATTCTCTTCCACTTCGCGGCACGGGGCTCAGCTATGGTGCTACTCTTGTTGTCGCCGTAGATGACATGTCGTGTGAACTCAAAGAGCTGCTCTACCATCTCCTCCTCAAGGTCAAGGCTCTCTCCGCACCGCGAGAGCTGTCGTCGCAACAGAGGGCTCTTCGCCACCTGGTCATACACCGACTTCTTACCCTTACCATAGAAGCCTGAGATGGCATCACAGTGCAGCTGCACAATACAATCTGGCATCTTGTCAGCTACCAGGCCTCGGCAGTAGATTTTCTCCTGCTTTCTCTTGATACATAGCATACCGGGCAGTTGCTGTGAGGTGACCGCAGCCCTGACATAGGCATCTAGAGCAGCGACATCAATGACAACAGGACCAGTGTAGCATGACTCGCGCTGAACTGCATAAGCGGAGAAGAGGACAGTGTCAGCATGTTCTGAATCGGTTGCTGTGTTGGTGCAGTGGGGGCCAACTGAGTAGATAACCTCTGCATCAACACTCGGTACTAGGTCGGTTAGGAAGCTGCATATAAATTTTTGCAGCCGCCCCTTGTTGCTGTCGCATTCTTGCATGCATATGACCAGGTCCTGCATGCACTGCTCATCTTTTCGCATCCGTTTTGGGCCGTATTCCATGTCCTTCCTCTTGGCATCTTTTCGACTGACCAGGACGTTGTGAGCCGCCCTGATCCCGGCCACATCATTGTTCACAGTTCTGGAGTGCACCAGCAGCTGCTTCTCATTCTGGAGGATGGTGAGCCAATCAGACTTCATTTTTGCTGCCCTTGTTCATGGTACACTCGATCCACATGTCCCAGGCCATTTTGGAGTAGGGATTGCCTGTGATGGACCAAGTGAAGTCAGTGCGAAGGTAGGCGACTTGATCAACAGGGAGTTCGTCAGCATAGCCCAGAAATCTGACAGCCACCTCCCGTACATATTGTTGTCGTACGCTACCATCCATGGCAGCATGGCGCGCAGAGAGCTGACGTACTCGTCCCAGTTGCAAACGTATACTGCATACACATTCTGCTTCAGCGTGTCCGTCATGGACAGGAAGTCCCTTCAGTAGTCCGCCATGTCACTGGCCTTCGTCTGGGTGAAGATGTTGGTGATGAGGCTCTCAAGGTCAGCGTCCTCCTCCAGTGCCGCGTGGTCAGCAACGCGGGGTTCTTGGGAGAAACTCGTATTTCTCAGAATCAGTTCGGGCGTGAGCCTTCACTTCACCAGCTGATTCATGGGCGCCTCATACATGAGCCTCAAGCAACGCAACCTCTTCTTGTAATGTTTGCCTTTCAGCGCACGATCGACGGAGCCCTCGGCCACGAGTACCTCTCCTAGCTCACTCCCTTTGAAGCGCTTGTATATAGCGCTCATCATCACAATTGTAGGGCACAATGTTACAGTATTTGTTTGGGTTATCGGCCTTTAGCTGGGCAATGAGGACGTACACTGGATGATCACCCACTAAGAAGGCGAAAGGCATGCGCTTAGTGGCGATGTTGATAGTCCATGATGTCCTTCACAACTGAGTTGTTCTGCGGTTGACTGTAAGACATATGGAAATAAGCCATGCTCTTTCCCTGCTCCATATTCAAGCCAGCGTGAGACCCGCTGTAGGAAGGGATAGACTGCTCGGCTGCATTAGGGCGGTCACCTTTCACGTCCGCGCGAGCAAGGGCAAGAATAATGCTCCCTTGCGCTGAGGCTCTGAACTTGAGGAGAACGTGGGCATAGAGCGTGTGGGAGGCTCACCGCGTTGGTTGGTTCTATGTGGCGTAACTGCCTGCATCTCAGACGCCTTCTCAGTCAGTGCCTGCAACACCATCTTGGCGTCTTTGGTGCGTGCATGCTCATCCTGGACGTTTGCCTCGTAGTCCTGAACAAGACGTTCTAGACGCAGTAGAAACATCTAGTTACCATTTGTACCTTCGTAACAGAAACAAATCAGGCCAATATGGCCCTCATCCCAAAAAGAGCTCACTTCTAGAACCATTATTCATTATGTCCGGCAGCGGGGTTCTCGTTCCCTTTATATTAGTTGGGTCCAGGACTTCGATTCCTTAATCATTACAGGTTAATTTGAAGATGACCCTTGAATGACCTTGACCTTACCACGTAACCTTAATTCGATCTGTCACCTTCATAAATTGCATTAGCGCATCGATGTAACCGACATAATGTGTCTTTAACAAGATTTAACAAGATTTAACAAGATTGCCACCTAGAGATTCAACTCTAGATGGCAGGTGGACTAGGAAGCCATTTGGCTTATCGAGAGTCCAACCTATCTATCTAAGTATACCCCGCCCTTCTTAGGTATATGTCGATTTTATTTTAAAATATATTAACACTACTAGCACCTACACAATCAGCTGATAATCTGTTCCATTCGTTTACTGTTCTTTGTGAAAATGAAAATTTTCTAATATCTAGTCTACACTGCTTCTTTGCTAATGTAACTCCGTGTCCTCTAGTCCTTCTCTCTTCCTTGACTGTGAAAAAATATTTCTGTCAATATTTTCATATCCATTCAATATTTTAAACACCTCAATCTGATCTCCCCCAATCTTCTGGTTTCTAGTGTTGTTAAACCACATTCTTTTAGACGCATTTCATAACTAATATTCCTGAGTTTTGGTATCATTTTGGTTGCTCTCCTTTGTACTCTTTCTAGCATATCAATATCCTTCTTGCGATATGGCCTCCATGCTTGTATACAATATTCTAAGTGAGGCCTAACTATTGTTTTATACAGCGGTATTATTAGTTCTTTTTCTTTGTACACTATATTTCGCCTAATTAATCCAAGAATTTGGTTTCCCTTCGCTCCCAATTCCACACTGCTCTGATACCTTCATGTAAAGCACTAATAGTTAACCCTAAGTCCTTTTCCTTTAAGGTAGTATTTAGTACAGTATCACCCATTGTATATTGTGCATCTTCATTCCCATGTCCTGTGTGAAGGCACTTACACTTTCCAAAATTAAACAGCATTTGCCACTTCTCAGACCATTCTATCAACTTATTAAGATCATCTTGTAAATGCTGTCTATCTGCATCACTTTTAATTTTCCTAAACACTTTTGTGTCGTCCGCAAACTTCAACACCTTGCTTGTTATGTCATCATCCAAATCATTGATATATATTAAGAATAAAATAGGTCCCAGTACTGATCCCTGCGGTACTCCACTCAAAACCGTTTTCCAGTTTGAAACCTCCCATCAACTACTACTCTTTGTCTTCTATCAATAAGCCATTTTTCTATCCAGTTGATCATTCCATTTCCTATGCCATGGGCTTTTAGTTTAAGTAGTAGACTTTGGTGTGGCACTTTATCAAAGGCTTTTTAAAAAATCTAAGTAGATTATATCTACTGGTGATCCCTCATCTACCCACTTTGTGACATCTTCCAAAAAACATAACATATTTGTTAAGCATGACCTCGCTTTTAAAAACCCATGTTGAGATGGGTTTATCAATTTATTTTTAACAAGAAAATCAACCAGGTGATCTTTAATTAGTCTTTCTAATAGTTTGCAAATCACCGATGTTAAACTCACTGGTCTATAGTTCTCTTACTTGTTTCTCGAACCTTTTTTAAATAATGGTATAATATTTGCTTCTTTCCATTCTAACGGAACTATTCCCTCCTCTAATGACAAATTGAACACTGTTGCAAGCGGTATGCTGATTTGTTCTACAATTTCCAATAGTAATTTGGGAGGAATCCCATCCACTCCAGGTGATTTATTATCCTTCATGTCTCTTATTTTCATAGCTACCATTGTTGGGGTTACAATTAGTTGTCCTAAATAGTCAAACTCTCTCCCTTCGAACTTAGTCTCAAGTACTGGTAATATACTAATATCTTCCCTGGTAAACACCGAACTAAAGTACTCATTTAGGTTTTCTGCCATTAAGAATCCCTCTGTTATTATGTTTCCATCACTACCTTCTAGAGGACCGACCTTATCCTGAACTTTCTGTTTACTTCGAACATACGCAAAAAAACTCTTGCTGTCATGTTTTATATTAAAAGCTATTTTTTGTTCGTAGCTTCTCTTTGAATTTCTAATTTCAGCTGTAGCTTGATTTAGTGCTTCTTTATAAATGCTATAGTCTTCTTCACTTCCGGTATGTCTATATGTCTTCCACATCATTTGCTTGTACTTGATTTTTCTAATGGCTTCCTTCGATAAGTGTTTCTTCTTTGACCGTTTCCCCTGTTTTTTCAAGGGGACAAATTTGTCAACGACGCAGTAAATTTCACTCTTTAAAATATTCCAGCAATCTGTTGCTGTCTTATTCTTCAGTGTGTTGTTCCAGTCTATCTTTGCTAAATATTCCCTCATGTCCTTATATCTTCCTTTGTGAAAAAATTTCCTGTACCTTATTTTTCTATTCCGTTCTCCCTTTACTTTGATGATAAAATGTATCTGGTTGTGATCACTACACCCCAGTGGCTCACATATCTTGACATTATCAACAAATTCATTCTGTGAGCTCAATACTATGTCTAACACGTTCTCGCCCCTGGTTGCTTCTAACACATGTTGAGAAAGGAAACTATCTTGTACTAAATTTAAAATCTCTTGATCCTCTCTCCCGGTACTCTGTAGAGATGTCCATTGTATATGCCCATGGTTAAAACCCCCCATAATAATACAGTCCCGTTTACTCACTTCTTTGATAGCGTTATGTATTTTTTCATTATCTTCCATGCTTATGTTTGGACTCCGATACACTAACCCAACAGTTAATGTTGAGGTTCCTGTAACTATGTTACACCAGACAGCTTCTTCACATTCTGCTTCTTTTTCTAATTTTATTTCATAAGCTTGGATGGATTCTTTAATATATAAAATAACTCCGCCTCCCCTTCTTCCTAATCTATCTTTCCTAAACATTACATACCCTGTCATTCCTAATTCGGCATCTGATATATCGGGCGTGGCCCAAGATTCAGTTATACCTATTATGTGAGGGTCAACATCTTCTACCATAATGTTTAGTTCATTTCTTTTGTTTATTATGCTCCTTGCATTTAAACAAACACATTTATAACCAAATTCCGTAGGGCTTTCCAGGCTGTTCTTTGCTGATGTCTTTTCGCTATCTTTATCTATGCCTCTAGTATTTGGCTTCTCTGTGTATCCCCCCTGCGAAACTAGTTTAAAAAGTTGCAACCTGTTCCATTATTCATCGATCGAAGAAGGTTCTCGGAGAACACTGCTGCGCCCTTTCCGCTTAGATGGAGGCCATCTCTCATAAACATGTCTTCTTTACCAACAAAATATCCCCACAAATCTACAAATCCAACTCCTTCTTCTTCACACATCTGCTCTAATAGTCCGTTAATTGCCATCCTCTTGCAATTTCTAAATGTTGTTCCCCTTCCCCTCATCACTGGCAAGATTCCTGAGAGTATGATATGTTCAACTCTCGTCTTCTTCAGTGTCTCTACCAACTCTCTGTATCTCTTTACTATCCTGGTTGTTCCATCCCTGTCTGCATTGTTCGTCCCTACATGTACTAATATAGACCCCCTTGGCCATGCCCCAATACGTTCTCTACCCGTTCAGTCACATGCTCTATCCTAGCCCCCGGAAGACAAACAACAACGTCTTCTCCTTTGCTTAATGTCCTGTCTGTCTTTCGCAAAATGGAGTCTCCCATAAATACCCTTTCTGTTCTTCAATGCCCCCTCGATCACTGCTTCAGAGTAGCTCCTCCGTTTTGCATCTCCCTGGTTGCTGACTTTTCCCCCTGCCGCTTTCTCTGTTGTTCCTTTCTTTCCGGTCTCTTTTTTCCTGTCATCGTCCTTGTTATTGACTTCCGTTTGGTCACATCACCTCCCACTTCCTTTCTTCAATTCGTCTTTCCTCCTGTCGCATCTACTTCTCTCATCTCCTGTCCCCTTGTCCCTCCCTCCTTCTCTACTGTCACTTTCTCCCCTGTCACCTTCCTGCATGTCATGTTTCCTGTTGTTCTTTCTCCATTTGTTGTCCTTGTAATCACCCTCCCTCCACTCTGCTGCACCCCCTTCACAATATCCGTTAGCCTGGCTAACTCTGCTGTCAGACAGTCCACTTTCCAACACCCTAAACATTGGAACGTAAACCCTTCCTCCGTTGTCTCTGACCAAGTTTTTCCGCACTCCGATACGGCAAAATCCACCAAGCTGTGGCAGTGGTTACACACCAAGTGCCTCCTTGCCTTCACTTGCCGCTTGCCAGGTGCCATATTACGATTTGTCAAAATCAACTCTTAGTTTAAACCAACTTAGTCTTTAGAAAGACTGTTTGTTTATTGTGTACAGCAACTGCAGCACACTTTATGTTATAAACAACTTACTACCTATGCTACCATGAACAATAAGTTTAGTCTGTACTGGTACCGTTCCCTAGCGGAAACGTTGGACACTACCTATATAAACAAACAAGGGTTTCCTACTAAAACGCTTGTTTATTTTTAATAACAATGATACCTATTCACAGTTTTATCTTACATATGTAGTTGTTACTCTTATTGCTTTATCTCTTATATACTATATCAAATAAAGAGATTTGCTCAATCTTGTTTACAATTTGTCGAAGCCTAGATTACCCTTTTATCACCCACTATACTAATCTGTTCAAAAATACTGTTAACTAACAAACTTTAACCAAAACTACTATTCAATATATGTCCAGTACCACTTTATGAATAACCTTAACACAAGTATAATACTTATCAATCAATATTTCCGCTTGTTTTTCAAATTGTATACACCACCAATTTCAAACCTCTACATCCACCAATTTTCCCGTCTTGGTCAACGTACCCCGAAAAAGGTACGTTTTCTTTGTACCAGATGGCGGCCATCTTGGATTTATGTGTAAAAATTATGTAATAACATGAAACTGATGTCAGAATCGGAATCCTCGTTGTCGACGTACCCGAAAAAGTGTTTTCATACATGCTTCTAGGTGCTCTGGTTCAAAAGTTACGTTTCGTTCTACAAGATTTCTTCTAGATTTATGGGTCAACATGATGTCATAGCGTCAAACTGATATCAGAATCGGAATCCTCGTGGACGAATTACCCAAAACGTGTCTTCATGCGTGATGTTTGGCGTTTTGGTTCAAAAGTTCATTTTTCTAGATGGTGCCAGCGGCCATTTTGGATTTCGCCCTCTGGCGGAAAATGCCAGCATTTTTTAAAGGGACCGGGGTCTAACTCTTTTCTAAATGGCCCATATTAGTCAAATCAATCGTCAAACCTTAGTAGCCTACTGGCATTCTAGACCCTACTAGTAGGTTAGAAGACTGAATGGTAAAGCCAAGTAGTGTTGGTGAAACGACAAGTAGTGTCACGAGCCTCCATTTGTCCTAGTAGCCTCTGGGGGGTTACTGGGACAGGGGCTAGGGTACTCGACCTATAGTAGATGGCTCTTATTATGACATATTACGGCAGTACAATCCACGTCAGACCTACACTCACACGCAACCCGATGCACGCTACTTGACTGTTTTCTTTTTCATACATTTAAATGTAATAACTATGTAGGGGAAGGGCGGGTATAGTGGGCCCCTCGGCCAATGTCACAGCATTCGTGATATGCAGTGTAGTTAAAGCAACAGTAGTAGTATCTACAGACGCTCCAGGGGACATAACTCAACGTCGTATTTGTTTCTTTGGCACGAATGCAAAACGGTGAGGAGCAAATCTGTGTTTTAGGTACTTTTCTTAAAATAATTGATGTGCTTTACAAACACCATCGTTTAAAAATTGTCAGGGTACATAACTGTAAATGTGGTCCATCCAGCAATAGGCCATGGTTAATTGAATGAGCAATTTCGGCTTGAAATGAATAAATGCATTAATCCCCAAATGGCGTCCAATCGATAACTTATGGTGGCCGCACAAAGTGGGCCCCATGGGGCTACAGTGCGACAAGTTACAGAGGGACGACCTGGATAATTACAAGAATGTCGTCGAGGCCAGGGGCGTCGATCCAGTTTTAAAAGTGGGGGGACGGGGGACCAATTTATATATACATATATGTATGTATTTTTATGTATGTATATAATTTTATATAATTTTAATATATATATATATATATATATATATATATATATATATATATATATATATATATATATATATATGGTGCTAATTTAAAATAAACAAAGGCCTTTATGTTATGCTATTTAAAATAGTTATGTTGGCTACACATATTTGAAGAGTGGACATGGCTCACCCCAATCCCTGAAAATTTGGAGGCTAGACTTTGGACCACTAACTGCTTGCCTGATTCATAGAGTAACAACACGGACTTATGTGCGTATAAGTCCGTGGCACTAAGTCCATGGCATTAATCTTTCCCCTATAATTCTAATAGTGTGTTCTATTTATATCTATGGTGCCTGTGTAGGACTTCCCAATCCCACCATTTGGCAAAGAAATTTGTCATCACTCAAATGGGATCAAATTAGACAAAGTGCAGGAATCCGCGGGTTCCGCCGTAGGCGATATAACTATCCACCAGGGCGACCAGGCTGCAATCCAAGGGGTAACAGGACAAACAAAAATTTATAATCTATAATGTGCTTGATGGCTAGTGCCTATTAATATATCAACACAAAGGTGCAAATTGACAGAGCCCGGCATGATGAATATTTACTGAACTAAGATCTAGTTGCGGCCAACCAAGTAATTTATCTAATAATTTTCCACTGGGTAGTCGGAAGTTTATATCTGAACTCGTATATTAATTTTACTACTAGACCGATGTAGGGTTTTTAAGAGAGGGGAGTGATCAGCCTCGCTATATGCCTGTAAATTTGTTTTTATGAACTGAAAAAAGTGGGGGGACATTTCCTATGCTGTCCCTTCAGGCTGAAAAGTGGGGGACGTGGTCCCTTCGTCCCCCACCGATCGACGCCCATGCTGTGAAGAACTTCCCAATCCTACATTTTGGCAAAGAAATTTGTCATCACTCAAATGGGAATACGTTACACAAAGTGCAGGAATCCGCCGCTTCGGTCGTAGGCGATAAGCATCAAGCAGGCTAGGGGTGAATGTGAATCACAAATTTCATAACTTATAATGTGCTTGGTGGTTAGAACCTACTAATAATATCAACACAAGGATGCAAACTGATAGAGCACGGCAGCGGCTGAGCCCGATGTCGCGCTTACATTTTTCCGGTCGTTATAAACTTTCCGATTGATGTTTCTGCGCATGCGCGATAAATATAAACTCATAAATGTGCAGCGAAACGACAAAGCATTTTTGATATGAATACAACGGGCTGTTCATCAACTCTCCTGTGATGATTACTGTGAAGAGTTGCTTAAAATGTCGTTCAATACAATAACATCTTACGTTTGTTTAAATCACTGTCACGGATTATGGCGCATTATAGTCACGTTTGCTATCAAAACATGCTTCAAAACTTGTTTGCCTCGTGTTAATTTGCTACAAATAACTTTATATATATCCTAACAAACAACCCGTAATATTTATACCATAAATGCATTGTCATTTCGCAGCACATTAATGATTTTACATTTATTGCGCATGGTCAGAAACGTCAATCGGAACGTTTATAACGCCGGAAAAATGTAAATGCTACACCGGCATGATGATTATTTACTGAAGTAAGATCAAGTTGCGCGCTGTGGCCAGTCAATTTTCTAATGGGTGGTCGGAACGTCATATCGCGAGTTTATTGTCTAGCTACTAGTCCTATGTAGCGGCTTTTAAGAGAGAGGAGTGGTGAGTCAGGCTACATGCCCCGCAATTTTTCTGAACTGAAAAGTGGAGGGGATAATTCCTATTGTCCCCTCCACGCTGAAAAGTGAGGGGAACGCGTCCCCCCCCCGCCACTCCGCCCCCCGTCCCCCCACCGATCGACGCCCGTGCTAGAGCCTATACATAATATCAACACAAGGTTGCAAACTGATAGAGCCCGGCAACGGCGCAGTCCGGCATGATGGTTATTTACTAAAGTAAGATCAAGTTGCGCGGTGTGGCCAGCCAAGCAATTTCTAGTCGATTTATTAATGGGTGCATGGTCGGAACTTCATATCGCGCGTTTATAGTCTAGCTAGTCATGTGTAGGGGCTTCTAAGAGAGAGGAGTGGTGAGTCAGGTTATATGCCTCGCAATTTTTCTGAGCTGAAAAGTGGGGGGACAATTCCTATGCTGTCCCCCCACGCTGAAAAGTGGGGGGACGCGTCCCCCTCGTCCCCCACTGATCGACGCCCGTGGTCGAGGCCACAGCAAGACTGATAACATGCCTACAACCAACCGGTTCAAAGAAGAGAGGGCACACAACAGCTTAGAACATGTCAAAAAATACATAGAAGGAAAACTTGAACACTTCGCCTTGTCTGTGTTGTTCGGATTTGTAATCCAACAGCAGAAAATGCGAAATGTGGATGTTCTTTGGCCTCCAGTTTAAAAAATGAAAAAGAAATTGTCTTTTTAAAACTCGTCTAACGTATTATATTTATTAAGATGGAGTAGTCCACACCATACCTCGCCAGGACATAGACCCCGGTGACATTTGCTGACATTTGACGTGGACGGCATCGTATACCGCTAGACGGTAATGTGGACAGGTTCGTCGCAAGTCGCAAAACGTTAGTCCCCTAGGGGAATTCCGAAAAACGCTTCAGCGTGCGAGTATCGAAGGTGTGGAAAGGTGGCGCTAGTGTAGTTTTCCTTTGGTACACACCAGATGGCGTGTATGGTCCCTCTCGATGAGAACGTACATCTTTGCGGTGTGGACACGAAAATCGTAACTCACTCAGGGCGTAGATCGCAGTTGCTTTTGTCTGCGACGCGGTGTGGACACCCTTCGTCGTACATCGGATCCAAGGTGGACCGGGCATAACTAGACTGAGCATATGCACTGCACACAAAAAGAAATGTCGTTAATAAATTACAAATGGCTGCACAAGTCTCGTTTTGGCATACGCTCAGTACGGCATCTTTATAATGTATATCATCCCATCGCATCGCGCGTCGCATCGCATCGCGCGTCGCATCGCATCGCGCGTCGCATCGCATCGCGCGTCGCATCGCATCGCGCGTCGCATCGCGCGTCGTATCGCGCGTCATTCATCGCGCGTCTTTCGCGCGTCTTTCATCGCGTGTCTTTCATCGCGTGTCATTCATCGCGCATCGCGCATGGCGCATGCGCGCATGCCCGCATGGCGCACGCGCATCGCCACACACAACGCGATGGCCCTCCCTTCTCGGCCATCGCAGTTTTGCAAACTTCTGTGGTGTAGTATTATGATGGCCGAGAGGGGACATTGGGTTTTGTGTGGCTGTTCACTATGCCAACGCGATGCGCGGTGCGCGATGCGCGATGCGCGATGCGCGATGCGCGATGCGCGATGCGCGATGCGCGATGCGCGTGCGCGATGCGCGATGCGCGATGCGCGATGCGCGATGCGCGATGCGCGATGCGCGATGCGCGGTGCGCGTGCGCGATGCGCGATGCGCGGTGCGCGGTGCGCGGTGCGCGGTGCGCGGTGCGCGGTGCGCGGTGCGCGGTGCGCGATGCGCGATGCGCGACGCGCGATGCGCGACGTGCGATGAGCTATGTGCTAACATCTTCAATTTTTTTTTAACAAAATGTGATTATACAACGTTTGTATTACATCGGAATACCGAACACTTTTTTATTCTGACACTCGTTTTGACCGAAAAACTATTATTGTAAACATGCTCTGTATGCCTAGAAAGAGACGCCTGATACCAGTGTGTGTCATCTCTGACTCCACGGTAACACGTGATCGCCTAGCTAATTTAATATCAGCCTTCAAAAGCGAATTTATACTATATCCGTATCATTCATTTATTTGTTGAATGTTGTCAAATGCTACTGGGGAATTGTGAGGCCGGCTTAAAGACACCCTCACCGTGACGACCTTCACACCACGCAAGGAAGCACGTCAATAGGATCTACAAGATGAATAAGAAGCAGGGGTCTAAGAACTGAGGAGATAGTCCAGGTGCCTGACCCAGCACAAGTTACGTCGCTCCTACCGGGTCTACATCACAGATACAATCACACTTGACCCCGACTCAGCAGAAGGCTACCACACTCTGGTGTGATTCTAGACCTTCATCAAACACCAGAGATCTTCCAAGGCTACCGTCTCCCCCTCGAAGGTCAGTGCATGGACAACTCGTAACCGAACTATGGCCCAAGCGCAAGCCATGGACAACCGCTTCCAGGTCGTCTTCATTGAGGGGAGAAATAGACTGATGACGAATTCCAAGCCAGTTGCCCGATGATGAGTCATAAAGAACCGTTATCCACACTTGTTATCTCGGAGAAGGGCATTCACAAGATTATCTCGAAACTAAATCCTTACAAAGCCTGCGACTCAAACCACACAAGTCCGCGGGGACTCAAGAGAACTGGCACATGGTGCAGCCCCAATCCTGAGTACTGTCTTCCAGTCTTCAAGTTCCACTGGGGTTGAGAAAAGTCAACATTATGCCTGTTTTTAAGAAAGGAAAATACCGCGATCCTGCAATCTACCGCGTCATATGCATCACGAGCGTCCCATGAAATAGCCTGGGACATGGCCTCGTCAACGACCTGACGAATCACATGGAAAGCAATGAAGTCCTCAGGTCAGAACAACATGGCTTCCGAAAATTAAAATCCTGCGAAACCCAGTTGTTAGGCTCTACTGAAGAGATCAGCGAGAACATGGAGCAAGGCTACCAAGGTGACATCGTAATCATGGACTTTGCAAAAGCGTTCGACCGAGTTAACCAGTCTCCTCCTTCATAAACTACACCACATGCATACATAGCAAGCAGTTGTGGTGAACAATGCTACCTCTGGCTATGTCAACGTTCGCTCAGGTGTATCACAGGGGACAGTCGTGCGCCCAGCACTATTCCTGACCTATATCAATGATCTCCCAGGGCAACACACCTCAAGGACACACCTGTTTGCGGATGACACCGCTGTCTACCGCCTCTCCTCAACAGACCGCGACTAACACCAACTACAACTCGACACCCAACCTCTGGAAAACTTGGACCAAAGATTGGATATAACCTTCCACCCAGAATAGTGCACGACTCTTACCCGCAAAAGGACCACGTCAGAGTCTCAATATCTACTCCTTAGCCGTACCTTAGCAACTGTAACCTCTGCAAACCATCTCGGCGTCACCATCATCCGAGACCTCAGCTGGGACCAGCACATCAACAACATCTGTGCCAAAGCCAACAAGACCCTAGGCTTCTTATGTCGCAACATCAAGATAAGCGCCACGCAGTTGAAGGGGACTGCCTACAAGACCTTCGTGTGTCCTATACTGAAGTACGCCTGCACAGTATATGACCCACACACGCAACGTAACATTGACAATGTTGAGGCAGTCCAAATCTGTATTTTTATAATTAAAATATGTATTTATAAGTAACTACTTAGCCTGGCTACGTCGCTTCACAAGGTGCAATAGACTTGGCCGCGCCCAAGTTGCTCGCCATAATTAATGAAATGAAAAAATGACAGCTTCCACTACCTTATCCAATCACTGAGCTTCTTCTTCTCTTCGCACTTGGCAGGGAGGCTCGTACTGTGATAGGTAACCTCCCCATAGCGATGAAGGAGGGATATGGTGAAGCGACGGAGCTAGTGCTGGTTCGATACCAGGTTTTGTTCGATACCGATCGATACCTGAATTTTGTTCGATACTCGATACTCGATACTTACGTTGTAATTAAGTCTAATTTTCACATAGAACACAGTTCCCAGTAGAAGCACAGTATGCAACAGAAGTAGTGCTGGTTCGATATCAATCGATATATTACTGGTTTGATACCAGAATTCTTCGATACTGATCGATATATTACTGGTTCGATATCAGAATTCTTCGATATCAATCGATACTAGATTTTTAGTCGATACTCGAAATTTATCTTATAAGTGTAATTCAGTACAGTAGAGATCTTCAAAGAAACACTACTATCCACTTAGACTAATGCCACAGAAACACAAAATGTTTCACTTGTAGGGAAATATGTGACAATTTTATAGTCATGCAAACAATGATTAATATGCAATTTTCAATTTATGTAAGTACCCAAACAACAGTTTCAATATAATTGATTACTGTTGTAAAACTAAAAGGTAACTGTAATATAATATTAAAACAATAAAGACAACTGCAATAAAATACCTAGTGACAAATTAATTAATTAATTGCACTGAATTATTTAAAATTAATAACAGTACTTCACCCCAGCTGTTTGTAAATACACTTTAATATAGCAGCTTAATTTCAAGTCAATGTATTTCCTAAAATGACAATCAACAAATACAGCTGAAACAAATGAAACATACAAATAATATGTTATTATTATATAAAAACACCTATCACTTATAATAGTGTCACTGCCAGCACAGCTGAACCCTCACTGTTATAACTTTTTTATTATTAATTCTATCATAAAGATAATTGTGATTTAGCATCAAAACTGTATAGATGATTACAATAAAATAACACTAATTAATAATTGAAAAAATATTAATTTAAATTACCATTGTACTTCCCAGTTCACACCAATATTTTTTTAAATATAAAACTTAAATTACCACGTTATCAAGTACACATAACAAGCCCCATTATGTTTTTGCAACTGTTTTCAAGAACAGGTAAGTTTCTTCCTCTACCTCTGGCTCTGCCAGTGGTGAACCTGTTTGGCAAGTGCCAGTGTCACAGTGACAGTAGATGCAGTAAGCGAATCGTCATCGTTAATCAGTCACGTCGTATATGTCACTTCTTGACGCTGTGGCCGCAGTTACTTAGTAGATTCGGCAATCGATGGCGATTCGCTTCGACTGTAACTTGATGTCCACTGCTTGCTCATTGTCGAATATTTCGAAAGAACACGTTCTCGAGTCAACGGCAATGCGACGTTGTCCACAACGTCGACGACGTCGACATCACATGCCGTACGCTGAAAGTTGATCATCACGTTTTGATAGCGTCTTGATTGGTGACATGTTTCGTCAAATTCGATGTATTTCCCTCACTATCTTTGAGACGTTTCTAGCATAGCAGACAGTCTTTGTTGGAAAAGTGCCAAATTAGCGATGAACGTTCGACATGTTGTCGTTCGTCTTGGTTGTGGGCGTCGTGTACGGCAAATGGTGGCGCCACAAAACAACAAAACAGCGCCACCAAACGGAACCCGGATAAACAAAGCCTCCGCATCGCGCTCGAATAATTATTTATATTAACAATATTATTATTAAACTAGTTTCATAAATACTAGTGCGTGCAATAAACACTCTATAAAAATGCTATTGGATCGGTGTTTTTGTACGCGTAACCGTAAGTAAAGTAGGGAGAAAGATGACATGGTAGTGCCACCAAGCGAGAGCGTCATGTACGATCCTTGGTTTGGATAACGAGGCTAAGCGAAGTCTGACCTAGGCTAAGATCGCTCACAGAAAACAGTTATTATACAAACTAACTCTACAATAAAGTTTTAGAAAACAATTCACATTTTATGTTATATTATTTTTAAACAAACACGCCTAAGTCAATTTAGGCTGCGAAGCGCTGTAGTGATAGCTCCCGTAAACAACGTCGTCATCAACAACGATGTTGCGTCTTCGCATCGACATCGTCGAATGGACTCGATGTCAAGTATCGAAATATCGAAGGTATCGAAGGTATCGAAGGTATCGAAGGTATCGAAGGTATCGAAGGTATCGAAGGTATCGAAGGTATCGAAGGTATCGAAGGTATCGAAAGTATCGAAGGTATCGAACAGTGGGCGTTCGATACCAAAAGTATCGAAGTATCGCGATACCACTAAATATCGGTATCGAACATTCGCAAGTATCGAACCAGCACTAGACGGAGCCAGGTAAATATGTGACTTATAAATACATATTTTAATTCTAAAAATATATAATTTATTACCTAACATAGACGTAGCCTGGCTCCGTCGCTTTACAAGGTGCAGACTCTAGGTGAATGGATGGTGGGATATAGACAATGCTACCTCTAATGATCTCCTGTTGGGTGCAGAATAGATTCTGCAGCCACCACCGGTCCTAGTTGGATGAGATTGGCAGAGTAGAGAGATAGGTCCTTGAGATAAAAGTCGGTGAAGGTGTTATGACAGCGCCAGGAACCAGTTTGCAGAATCTGTCCCATGGAGGCCTGTCTGTGGAATGCGAGCGATGCAGCCATGGATCGTACCTGTTGCGCCTTAACCTTGTGGGACTCAAGGAGAGGTGTAGGGGAATTTGTGTAGCACTCCAGAATCGTTTCTGGGTCCACCCGGAGATTGTGGATGGTACAATGTCTCGTTTATGCCCTGGTTTGAGGAGGTGCTTGTGCTCCCTCCAAGGCTTGGACCTTTCTAGGTAGAATCTTAGTGCCCGTATTGGGCACAGGAGTCGGTCTTCAGCCATGCCATTGCTCAAATGCGGTCAAGTGCTGGAATAGTGCATGAAAGCATGCATTTCGGGCCCTTGCCCAATACTTGCGTCTTTGATATAAATGACAGGCCTACTCGTAGAGTCACCTGTGTCCAGCTTGTGGTCCGTTGTAGTCGGGCATGTTCAAAAGCATGGATTTCTCCCAGTCTTCCATGTAAGCAGCTGATCCGATGCTTGGTCTAGCGGTTCGAAAGGTGGTTTGGTCAATGCTGACAAAACTAAGGCCAGATTCCACTCTGGAAAATGACGTTGATGTTGCCTCTGTTCCATTTCGATATTTCGAAGTAGCGACTTCAGTGCAGGATTCCGTCCTACTTCCGCACCGGAAGTGGCACGAAGAGTGCTGGCGATTGCCATTTGATAACCTGCAATGGTCGAGATGGCTAAATGTTTCTCCGTGTGAAGGTGGAGAAGAAAATCCGACACTACACTCTCAGAAACCGAGAGTGGATTAATGTGTTATATTCTACACCAAGCAGTGAAGATCATCCTCCTCTTGGACTCATAGATCGCCAGAGTAGACTCTCGCTGGGGTCTACTGACACGGGAGGTAACGTCGATCGAAAAGCCTCTGCTGCAGAGGGTATCCCGGATACTCTCCACGCGTGTAGCTGGAGATTGGACGGACCGCGATGGATCTGACCTCGAGGCTGGGATAGTAACCGAGGAATGTTGGGTATCCGGAGTGGAGATTGTACCAACATCCCTAAGAGTAGAGGGAACCAGATCGCCTGGGGCCAGTGTGGGGCAATGAGGATCAGTTCGCACTGGTCCTGTTGGGCCTTCTCGAGCACCCGTGGTAGCAGAGTTGGTGGTGGGCATGCGTATGCCCACAGTGCCTTCCAGCTCATTGACAGAGCATCTACTGCCATGGCTGATGGATCGGGAACGGGGGACACAAATAGTGGAAGTTTGTGATTCCACCTCGTTGTAAACAGATCCAATAATGGGATTCCCCATTCCCGAGTCAGTGCTCGGAAGACAGATGGACGCAGAGACCATTCTGTACCTGACATCTGGGAAGGGCGCGACATTATATCTGCAAGGACGTTCAATCTCCCAGGAATGTGTCGTGCCCGAAGCACTATTTGGTTGGCCTGACACATGAATAGCTTCTTGGTCCGTCTGCACAGCTGTATTGACCGTGTTCCACCCTGCTTGTTGATGTAGGACACTACAGTGGAGTTGTCTGACGCAACCAGGACTGTCAGACCCATAAGCTTCCGCAGCCAGTGGAGCATGGCTCTGTGTATGGCTTCTAACTCGAGTACGTTGATGTGGAGTGTTTTCTCTGTTGTTGTCCATAAACCGGACACGGTTAATGCATTCCAATGTGCTCCCCAGCCGATGTTCGATGCATCTGTGAATAACTGAAGAGCTCTGAAAAAAGTCCACTATATAACATAAGTTATAATAAAAACGATACACCGGAAATCGGTTTAAACAAAATGTGATATCAGCTAAATAACCTGATAAAATACAGAGCTACTCGAAGGCGAGACTTATACAATGGCGGCGCAAGTGAGAAGAGAAGAAGCAGCTCAGTGATTGGATAAGGCAGTGGGAGCTGTAGGGATAGATAATTTTTTCATTTAATTAATTATGGCGAGCAACCTGGGCGCGGCCAAGTCTATTGCACCTTGTGAAGCGACGGAGCCAGGCTAAGTATATGTTAGGTAATAAATGAAGATCCGTTCGGTTCGTGGCCAACCAATATTTGAAAACATCTAGTGTCACCGCAATAGCCAAACGACTCCAGATTCCTTCTCTGTAGCATCGCAGGAAAGTAGCAACATAGATCCAAACGACCTGTGAGCTGTGGAATTTACGTCAGCGTTCACTTCATGAAATACGTCGTAGCACTCTTCGTGATGAATGTAAGAATCACCATCAAACATAATCATTATACTACGACGGTGAGGATGAACCTTATTGGCTGTGACAATAATATGTCAGCCTATCTATATGGAAAGATCCCGGTTGCTCGTGCGGTCTACCGCATGATTAAAACTAAAATAACGTTTTAACTTACCAACTTGGTGTACCATTGCTTGTTGTACCACATACGTAGATGTTTTCATTTGCTGCTTGGTCTACTATACTGTCGTATTCCGGGTTAATCCATAAAAGATTCCCCGTCCTGTAGGTAGTGGGCGGAAATGGCGCAGCGTGCTAGTGACGTCATTTCCGTGGCAACTGACATCTTCCTGCCGCCACGCGTCGCTGCTGCTCATCAAACGAGACGCCGTTAACATTCTGGTCCTAACGTAAACACCGTAGTGTCCGAGCTGTGTTGTTCCTTAATATTGGCCGTGCACAAGGGCCTACCAAATCTTTGTTCCGAGTTCATGAGTTTGGCCAACTAAAAGCTGACAAGTCGTGCAACAGCCCACATCTCAGCCAAACTCAAG
Source organism: Ridgeia piscesae (assembly GCA_025642075.2). Classification (NCBI taxonomy): domain Eukaryota; kingdom Metazoa; phylum Annelida; class Polychaeta; order Sabellida; family Siboglinidae; genus Ridgeia; species Ridgeia piscesae. The sequence goes on from JAODUO010000469.1 coordinate 321,239, forward strand.
TCGCACATTGGTTCGCGTAGGGAGCGGTGGACTGTCAATCGAGGGGATGGTGGTTCAATCCCACCTACCGCCGTTTCGAAACTATTTTGTTCACCCCACATTTGCCTGTCTTTCGGAAGAGATACTAAAAGTCGGTGGTCCTTTCTAGCTGATGTAAAAGACCCACACAGGGGGTAAATGTGTAACCTGTAGTGGACTCACTAATTCTAGAGAAGGACAATTCTGCGTTAGCCCATGTTTAGGCTGTTTGGAGACCCGTTATTGACGTAACTCGAAAATTCAGTTGCAGCAACAATGAACGATGAGACGTCGAACAGAGGTGGTCAACAAACCGCAATTAGTCATTGTTTTATGTATATATTATTTGAAACAACCAGAGTAATGACTAAGGTAGTGTTGCGACAATTGTTATGTTGCGACATAATCATTGTCTGAGCAATCACAACACACCGACAGGTAGTGCGTGTGTGTTTATGTGCGCGCGCGTCCGAGCATAATTCTACTCAGAATTGCAGCTAATTTAATGGTTTCTGGGAGAACTAGTGGGTACCGACAGAACGTTTGAAATAAAGTCGGCAGTAAACAGTCGGCAGTAAACAGTCGGCAGTAAACAGCCTGTGAAACACAGTATTATTTTCTACATCTTTATTGCAGTTCATTTTGATTCAGACATAACATACAAAACCAGTAGCTGGCTGACATAACACGAGCCGCTGTCGCCGACGCGTTTCCCGTCAGCGGAAGCAACTAACTCCGTCGCTACACGTGAACACAGAACTCGCAGTGGACCGCAGCGCTATCGGAGTAGAAAAGACTGTCTACATCACCATACACAGATGCACCTGTCGGTACCGCCGCGGGAATCACCGTCAGCTCAATCGCAGCTAGGTTGTCGTAATATAAACCGCCGCAGCAACTGTGGCAGTGTGCGAAAGGAACAAACATCTCGTTACTCTCTCTACGATGTATACAAAAATAGTTCTCTCCACATCATCGGGTACACACAACATGAAACAATGTCTGCCGGCCGTGCACGCCGTATAAATATTAACTTACACATATCATACAGTTGGCTACAGCTTAGAGTTCGGCGCAAGACGACAACGTGTCACGTGCCACATACGCAGAAAAGTAAACACCCGAACTTGAGACTCATGGTGACCACCATCCCCTTAAGAAGCGACCTTCACTCTTGTAGCGACAACGGCATTTATTTACTCTGCCTTGTGTCTCTCGCAAGAACCTCTCGTTCTCTCTCCACAATGTGTTGCACATTCCCCGTAATCAGCAACTGAAACCACTGCCAATGATATCAAGTATCTATACAATAAACACAAACGGCAACTTTTTAACCAGGTGTGTGTCTGGGCCACAGAGAAAGAACTCCACATGTAATGTAGAGCTGCATCGTTCAGTAGTTGGGGGTAAAACTGATCCACTGGGGACTGTGAAGAAGACCCAGAAGACGTTGGGTGACGTCACACATCTTTTGTTTTCTATTGCTTCAGTTTCTTCACTGTCACTATTACTGGGTCTCAGTTCAAGAAATCACTCGTGTCCGTACAGTCATTCACAATTTACATTGACACTGCTAGTTACACATATGTTATATACACTATGCTACAACGACAGCCTTAAATGCCAGATAACTGTTGAAGGAAATATTACTTTTGCCCTCCTCATATCGCATATTGTGGCAAACATATTTCCATATTGCTTTCCATTTAATATTTCATTGAATGTTATTGTATTTATAACTTGGATTATTTTTTGTTCCAAACCAATCATAACATAAACAGCATCTAAACCTCCATGCCATGATTAATTTACAGTTTTACGCCATGATTAACTGACAAACTTTTTATGCATCAAACAAACACTGATGCTGCTTAGAGGCGGTGATTGTTACTACTTGCGCGGGTAAGTAAATGGGCACACATCATAATGGTGAATGACATCTCATGTGAATACAACTGTACAACATACGTTCCACAATGCTTGTTCCACGCCGCCAGACTAAGTGGCCATGTTCCTGTTGCGCCAATACTGTGGCCAACCATCTCACACCATCACTATCTAATCATCCTTGGTACATCATCAACAAAACAACTGTAATATCAACTCAGTCATGTGCTGTGAGCACAAACATCTGTTCAAGCCACGGTGAAAATAGAAAACCTACGTTGACGATTAATTACAGGCATCCGGACTGGTGAAGCACAACGATAAAAATAGCATCGATTTTCTATACATGGCCGTGAGAACTCTATGTACAAAGAAGCTGTTCTTTCAGTGGTGGCCTCTATGACGTGGTGCTGCGATCGCGTCACTTTGACCAACTGGATGCATGGTTACATCTTCAGGCGATGGCAGTATGCGTTGCTGAAAGGTTGTCGATCACCAATCATCGACAAACTGTCTTTCCCTTCAACCGCCAGTTGGCGTGAACACATGCTGCCGATACTAGGATTGTTTGTCACGTTCAACAGTCCAGATTTCTTTCAGAAATCCACTCATCAGAGCCACAAAATATTACAGGGCCTGAGACCCCATTCAATTGTCTTTTTGGGTCTGACTTTGTAGAAATCGCCAACACTGCTTCCAGTGCTGGTACACCTGCTGCACATTTGCACTGCTACAAGTCCTTCTGTGTTCTATGGCTGGCAGATCACAGAAATGAGCAGTACAGGCGTCCAATCAGCTGGCAGTTGTGGCTTGGCGGGAGACTAGTGCAGACTGGAGCTTGCAGTGAGGCAGGCGGCTCAGTTTGCATAGTGGTCGAAGGAGCCGAGATACTCGAGGGCCGCGCGGTAACAGAAGCTGTACTGGTCCTGTAGCAGAGACAACATCAACATTACACAGCTGCAGTATGTGTCCCCACTCAAGTAGTTTGTTTTAAAGTAGCTCATGACTAAAACATATTTTTGCTAAAACAGTAAATAAATGTACTCACTTGTCCAAAATGCAAGTCTTATTTTAAATAATCAGTACTTATTTTGTCTATTAAATTGGTAAATAAACCTGGCATAGAACAACAAATTTACATATTGTAAACATGAACAATACGATTTTTTATTTCCACTTGCCATCTGATAAGAACATATAAATAATCAATTAAACTTTTAATTTTTAAACCATGATAGTATGCACAGTGTGTTTTTAACTGATACAAAAGTGTCCAAAAACTGTCCATGTCTAACACAATCAGATCTGTGAAAGAAGCATGAGTGTCGTTGGTTACCTCTGTCTGCACCATGGCTGGCCGCTGTGTCCGTAGCATCTTCACGGTCTGGTACATGTCTACCACCCCCTCGTACCGCATCCGCTCCAGCACGATGCTGAGGGTGGTGAACACGCCTGTCCGCCCCACTCCAGCACTGTAACATGGCAACATGAACATGTGAGTGTCTACATCACATTCACTAAGATAAAGAACTCTCAAGGAAAAATTCATCATTACACAAAATCCATTGTTAAACTAAAATAGTTTTTTGCAAAATGCAAATATCCATTGCCGTATTACCGAGGACACTATTTCCAAGACACACAGTGACAATGTCTCACTGGTGTCTCGTGGTGTTGACTGTTTTCAGGTATTCAATATCATTGCTAAGGATCAAAATAGATTTTTAAATGCAAAATTGGGATTAAAAGCATTAACAAAGTTACTGAAATGGTTCCCTGGTCTTTCAAACACAGTCGACTTCTCTGGAAAGCATTCAGTCAAACTGCACAAACTACCTCTTACCCACAGGTTGTAGCAACATACTTATATATACAGCTAATTGAACTGGGGCAATGCAGAAAGACCAAAACTGTGAGAGCCACAAAAACATTCGGCACTGGGTTCAATTATGACAGAGCAGCACCAAGGATTTTGAACAAAACGTTCAAATTTCAACAATGTACAACTTTTTTAACACCTGTCCACTGATTCTTGACCTTAGAGTGACCTACCTGCAGTGGACGGTGATGGGTCCATCCTGCCCAAACTGCTCCTTGGTCTTGTGCACTTGACCAATGAAGTCAATGAAGCCCTCCCCTGACTTGGGGATGCCCTGTTCTGGCCAGTCTGTGAACTGGAACTGTCGTATCGTCCTCGACTGACCGTCCTGAACACAGAAAGACACAGACGTCAGTAACTAAGTGACAGCTGGAGGAGACACACAGACATCAGTATCTAGGTCACAGCTGCAGACACACGGACAGACATGACAGACGTTAGTAACCAGACCACAGCTGGAGACACACACAGACATGAGTTTGGTGAGATGCCTCTGAAAATTAATGTCATCATCATACATTACTTTAGCACATAACGCTATAATCTGTGACGACGTTTTCTAACTCACCCTGGCATCTGTGACCTTGAACTCTCGCAGGATGTACTGTGGCATGTTGTATTCAGCCATGGGGTCAACTACGAAGTACTGGTATCTCGCTGACCTTTCACTTGGCCAGTACTGGTGACACTTCTCCTGTCAACCGCAGACACAACAAGTTCTAACAGCCAGTTTTATATAATAGCAGTAATTTCCTGGGATAAGAGTTACATAACAAAACTTTGTGATTTTACAGAAATTTCTATGAATGTTACCATAAAATGCTGTAAAGTACGGCAGAGACAATTCGGTGGCCAAAAACGAATGCGCATGCGATAAATCCTTTTTGTTCCTAACCAGTGATCCACTATTCATGCTGACAAAATGAATGATAGAAAAATTTAATTAAGAACAATTTCTTATACAATATATCATGGTTACCACAGCAGACTGCACTTACACGACCCATCTCCTTCAGTTTTGTCAACATCACAATGATCGTTGAGTTGTGCTCCCAAAGCATGCGCCAGAAGTCTTCTGTCGTCTCTGCGAGAGGACCTTGCGTTGCAATGTACGCCTTCCTGTATCGATAGCCCTGGAGGGGGAATACAACATAGTGAAATATACGCAAATGTAAAGTGGCATTCTTTTCGTACACTGTGATATAAATTGTCCACAGTTCTTGTCTTTAGCAAAATGTATTTAACCAAAGTACACAAGGTCACGCTGGTGTCAGATTCTAGTTATAGAGACAATGCAAATGTTAAATGATTTTGGAAAATCTAGATGTATATCAAGTTTTTTCAAATGGCAAAGAACTTATGGAATGCTGTAAATTACATATTATTTGGCATAGTCAAGATGACCTCATTAAGACTATTTCAAGAGAGTGATTGCTTACATCGATGAAGCTGGCGTTGATGTAATCGGAGCCTTCGACCCCACGGATGGGTTGCAGAGTGACCCGGGTAGATTCGTCTGTAAACACCCAATATCTCAATGACATATATTATACCCTAGCACATCATGGGATACAGACATATTGACGTTTTCCCATGAAAACACAACAATGTGTATCTAAATATTTACTCCACAATGACACATTCTCACAATACTGTGCATGTGTATCACCAAAACAGAACATTTACTAGTGTTTTCAATCACATAATATACATGTCATTGAGGAATTAATTATACCACAATATCTGCTGAATGTTTATCCGTCTACATTTATATGCCACTATGTGAATTCTAATAACACAGACAGTTGTATTAGCTAAAATAATTGAAACATATAATAACTGTTCTCCCGTGCAATATACACAATAAATTCTGTTCTTTATAATAGACACATTTTAATTATTTTACCTTTTATTAATGCACGGCAGTAAACCATCATATCCTTCACGAACAAGGCTGAACAACGTATACTTACAGGGCAGTATGTTGACAAGTCGGTTCTTGAATTTGTTCACTGCCAAATTGGCACTGACGAAGCGAGAGGGATTTGCCTTGACGTTGGCAAGTCGCTAAAGAGACACAACAAATACACATTTAAACTTAAATTATTGCTGCTTAATAACAACACCGAATGTAATTCACAATGTATTTACAATTGTAACGATTTCAAATCCATGTAAATTGCTATCATTTTATGAATATGAGGTGCCAAACTGCCAATAACACACCAAATATCCGTAATTCAAGGATAAGTTGCTTGTATCCTAATGTATATGATACTATTACAAATTGATCAGTACGATTAAAAAAAGGGAGGTAATCCACTGGTAGTATTACAATTATGCTAAGTTTTGCATGTGTTAGATAGCGAACACAAGTGGGAAGCTACAACCAAAAATGTAATTGTATACACTTACCATGTCAGATGACAGTGTATGCATATGTATTAGCAAAGTAAGTTATGCTGTGATTGTACAGAATTAAACAGAAAATAATCTGCTCTTCCCCAAAAAACAGGCGACACTTGCAAGTGTAAATCTCAAAAACTGGCTTGGCATTTGTTATGCATCAGCGCAATTTTTTTTTAAATAAAAGGTCACGACATACCTTGAACTCCAGCTCCATGCCAGTGACAGTCTCGCCCGGCTCTGGCTGTGTCAGCTTCTGTATGTGGACATAGAGACTGCGAGCAGGGATCTCTGTGTTGCCACTCTGGACTGCCTCCAACAGGGCGTCGTGGATGAAGACGTACTGGTCCTCAGTCTGCACCATGTAGTTGCGCTGGGCACGCAGACATGTCACATGGCCGTAGATGTCTACTGTCTTCTCATGCTTGATGCGTTCCAGCATTGAGTCAATGACAATGAATGCTCCCGTCCGCCCGACTCCAGCGCTGAGGAGGATGCAGGGGACAAATTGTACGGCACTTTCAAGTAGTCAAATTTATATGGAAACATTTAATTATTAATGATATATTTTAAGCCACGTCTTTTTATAGAAGGCATTGACTTCCAGATTGTATGTGTGAATTTATTTATTTCATGTGTATTATATATATACACATATATATATATATGTATATATATATATATATATATATATATATATATATATATATATGTATGTATGTATGAACTATCTTTTTTATCTTAAATGGATTTATGGTGGATTTTTGTGTATGAAAAAAACTTTTTGTTTTTATCATTATTTTTACAGGCCTGTTTGTATATAGGTGAATATATAAGTTCCATACATTAATCAGGTTTTCACACTTTCCTGTAAGCCACTGGCAAAGTACTACTCAGAACATTGTATTACACTAGGTGTTCGCCTGTAAGTCTCATGTGAATCATTACCACCATTCACAATAACCCCGTCACCTTGTCACATCCCAACGTTTCACCCACCTGCAGTGTATGATCATGGGCCCCGAGTCAGGAGGGGTTAAAGCTTTCACCCTCCTCATGAAGAGCAAAAGGGGTGTTGGGTGATCGGGAACGCCATGGTCTGGCCAAGCTGTGAACTGGAACTGTCTCACCTCACGCTTCTCTGGGTACGAGTTCTGAAACATAAACAGGAGCACTGTGAAACCTGGGGACTGGGGTGAGGTGATGACTGGGGTGGGGAGGCGAAGTGATGACTGGGATGGGAGAGGGGGGGTCAGGTGATGACAGGTCACAGTTGAAACACTTCTTCTTGGGCAGACGTAGCTTTATGAACTTGCAAGTCAGTGATTACAATACTGAAAAGCTTAAATGATCAAGATTGATCGTAAGAAAGTAGCTGGCCCTGTACTCCATGACCTTACTGGGAGTAACAGTATTGACTGGACATGTGGCATATGTAGAGCTACGGTACTCATTCAACCGAGCTTGTAACCGAGAAAATATCCTGTTATTTCAAATATTTCCAAACAAAACCAAAAACCACAACCAACTTTTTAATTTAAAGATCATTGCTAATGATAATATTATACTGCTGACCAAGTAAAATTAATCGTAGATAATAATGCATTTATTTAGACTCATTTCTGTTCACACGGCACAGTAAACAGTTACCTTTTTATTACTATACCAAATCTGTCTTTATACTTTACATGTTTGTAATGCCTCATCATGGAAATATATATTAGATATAAATTTCACACACAGCATGTTCAAACTAAGAAATATTTTACAACACAGTGCTACGAAAAGACGTACCTTGTGAATCTGGAAGGTTCTGATGGTGTATGTAGCAAGTTCCATGACGTCCACTAGGGTGACATGCATCACTCCGTATGTCTCGGTGCCACGATTCGGCCAATACTGGTCACACTTGATCTACAGTGACAAGTAGACAACATAGTGCTTGGTGCATCGTGCATGTATTGCAAATGAAGTGTTCGTAATTTTACAAATGTTTCAACACAAAACCTATATATTACATTATAAGTTAATCTAGACATATGCATAAATACTATTTATATACTGCATCCATGCATCTCAACATGTGGTGATTTAGTGCTATATAAATGAAGGGATATTAATGCGGAAAAAGGATCGCAAAACAGAAATTACATAATGTCTATCCACATCTATGTTACATCACTGCTCTCAGAGGACCAACAGATAACAAAGATTACATATGACTAGAACACAGCGTACTTTCAGACACACTGTCTAATTTCCCTGTGGAGTACATCTTAGCTAATATGTTTATCATGTAAACACGACTGGAATTGAAATACACCATTTAATATGTGGACAACTTTTACAATTCTGTATTTGATGTGCCAGTAAACACAATTTATATGCCAGAGTTAGTGTTTTATAGTTACGGTAAAGGTATTATTATCATGTCTTACAATGACACTGATGAGTGATGTGAGGGGATGAATACTAACCCTGGCTCGCTCCTCTAGCTTTGTCATCATCACCACAGTTGCACTGCGCTGCTCCCACACCATGCGCCAGAAGTCTGAGAACGTCTCGGGGAGAGGACCCTGAAACAACAACACAACATTCCTGGAACAACAATTCATCATGTCTCTGTCATAGCTGGTATTAACACACATCTATATCAGCAATCAAAGTAACAACACAAAATGAAATACGAGTCAGCTGGTGTTTCCACTCAAATATGATACGTATCATTTTCACTTCGCCCCTCATCACATGCAATACTTCATTCTAGATCATGTCATCCACTCCTACAATGTCTCTAATCCCAATCTACGTCATATCATGTATCAGACAAAAACATATTGCTACTCCAGCGAACTGTACCACCTCCACACCCACCTGCGTTGCGATGTATGCGTTGTGCTTCCTGTAGCCATCCATGTAGTTCGAGTTGATATAGTCGCTGCCTGGCACGCCCTCTACTGACTGCAGGATGATGCGGGAATGGTCGTACGCGATGACGTTGGCATAGCGGTTCTTCGGCTTGTTCACCTCCATGTTTGAGTTGTCCCATGTGAACTGTTGACCGGGCTCAATCGACTCGTACTCCTGCGAGAACCGCACGCCCTCATTCGCCTTCAGCCGTTCGATATGGTCCGCCAGCTCTGCTATCGCAATCGGCGGGTGACTCACCATAGCTGTAGGGATGTAGAGGGTTAAATGTGGATAAGAAAGGGTAACAGTGAATCTGGGAAACAGAAAATCTAGGAAAACGCCTATCCACTTGTTAACAATTCCAAAACAGTACTGCTTACTAATTTTTAGATTGTCTAAACCTATGCATCTGAGTGGCTTCCAAGGATCTACGTACAAAAGAAGTTATCGTGTTATTATCAAAGTAATTAGCATGTGCTAACAGTACTGGAGCATACTGCACGGATCTATATCACTTTACATAAGGCAGCTGGATGACCAACTATTTTGTAAATGTAGCAAAACACCTTACACAATACCCACGCCACATGTCCAAATTCACATCCGTACAATGTCTACCTGCCACACACACAACACTTTGTGGACATGCACCCTTTTGCCTGTCTACCTGTCTTTAAAAGGCCACTGACAGGATTTCTTGGCATTATTGCCTTCATGAAAATTGTTTGTTGACCTGGGTAGGGGGAAAGGGTATACACCCCTTACAGGACGTAACTGTGAACAGGGACACCGGGCTGACCCTCCCACACCCAGCCAGACAGAGTAGAGTGGACAGTGGGGGCTTGTGGCCAGAGCAACAAACCCCATGAGAGCTGACCGCCCTGTACCCAGCAGACTAATACCCCTCACCCGTACTCACCTTGCGTCTGGAAGTTGATGCGTCTCAACTCGACAGGGTCAGTGGGGTGGGCAGGCATATCATTGACCACCATCTTGACCGGCTGCTGTAGGTCCTTCTCCTTCTGCTGGGTCCGTCGTCTACAACCATAGGACCATTTAATAAGGACCATCCTAATGAGGACCATCTTAAATGCAGATCATCATAATGAAGACCGTTCTAATGAGGACCATCCTAAATGCAGATCATCTCATGAAGACCGTTCTAATGAGGCCTATTCTAACACACATTCCTTACAACCACAGGACCATTTTAATGAGGACCATTTTAATGCAAACCTTTCTTATGAGTACTATTCTAACAAGACATTCAGCTGGGTTTGCCTCCTACAGCCTTGACTTCTAATGAGGACCATCCTAATGGGGACCGTCTGAACACAGGACCTCCTGCCAAATCATACGCCTAATGAAAACAATTGTACTGAGAATATGGAATTTTGTTAACACAGGACCTTCTGTGGGTCCACCACCTACAGCTGCAGACCTATTATAATGTGAACCATTCTAATGTGTGTTAGCAGGTTAAATGCACACGTTTGTGTAAGTATCTTAGTACAGTGCCAGTAGGTATCATCTGGTGTTGGTAGAGCTAACAGTATCTATGTCAATGTGACTGGACGAGAGGTTTACCTGAAGCAGACGATGAGGAGGGCAATGAAGAGGATGAGGACCACAGCAGCACACACGGGTCCTACGATCCAGAGGAGACCAAGACCACTGCCGCGGTCCTTCTGGCCCACGGCGCTGTCCACATAGTCCGTACTGAGGGGCTCTGAGTAGGGTGTCGACGTGAACTTCTGCAATGGCGGAAGAGAGTCACATCAGTGTCTGTTTTTAGAACTGTGGTATATGGAATGTTTGTAATTTGTAGGTCATTCTGTGCAGTTGGTTAAAGGTAACGGGTTAAATATTACGATAAAGAAAATGTAATATTATAATACATGCACATGCATGAGTGTGCGTATGCATGTATATATATGCGCATTCATTAGTGCACATGTGCATTAGTGCATGTGTACATTGATATCAAAATTCTGCTTCTATTAAAAACAACTATGGTATAGTTAAAGTTACGTTACATATTGCCTTAAACTATATATCTGATACAGTAAATAAACTCAGTTATTAGAACTATATTATTATAAAATAAGTGTCAAAACTTATCAGCCACTTACGTTGCCAGTGGTGTAGGCGCGGACAAACACCCTGTAGAGGGCGCCCTTCTCAAGGGGGCGGTTGAAGTATTGGCCCGTGCCAGGTCTTGTGCCGTCTCCAAGCTCAAACTCAGGTGGCAGGTCATTGTTAAACCTTGCCGCGATCCACGACTGTTGGCCAGTTTCTGATGCCCTCTTTACTCGATGTAGCTGCACACAAAGACATTTACTCTAGTGAATATTTGTAATAGTTAATACTGTATATACCATCATTAAACATATTAACATATACCAATTTTTTATTACTGATTTTGTAATATATCATAATGTAATTATTTTTAATCTAAACACTGCACTTCTTGGCTCAACTGGTGATTTAATGGAAAGATTTTGACAAGCATCATGATAATGTTATTTTTGTAGACACAAATACCATCGTTGTACATGATGTTATAATATTGCCGTTTCACGATCTTTGCCAGCAAGGTTCTTAACCAGTACTTCTCCTATTAGAAGTTAGAACTGCTAGAAAATAAATAGTGGTGATGCCATCTGAATGTTCTGTGTTAAAAATTCAGAGCTGCAGTTCTTAAGTAGAACATTATGATTTTGTAGATAAGTGAGCTAGGATACCCTTAGATTTCAAATATTTTGTACACTATACAAAACAATAAAAATTACTATATACTTAATGAAAAAACAATTTCAGCTTAAAATATTACCACCACAAAGACTGCTGAAACCGGCCAAAACTTATGATAGTTGTATTTGTCATTAAAACCTGCAAAAAATATGTATATAATGTGGATAGATTACATCTTCGAGGTTGAAGTCATCGGGGTTCATCTGCCTGGCGATCCCCTCTGGGACAACAACGACGTAGTAGTGACTGATGGGGCCATGTTTCTCCGACGCCTTCCGCAGGCGCAGTAGGATGCTGTTGTCCGAGATGGTTCGGAGGAACGACGGGCGATCAATGGCAGGGGGTGCTACACAAGGTCACACAAAGGTCAACGCCACAACGTATGATGTTACCAATAACATTTTAACAATGTCATAATTAAACGTGGGTTAAATTTGTACATTACATCATTTACTTTGGTGATTAAATGCACCATGACATTTGTGTCAATAAAATACATGTTTTCTGTTAGTTAAAATAAATATGTGTTAGTGGAATTAACATTAAAGTTAATAGATATAAATGATTCCATGAGAAGATATCACTATGCTTAGATGCATGTTCTAACAACAAACAGTATTTATTCTTAACTCAGAAATGTGGCTGAATTAAACTGCCAACTGCTGACCTTTTATAAATACTACATAACAATTCAGCACAGCTAGTTATTTTATTAAGCAGCATCACTACATTATAAGCAAACTATAGCAACTGAATGAAGTTCACATGAAAACAGAAAGACACAAGCCAATGACATGAACAGAAAGACACAAAGATAAGGACATCTCGTATACCATCCGTACTACAACTGCATGCAGAATATTTTTATTTTCATACAGAAAACGGTTGTCTACAATAAACAAAATACATGCTGTAAGATTGGTACAAAGGATGTAATAAAACAATTATTAAATATCCCTCTCAATGGCAGTACGTATAATGATAACCTGATTCTATGCAAGCTGTACTTGAAATTCCATTCAAAAAGGATTGATCTCATCTACACAAGGAACTGTGACTACTGCTTGTGAACAAACTCTCTACCGACGTGCAGGAAGAGGAGAGATCTTGCCATGAAAGACACGGCCCACAGAACAGATGTGGTTGTCATGACGACAGAGGTGGCATTCATGTGATGCCAACTGACAGTAACCAGACTAGAATTGACAAAGATTGAACACAGACAATGAAGAGAACAGACAAACCAAGTGAGAAGATTCTAGATGCCTTAAAGGCAGAGTTAACGTCTTGCATTGATGCCAAAATCTGAAAGATTCATCTGGCATGGTGAAGTGACTTTTGGTTCTCTGACCACACGGAGACTTTAAACCCATCAGTGTCAGTGCAATCATTACCACAACAGTCGGACAGGGCAGGGCACTACGAAACGTGAAAACCATCTCGCTGAAATAACACAGAAGAGCATGAAATACTATTCGTTCGTGCAGAAATACATCAGAGAACCGTGATGGAATGGCGCAAACATGAGAACTGGCATCAGATCAATGGTACACATGCAAAATTCAAATCTACACCTGCTACGAGAGAAAGTACAATCATGATGACAAAGACCAGTACCATGGTGCTGGCATGTTCTGAGTCTCATGCGGTGACTGTGAATAGTGTTAGATAAGAAGACTTGTGAACAAGAGGACACTAGTGGACCGTCACTGACCGTCAATGCTGGTCTCCACCTTGAGCATGTACTCCGGGCCCCAGCTGCCGTCGCTGTACTTCGCACTGATGTTGAAACTGTAGATCGTTTTTGGCACGAGGCCGTCGATGTAAAGCGATGTCTCGTCATTTGGCACAATCGAGTCTTTCTTTGGATCGATCATTGTCTGCTCGATGCCGTAACTGTCTCGGTATCTCTTTATACCCTCGTAGACGATCTGTCACAGACAGGTGTCAATGTCAGACATGTCAAGACAAAATAAACATTTACTTACACAAAACAGGATATTAATTCAATACAGTGTAGAGATGTCAGTTTGGTGCAAGGGATGTGGTATTTGTAACACTTGCAGCAGTTATTATTTTCAGATTGCCAACGATGTTTATAAGTTTTTGTTTACATGTGGACGATGTGGTTATGTATATTTGCACTTAATTATTCGTACGCCCATTCCTGTTTCCTAAGACAATATTAATGGTTTCACAAATGTGTTCACTAATAGGATTGTACATTAATTGCACAAACAGGAACACGTCACAGACTGTTGCATATACTGAGCCATACCTTGTATCTTGCGACACCACCAGTCTTTGGGTGTTTCCACGCCAACATAACAGACTTAGGGTTCTGGGTCTTCGAGTGGAATTCCTTCACCATCTGAGGATGTTCTGTGACAGAAAATTATGATGTTACAATACTAATAACATAGGGGGAAATAATTTCCGAGCACACCCGCAATGCAACATACCCTGGGGGTAGTTCCAATAATACATAATATTAAAACTGGTTGTTTGCATTATAAACACACCATATTTTAAATAGACATACACCATAATAAATATCTGACAAATTCCACAAATTTCCATAGATTGTGAACCCTTCAGCTTTTACCAAAGCAAGTAACTTGACTGAACAATACATGGATTACAATGACATCAAACTCGTGGTACCACCTGGGGGATACATTGAAACCACAATAAACACATCTACTGTCCTTATATTTTCACATCAAAACATCATACATCTCCACTTACCCTGGCTAACGGTGTTAGTGACAACTATGTCCGAGTAGTTTCCGTAGCTTTTACTCTGGAGTTTCGCCTGCACGCGCACAGCGTAGGAGCTGTGAGGCTCGAGTCCCCCGATCTCAGTGACAGTGTAGGGACCAATCTCAAGGTGCATCCAGTCGGCCATGTTGGGGAGGGCGTACATGTTGTAGTAGACACGGTAGCCGATGATGGTGGCCAGGCGAGGCTGCTCCCAGCTCACCTCGATCGTCGTAGGAGACTTGCGTACCAGCTTGACATTCTGGGGCGGGGGTGGCACTGTGGACAGGGTGAAAACAGTTACAGGGGTGGGGGTGTCAGTGAGTATCAGCGAGTGGGTGTTAGGGGCAGTCTCATAGCAGTAATACTGTGTTTAGCGTCTGTTCACCACCCCCAGTCATACATGGTGTGGCACTATCAGTGTCAATTTGAATCAGATGGCTCAGTCACTAGGCATTGGGGCAATTTAATTTCCCGCAGTACCAGGTGTCAACCACCACAATATATACAGCATCAGCCACTTAGAAAGCACCTGTTAAGGCTGACTAGAGTACTGAACAGTCAGTCATCATCCACAAATCATCTGATACAGTACACTGACTAGAATTTACTGAGCAGCGACAGAGAAGGCAGTTAACCACAGAGACACCTACACTGGCCAGTCATCTTCAGGGGCAGTCGGTTACTCCAGGGTCCGGCGCCCTTGCTTGTATAGGCTCGGATCTGGAAGATATAGTCCTGGTTGAGCTCGAGGGCGTCAATGAGCTGCGTGGTGCCGGTGGCGTTCACCTCGAACACATCCACGGCCTTCTTGAGCTTGTGGAAGCGGATCTCGTACATGATCACCTCGCCGTACCGCAGCGACTTGGCTGGGGGGTTCCACGTCAACTTGACGCTCTGTGACCCGACCTGCTCCGCACTGAAGTTGAGAGGCGCGCCTCGCGGAACTGAAATGGAAGCGGAATGTGGCTGAAATTCTGTGACGAGTTGTGGATGGTAGGAGCAGCTTCAGTGGTGGCTACAGATGGATCCGTCAGTGAATACTGATCTGTGTGTAAACACCACCGACAGCAGGGTGGGGTTAATCAACCTTCCTCCTGAAATTATGACAGATGAAGTGCCACGCTAACTATGATCGTGGGAGTTGTGGCACGCCAGTGATGCTTGTGGAAATTGCTCACGAGCATCAAACTGTTTGACATAGCACAATAGTCAGTTACATACAACTGTGAATGTAGCAAGCAGCCCCAGCATGCAACGGTGCAGAGTGTCGCAGTAGCGACCCTCTCCACCACCAGGGCCGACTGCTGTCATGTGATCTGTCTCGTGACTACAGACAGTGCTGCCGTGGTACTGGACTCACATACGACAGAGAAAGGAACACAGGGGAACAAATCAACGTAAAGTAAACATAAGAACAACGGCAGGCGGGCGTGTGGGAGGGGATCGCTGAAGCATGGTAACTGCCGACCCAGAGTTTCCGCTGCCATTGTCTGGCATGTCCTGACACCTGCATGGAGCGACCGGTCGCTGCAACAGTACCGCACTCACTTCCGTCGGGCGTCCGAATCGTGCCAACCGCCTCCTCGCCGTAATCCACGGAGTTCAACGCTGACACCCGGAACTCGTAGGTGACACCTCGTTCTGTCAACAACATGGACAACTGTTACTCCGACATTCTGACTTCAATGCAACAATACTGTGACGATACAGACATACCGAGTGTTTTTGTGTAAATAGAAAAATCAATTTATTTTACATAACTTCTGTAACACATCAAAACTACACATTTATTTATCACATTAGAAAAATAGGTAAATAACAATTATTTGGTGACTCATACAATGTTCAGAGTTATCAACTAACCTAAATGAACTTTCGAAATCCTGTTCCTGTGTGAAACGATGTCTGGTTTCCAGATTACTGACAGATCATTGATCACAACAGCAGAGATCGGTTTTGACATTTATCCCGACTCTATTTGTACATAATCAAGAATGGCACTAACCGAGGAAGCCAGAAGTGAAATGGTATTTCTCCCCCTGGAAGCGTCGCTCCTCCACATTGCTGTCGCCCTGGACAGCGTACCTGAGGCGGTACCCCGACAGCTCCCCAAAGGGGCGGCGAGGTCGCTGCCAGGTGACAGACACCACTGGGGGGTCGTCGTTCTGTAGCGACAACTGCAGACCCTTGGGGGCACTCGCAACTGTAATGCAAGGGTTAAAGTCTGAACACAGTGATGATAAATCTAACACAAACAAGGGTTAATATCTGAAGGTTCTACACAACAACCAGAACATGAATGAGTAAGACTCAAGGTATGATGTTTGTAATGGGACCACTCTGACAACATCTACAGCTTCTGTCCACAAGTTGACAAAATTGGGCCAAAATCTACTGCAGTTCAATCACTCAAGTGGTGCCCTCTTGCGGGCAATCTGTAGATCACTTTTTATATGATGCCCTGAAACAAATTATCTTAAATCTTCCTTCTTTCTCTGGCAAAATATCCTAAAAACGCACCTGACACAACACTTAAAAATAATCCTACAAAAACATCTAAATCATGGTCAATCATCCAGGAAATTGATTCACAAAGCTGGCCAACGTCTAAACACTAAAGACACCCTCCTCACCTGCACCCTTGGTCTTAACCCTCCTGGCGGGGCTCCTCTGTCCATCGCCCTTGCGGGTATATGCCGCCACCCGCACCTGGTACCAGGTGTCTGGCTTGAGCTTGGCGAGGGTCACCTCGTACTTGTCTCCGTCCATCAGGTCATACATCTGAGGGCGGCCGGTCGTCTGACCATGGCG
This sequence comes from Ridgeia piscesae, assembly GCA_025642075.2. Classification (NCBI taxonomy): domain Eukaryota; kingdom Metazoa; phylum Annelida; class Polychaeta; order Sabellida; family Siboglinidae; genus Ridgeia; species Ridgeia piscesae. The sequence goes on from JAODUO010000469.1 coordinate 338,667, forward strand.
ATCAACCTCGATGTAGTGGACCTGGTAGCCGCGGATGATCCCATTCCGTTCCTTTAGACTCGGAGGCTGCCACTCGACCTTGATGGAAGTCGAGTTGAATGCCTCGACTCGCACGCGTCGAGGCTCGCCCGGAACTGGAAATAGTGAGGAAATGCATTATAAATACTGTGTCCAGGTCATTTAAATGTGTGGTATTTCTAAGTGAACAATAATCAGTTGTTAACAAACGACACTTGGAAATATTATGCTCTTTGCAAGGCAAAATTATATGTATTTCTTGTATACACATTTTTGGAGGTTATGAGATATGGGGCTATTTATTAAAATGCCCAGATTCTCACATTATGTTACCTCAACCTACATTTTAACTGAGAAATGTTTCACTTCATATCTAATACTTTTATTACTATATATATATATATATATATATATATATATATATATATATATATATATATATATATATATATATATAGAGTTCAAGAGTATTTTCTTCCTTTAATATCATAAAACAAGCTACACACATGCCTCAATATATTCAATTCACATGGCTATGATGCTGACTGGCATCTGAGTATCACATAGAAATGTGCAAAAACAAGTCTTGTTCTGTTTACACCTGCAGCCAAACCCAACAATTAAGAGAACAAGTTAAAGGTACAAATGTCACAAAAATTGTAACTATTATTAGTAGCATTACATTTAATAAACATGATATCTGAAAACAACATTACACATTCAGTGGGAAAACAGTGAGATGAGAGAAGAGAAAGCTCATGCAGTGAGCAAGACATGCACTTGGCTAACACATGCATGGTGCAGGTGAAGGGGAGGGTGAGGGGGAAGGGGTAAGGGTTGTTAGTTTCCTCTCATGTGGGTGAAATATCTCTTCTCCATCAGCTGACCAAAGTGAAACATTGATCAAATCAACTTAAAATTAAACAACATTTCTGAGAGAACAGATTCTGTCAAATTTATTTAATTAATTTCAGAATTTTTTGTTTGTTAAAACATTTGAGAATTCATTTTTTTGATTAAACTATATCTAAAAATAAAATATAAAATAATGATTTCATTCCTTGATGCCAATTACTTTTGTCTACCATGTTTCATTTCTTTCCTGTCTTACATAATGTAATGTAAATCATATCTATTCTAACACACAACTCCCAAATGTGTTTTTAAGAACCACAATTTTCCATTTACCTACTAGCGCTGGATGTTTCATGTCAAATACGATGTTTCCATTACATCTGGAATGTATTCACCAATACAAAATGGACAAGTAATTTTTTTAACAATTTATTAAAACACTTGGTAATGTAAGATTAAATATTTTATTATAAAACCAATTATACCTTCAAAGGTCACTGAAAAAAATGTAGAATTAAACTGTAAATACCCCGTGGGTAAGCTAAGCACGTGTCAGAATAGAAAGTTGTTTTTAAAAGTGGTATTATTGCATGATGTTTCAGTATTAATAGCTGTTTGACTGCAATATTATGACAAAGCTGTCCACGTGGACACTACAATACAGACCTATTTGTTGCTTGCCTGCTATGCGAGTAGTTGAAACTGTTATTAGTTAGTAACAGCTGATAAATTTATTAACTAATAAACCTACAAGGTTTAAACTTCAATATCACATAGCATGTTTGACATTTCCTTGTTAGTTCGAAGGTGGGTAGCAAGGCTACGACCCATGCTGAGAGCACCACCACCAATGCGCCACCGATGCGCCACCACCGCTCTCATGCGGCATCTACATACCATCTTCATCGGTCCGTGCGATGATGCCATCGGAGCGCGGCCCGTCGCCAATATGCGTGTACGCGAGCACCCATATCTGATACTGTGTCCACTTCTCTAGGGTCCTGAGTATACAGGAGCGTGCCCCCTCATGCAGTCTCACCACCGACGCTTGCGTCACACTGCCGCCACCGCCGCGTTCCTTCGCGTACATCACACGGTACCCGGATATGTCACCGTTTTGATGGTTTGACGCTGGAGGGTGCCACCTCACCTCTATCATGTGCGAGCTGAGGGCGCGGGCCGTCACGTTCTGTGGGGGGGCGGAGGGCTCTGGGGGCGCGGGAGCGAAACAACAACTTAACGACAACTTAAAGACGGACGTCACATGTAAGCATGTCTCGCAAGAGGTCTGGTCCATGGCTGGGAAGGAAGAATGTCTCGAGTTTATGTCTTTAATGAAGCGTTGCAAAACACACTGGCATGTGTGTATTGTCATTTCAGGAATGAATTTATGTGAGGCTGTTTTACAATAATAAATGTCACTGTTTAGCCAGTAGCAATTCCCGGCTACACTGTTTGGTTACTTTTGCAAATTAATGCTGTTTTATGTGGAAAAGTTGTGTATATTTTGAGGAGATTTGACAGCCTGGTCTCCACTGGACTAGACTTCTCGCAAGACAGACACAGGAAACAGAAGTACGTTGGATAACATTTTAACGTGATCAAACGTAAGACTAGGTGCACCATAAAACTGTGCTACGTGAAACGCGCAGTGAGCGTGTAACTTAACTCTACGAAATCACGAAGACCATCACACAGCAAGAGATAGGAAAATGTATGTTCTTAAGAAAACAGTTATCAAAACAAAACAAAATAATTTTGTAAATGTTGAGTGGTCAATTTTGAATGTGTTCTGTCAGCGACATTAGACGTTTTGCATTTCCAAAATGCTGACATGCAGACTGGATTTTTGTTTTTGATTTCATGAGTTGAACTTCTGCATTGAAGATCACAGCTCACGTGACTTAGATAAAACAACTGTAAACCAATGTAATCATATCAAACTCATAGGGATATTGAACAGTGATCGACTCCGAATTCAATTTGGTGTCATTTATTGTGTTACTTGATCACTTAACATTAACACCAAACAAGACAAAGAGAACAAGATGAAGAAACTTCACAACAACATGCAACTTGGCAGTAAACAGGATAAATTAAATGCGTAAATAGAAAACGCTGCTTTGCAAGTGAAAAACTTAAAAACAGTGCAAAAATGTAAAAGGTGAGAATAGCAAACCAGCTGCGCATGTACGTAATATATAAGAAAAAGCGAGTGTAGTTGCACATGTCAATGCATGAAGTGCCACACTTACTGTACTCGAGCGTGCGGACTTGTATGATGGGTGTACTGGCCCCTTCACCTCGTGAGGACTTTGCGGCAATGAGGATGTGGTAGACAGTGTTTGGCGTGAGGTCCTCCATTGTGTAGCGAGTACGCGGAGGTACAATTGAGACATGTTTCGGTTTGCGCTCGTGAGAGCTGTTGAAGTACAGCTCGTAGCTGCGGATGTTGTTCCCAGAATCCTCGGGGGCATCCCACACCAGCTGGATCATGTTCGGGGAAGTCGCCTCACCCTGAAGGTTCGTCGGCTGCTCGGGGACTGTGGAAAAACACAAACTTTAGCACCAACGTACAAATGTGTGACATATATACACATTAATATATAATATATATATATATATATATATATATATATATATATATATATATAGTTAGAGGGACACTCATGGCATGCAATTACATGTCACTCCTCTGGGATGATCAAGTTGCTGAAATGAACATTAACAACAATGTTATGTTTATCCTCTTCTTGTTTTAAGCTAACTTTCAATTTTACCATTGCTTTCAGTTTCATCACCACTTTCGTTTTACTACCACTACCAGTATTAACACAGCTGTCTATACAAAATGGATGGCAACACCGTTTCCATTCCAGTTGCAGTTCAACTGAAATTATTCATTCACGACTGCACAATTCCTTCAAACTGCCACAACTGTCAAGAGCTAGTTTGTTCTGCCTGGAGAGTTCCCGAGAAAATGCCAACTCGTACAATTGCATATTGGCCTGGTTTGAGCCACATGTGGAGCAGAAGCGGGGGTCATCAATTTCGATGCTTTCAACTCTCATGAAGATAATGGCCTTTGTAATGATTGCACGAGGATGGATGCCACGTTTAACCTTGACAACAGGAGACAGAGACGCTCCAAATGACTGCGTCTCTGCAAAAAAAATGAGTTAGTGATGGGGATGAATTGACAGTGTGTGTCGCTGACATTACCCGAGCGAAATCTCTGCCGCGATCACCTGTCCACTATTTGATTCCTCGTTCAATTATCACAGAAATGTTACAGAGTAATTGCTGGCAATCATTGTCTGCCCACTAATGCCGTGATTTGTTCATGTGTGTGGGTGTTGGATAAAGCCTCGACACGACCTGAGGTAAGTTTTAGATGATGATGAAGGATTACGTGGAGAAGGACAGATGGAGTTTTGAAGATGCAAGCAGAACATCTAGACTACAACACCCACTCTGCGCTGGCAGCACATGACAGGAGAAGCTATGAGATAACTCTCTCTAAGCACAAGCTGCGACGAGATTTGCCAGCTCCAGACCAGTTCTGTCAATTCCAATTCAATTAAAATATTTGTTATCAAAGATCAATACAAATTGATCTTCGATAAAATTACACAAGTGTTGAAAAACATTGATTCCAATTAGGTATTGAATTTAAATTAAGCTGACAATTTATAATTTAAATGCTATACAAAAGCATTTACAAAGATTGTATTTTATGACTATGCCTGGGTAGTTTCACTTGTCAGTGAATGTGTCATTCAGGTAAAATGTACAAAAGAAACGGTTTTGTTAGATTTTTCAAGCACAAATAACACATAAAAACTGACATTAAAAATAACACAATTTTAATCAAAGTTAACTAAAAGATCAATAAACTAATTTTAGATTTAAAAAAATGTGTAACTAATTTATTAAATAATTATTGCTGCAATCATGGGCTCTCACACAGTGGTGAAACCAGGATGCATGTTTAACACATGCAAATTAATATTTGTAAACCTCCAAAAGTAAACCTAGGTAAATTATATCAATCTGTAATGGCCTAGGTTTAACCCTTGACCTGCCACTCAGCAACCGTCCATACCCACTCATATAATTTGCCACCTTATCACTGGCTAAACTGATACAATGGTGGGTCCACGCACCCCGCTACAAACACAAACTCTCCAGCACTCAAGCATAGACAGCTCCGCCACATGCATGTAACTGTTAGGCGTCACTCAGTTAGAACACACGGGTTGCCATGACAACCGCTGATGCAATTAATCTCTGAAACGGAGAATGGGCACTGGCTCCCGATTTGTCGAGCGAGCGGGAAAAGGACAGTCACAGGGAATTCCTTTGTCACTACCAGCTCCAGCAAAGATGGGCAGACAACGCATTGTGCGTGAGCCACACACAGAAAGGCAGGTCTGACTGATAACGACCAGCTGTATAGGATTTCAACAGAAATAGCACATGAAAGGCGGAGGCTGTTTTCGTGGCTGAGGTTCCACAATCACGGCTCTGTGTGCTTGGTCGAGTTCTTCACCGTGCTCGGCTTCAATAAGCCTGGTTATCTTGGAGAGACGTCGGTGCATAACCCTTCCGCAGACAATGGTCTGGATATTTCTGGCCTCCTTATTTACCCATGCGTTGTGTCCCAGATGGTATACTTTGTCTCCCTGATCAGTCTTTTTAATTTCCACTTCTGTTGCCACATGCCGAGCTAATCCATTATACCCACTTGTGTGGCCTAGTTGACAATGACAGAGACAACCAACACCTAGTGCGGAATATCAATAGGTTAAAATGTCACATTTATGCTAATACATTAAAAAAAATATTGTAAAGAAAATCATTTATATGAAAACCGACAAATTACTGCGTTAACTGAAACGGGTAGTTTGTAAAAACACTCTGGCACCAAGTGATGTCTGTAATGAAACTGAGAAATGATGCAGGGCAATGATAGCAGAGCGCCACTACAGCAAACCTTTGTGTGGGCAATCACGCACAATGCGATATTATTATCTCAAAATTCCACCATCCTTGAGACTTGAGTGGCTGACAAAGGAATCCATTGTCTGCACAGAACATTAGACATCCTGCAGAAATTCCTGTGTCGACTGACAGTGAATATGAAAAACCTCTACTGGTTGACTGGCTCACGGCAAAACAGAGGCCAACGTTCACTGTACATGTCCATCATTCGTTAATAAATGGCCATACTTTGTGTGTAAGCCAAATGTCTGAAGAATGACATGTTTTAAAAAATAATGCATTGCTAAAACATTTACAGGATATTTCTGGAAAAATTTGACGTAAAAACGTAATCTTAACATGACAATAAAACATTTTTACATTTCACTTAAATTGACCATTTGTAATATAAATAGTCTTTATACACTAGATATTTGTATATGTAGTTACATGAAATTCAGTTACTTGATGCTACACAAATAAATGTGCTGATATTGAAAGATTACCGAATGCCAAAAGAAAACAAATATTACCAAATTACCAAAGGAATTTCTGCTTGATGCAACATCTGTAAATAAGTGTTAGTGGACAAAGAGAAAGACTTGCTATCACACAGACTCATGACATGGAATACGAAGAGACTTGTACTGTCGACGTCGAGAAATAAGACTAACGTAACAGCCACAAAGAGATATCGACAGTGATTGGCCAACAGAGAGATGGACAGTGATTGGTCAGTGTCACACGCAGTCTCACCTGGTTTATCTGTACAATTGAATGTGCAAATTGAAACAAAGTAAACGGCAGAGTTAATGGATGCACATGACAGAACTCAGAGTGACGCACAAACGCAAACTAATTTGTGTGGTGCAACTTGACAACTGGATACTACACCCTACGGCAAACACTGAACATTTCTCACAATTATGTAATCAGAAAAGACATGTAATAAAAATAATACTGTGTAGTTCTATTTATAGGACACAATTATTTGCTTCATTTAACATGCTTTTGTGGACTATAGTTTACTTGGCCTTCAAACTTATAGTGCTGCAAATGCTATCACAATTTTGCAATTCACACAATTCAGAAGATGGGAATTTTAACAATATTGATATTTAAAAGTGAATATCTACAAAGGTGTTATGTATTCTCTATATTTACATATATATTCTAAGATGCTTTCTTACTAGTGATATACAATAAACATGCTACAGAAATAAAGAATGCATTCATTACATTTTGTTGACGGGGTTGTAGGGATATGGAAGTCATATTCACACCTGGCATTGTTATATCAAACAAAGTGGTTGACAGAAATATATCGCCTGGCCTGGTATTATTGCATTGCTGCATGTTCATTTGAAACTGCAACAGTGGCACAACAGTCAGAAAATTTGAATAAAAATTATATATGTAATTCTGGAAAATAAATATTGAATTCACACATATAGTTAATATGATTTTTTTTAAATAATTCATCCAAATTAAATGGAAACAGTAGTTATTTAATCAGCTAAAACCTTACAAAGCATCAACATAACACATTGATTGACCCAAAATTACATTATTTAAAATGTTTTTTGCTTCATATCAATAACTTTCCTTTCATAAAAAGCTTGTCTACATGCAGACTAGGACTGTTATTTATTACTAGTTTGGCTTTGTGTAAATTCATTTTATATTCCTATCACATCATGTCATGATTTTTTTCCAAGATGGCTGCCTCACAAAAGGACACTGGTATGTGATGAATTTGTTGAGGTGTGAAGTAGACTTCAACATTGTGATGCAACTGGGGGGAGGTGCATGCAGTCGCGCGTCAGCACAACGCAGGAACACGCAAACAAAGCTAGTTACTTGCGAAACAAGATCGCGTGTGACTGCCTTCAAGGCGGCTGCCACAGAGACACATCTTGATGGCAACGTTAGTGGGGTGCAGACAACGCGGGAACGACGCAAGAGCAGAAGGATCAAACAGCTACTTACTGTCAAAAATGCCTCTCAATACTGTCAACCCGGGGCGAAACAGAGCAAAACACCATTAGTACTTTGGACACACCGCAGTGGCAACATGCTACGACTACAGCACGCTAGAGTTGTACAACACCGACGCGACGCATGCACTTGGCAAACTCACACTCCCAATGATGTCCACAACTGACCAGTGAAGTTCTACACAAATGTCAACCCACAACATTGGTGTCTTTGACAATTCACAGGGACCCATTTGGTAACATAAATCCACTTACGAATTTATAAATATTTAAAAAATATTTTTAAAATGTCTTAAATTTAATGACGTAATTGGAACTAAAAAATGCACTGAGTACGACTGATGTTCAGCTGAACTCTCGACCAACAATGAAGAATGTTGGGGGAATAACTCTAGTCTTGCGTGAAAGAAATAGGGGGACGTTTTGTATAAAAAAATTAGCTTACTAACTGAAACCCACAAGGAGGAATATGAAACTTCTCATTGCATAAGTACGCTTTGTTTTTAGATGCTAATCTGTGGGCACCAACTGTGACAATACTAGATGAAAGTACTTTTCTTAACCACAAAGGGAGATGTTTATGGAGTGATGGTACAGTGTATATACAATATCTGTCAATTATTTACATGTACAGTTGAGCACATCCTTGCCATGAGAGTTGCCAAGTCACATGCCATGGCACCAAAGCCAGCCTACTCTAAAGATAGTAGATATCACCTAGACATCAGTAGACATCACCTAGACATCAGTACCAGCTATGCCTCATGCAAAACAGGTAAGGTCATGTTAATGTCAGTTCTTAGCAAGCATTCAACAAGCATGCATTCTCTGGACACACTAAGATTATATTGTGGATACACTATCTAACACAAAATGATATACAGAAACACAGGATCAGACCACTGAACAATCAAAATGCAAACTAATGATTTATTGCCATTTCACTTGAAAATATGTTCAACACTACTAGTTATGTATCCATGTGTTGTTTTAAATCTAACAACCTAATCTAAGACTAAATAGTTTTGCTACATATGTTATGATCATATGAATTTTGAATCACATATTTATTTATTGATAACTTTGTATGGGAAACTAAAACAAATTAATTAAATGAATGCATTAAACATAATTGGGTATTATTTCATACTAATACTTTGAACATAAGTTTCGCGTAGATGCCTCAACGACAACAAAACAGGAAAGACAACATGAATAAAAACCTATGATAAAAAACTTGGTGAGTGACAGCTGTCAATCATAGCAGGAGCCTGGGACAATGCCCACATTGTCTGTATATTGCCACTGGCGTCTAGGAGCAACACCAATTAACCTACCTACATATCTTCAAACTAATATTCTAGTATTTATTACAGATTACAACATGTTTTGATGACAGCAAATATATATATATATATATATATATATATATATATATATATATATATATATATATACACACACAAAGTCTAATTAACTTTTTACAAAGAACATCTAGGTCCTGAAAAAATCGACTTGATCATCAGTGGTTTAAATCAAATCAGTTTCTACATTTTAATCATGCATTTATCGTCAATGTCAGAGCAACAATCTACCAATTATGTCACGTATTTAACGTAAAAAAGTAAATGGCAATTAGATGCTATTGAAGGTTCCAAACCATTGTAAATGACAATTAGCTGCAGGCATCAAGCCGCAGCCAATCATTAGATCGTCATTATCGCTACTGCCTAACGGCGCTGTCAACAGACGTTGTTAGTCTTGTCAACCACATGTTGCCATTACAGCATCTTTTTAACAGAAAATCTACTTCCCTATTCATGCCATATCTAGGAGTGTCTTATCAGTGAAATGTTCTCACAGACTATCTAGACTCTCACAGACTACCTAGACTCTCAGTCACCAGCTCATCCAGTGTCTACTTTCATATCAGTCAGTGCTCTCATATAAACTAGATTGCAATTCCAGTTATCAGGGTGCACTTCAACAAATTTGGACAATTATGTCATAAACTTAAACTGTCATATCTAGAATTGTAATCATTAAATCTAAATGTCTCATCAGCAATTTATTCTGAAAATCTACGGTACACATTCAGTATTCTTGCTGCCATATTACCATTATTAGTTGATCTACTCATGAAATGTTGACGTCATTTATGTAACATTTATGCCTGTTCTAGGCTGTCATATCAGTGGCTTATTGTATAAAATCTCTGTCACATATACATCACCACTCAGACCTCCATTACATTATCACTTCAGCCATGATCAGCTGCCCTAAATGCCAGTGGGCAGTAATTCAGTCATTCGTCTCGATTTCCCACCTATCACAGGTAAATTGTCACCAAGTGTCATCACAAAAGGACATGTGAAGGTCCCTTCACTCACCTCCCTGCTGGGTCTTCACGTGGATGGTCGGGGACAAGGGACTGTCTCCGACACTGTTGTGGGCCATCACTCGGATCGAGTAAGTGCGATTGGTCAGCAGGTTGCTGATCGTGGTCAGCTGGGTGTTGTCCACCTGATGGACAGTCCACAGCGAGATCGGCAGGTCCTCCTCGAGGGTGTAGAACACTTTGTAGCCCTGGAAGGATAGGGGTCATTAACATGGGGCAATCTTTGTAGAAACAGATACACGAGATCTGTCGAAACCTGATGTCTGCAATAATGTACACAATTTGTCCGTAAAGTCTCTCAAATGTCTTTTAGATGTAGTGCATTGCTGCATAAGAACAACATTGGTAGTGGTATTTATTGTGCATTTTGAAAACTATCTTAAAAATATTAACTACTGATTTAATGATAGATTTTATGATAAATTTTTCTTACGAGCTTATAATCTTACAGTCTGAAAATGCCAGAAGTGTGACAAACCTTGATGACCCCGTTGGCCTTGTCTGGTTCCGTCCATTGCACCACGACGGTGCTTGAACTCACTGGTCGCGCTCGCACGCGCTGCGGGGGACTGGTCGGTGCTGGAAGGATCATTCATTATCTCGATTTGCACAAGAGAATCTCACACTAACAAGTTAGCATCCAACCAACGGTGGACGCGCTGAGACAGCCAGGAGAAAAAGACGCCAGATGTGGCAGAGTCACGCCAACCGAGACAGTCCGCTGAGGAGCCTTGTAGGAGATAGGACCAGAAGGCAAGAGAGAGAGAGAGAGAGAAAGTGAGAGGGTGATTGGAACCGAGCTATTCTCCAAGGAACCTGCAGGTCTTTATGGGAGACAGGACAGATGGAGTACTGTGTCAATGAGTGACGTCAACATGCGTAGGCAACAGATGACTGGAATGACAAATTACCAATCTCTCCTGGGACATGACGGATGAAGATGGCGGGACATGTAACTACTGGGAAAAAAACCGCAGGAGAAATGGATATAAATAGTGAAATAAAGGACCGTGGGAAACACAAGGGGAATAGAGGAGGTGACAATTTAAGACGTAAAACAGAAGACAAAATAGGACACAAACTGGCAGTGAAGAAAGAGGGGAAGCGATAGATGTAACATAGGCACAGGCTGACAGGAAGAGTTCTACTGGCCGATGCACAGAAGGGAAGAGGGAGAAATGAACAGTCACTGTCACCAGACCACAGGAGAAATAAAAAAGAGAAATACTGCCAATACATGTGAACGGAATCTCATCCACAGGGACTGGCAAAGTGAAATGAACTGGTTAGACGGCCTCCTCAGAAGAACCAGAGACCTCCAGAGAGATGTCCTCAGAGAGCACCGGGCTCTAGAGACCTGCTACAATCACTCCTACTATAACTCCTTCAACTCTCTAAATCTCCAATCAGACACACATAACTCTAGTGGCTATGATAAATCTACCCAATATAACTTACACAGTACTCAAACACATGCGCAGGAAACTTAACCTACTGGGCAAAAAATGCGACAATCTATAATGGGGGTTATAATGAACAAGATGAAAGGTATTTGCCATCATGCAAATGAACACCTAGACATGATGGTAAATGAAATAAGGACAGATACATTCATCAGTGTCACAGATTTCTTATTGGCTCTGTGTAAATGTAGACAGTTTAGCAGCTAACACTTCAACTGTGTTAATCAATGCCAGTAACTTCATGTCCCAAAATAGCATTACCATTATGATTTTTATCGTCAATCGTCTCGCAATTACTATTTTGATTTTTTTAATTTTTCTGTAAAGATTTCAAAAGTGTAGCAAATGCTGACAAGATTTTGAGTATTACAATAACTTTTTTTAAATCGAAACAACTTCGCCACTAATTTGCACAAGTCAACAATAAATCTGTGACCATTAAAATAATGTTTATATATTTAAACTTCTCAAACAACAAAGCATTTAAAAATCACAAAAAATAATATCATAACATAAACAAATAATCTAACAGAAAACATTAGACAATATTTCATGATAAGAAACATAACTTCGGAGATAATTCAGTTAAACAGATCAGGGTAAAATAAGATTTAGTGTAACAATTGCAAGACCTCACTGTGACTACTGCTACAGGAAGCAGCATAAAATGACAGCGAATGCAGCAGCGATACTAACCCTTTTCTCCAGTGCGTGCGAACACCGCATTGCTGGATACACCTCGACCGATATTATTGACAGCGACAACACGAAACTCATAGTCAGTGTAGGCATCGAGACCAAGGATCGTGTAGCCCCTGGTGGCCAGGTCTGTGATTTCCGTGAACGGAGCACCCGGTGGATATTTGTGTTTGTACTGGATCGTGTATGACTCGATCGGGTCTACATTCCCAGAGTTCCACGTGAGTTTCACCGATTCGGCGGTCACCTCGGATGTCGATAGGCCAGTCGGAGGTTTGGGCAAAGCTGGAGTCAGAATTGAACACGGCAAACATTAATGATCGTTGTCAGACACACACAGATAATGAGACAACAGTGAGAGCATGTTTTAAACATAGCGGCAATGACCTTGACCCAAGTGCAATGGGTCACCAGTGCGGTTCGGCAGCGACCTACATTCAGCGAGACATGTAGGTGGGTGGGTTGTACAGATACAGAAAGGTCAGCGAAATCAGTGCAGTTGCAAAATGAAACCGAATACAAAGCAGTGGCTTGTAATGACGGGAACAACCGAAGTGGCTTATCGTAACTGCAGACAGCAGCTACCACATGAAACGGAAAAACTAAATTACATGTATCTTAAGAAAATTATCAAAACCACTTGTGGGAGGAATTCAGAGAATAGTAGAAAGCAAAATATGCAATAGGAGACAGAGGCAGCGCATGCAGTCATCAGAGGATCATCACATCACATCATCAGAATATCATTTTAGATCACGTGAATAACGGCAGCAGTATAAATGAACATGTATTGGCAATTGTGCAAAGAACTATTGCTTCGTCATCTACTACCTTTCACTTTCACTTTCGCAACAGCATCGATGTTGCCGAGGTCAGACGTCGCCACACACGTATAATTGGCCGATTCTAACACGTTGTTCAACATGAGGACGTTCTTCCCAATCGGGATCGAGTCCTCTGGAGTCAGCTCGATGGCACCAAGTCGCCATTTCACGTACGGCATCGGGGAGCCAACCGCAACACACGTGATGTTGACAGAGCCACCTGGTGTCACTTCGACATCCTCGGGAGGAATGGAGAAGTGGGGCGGCACTCGACGCACTGAAAACACCAATGTTCATACGGTGATGGAGCTGAGCAGGAACATCTTTATGTGACAGCAGCAGGTACACAACATGTAACAACTATGTCAAATAGAAAACATTTCTGTCGGAAATAGTGGTGATGTAACTTGGCATGTGATGTTACTGCGATGTTCACATTATATACAATAATATATATTACACTATGGGAAATTAATAATTGCTGACAACAATCATCAGGGTTGTTTGTCTTCAGTGAAGAATCGAGGTAATTCCTGATAATATATTTGTGATATTACTAAAAGTTATTAAAATAAAAAGGGATATAGCAAAACATTTACAGTTTGAAAGATGGCTGTACATTGTTTTAGACACAAATGGCCATTTTTAATCTTCAACCAGCCAATAACAATACAAGTTTCAAAACAACGTATACTGTGAAAAAGGAGAAACCCTTTTTTGAACAACTACATGAAAATGACAAGCCCCTCAAACAAGTGGCTTGTTTTTCCGAACAACGCATCAGTGAAGAAAATGCAAACAGTAGTCATGCGACAATGTATCAACAAACACGCATCATAAGCGGACGAACTTAGATGCACATCCAGTCTGTATCACTACGTTGATTAACGTTCGTAACTGGCGATACGCAATGTTAGCAGAGTTTGGGCACAAACGGCCGACTAGAAGAGTTGAAGCCTGGGCCAGACGCCGTGCATGTCAGAGCTCGCTGCGGACATTCAGACGCATTAATTCAGCTAAACGTTAGTTGCGGCTGCAAAACAAAGTTCACACATGCTGCTGAAAGGGAAATTAGTAAACAACGGAAAAAACAACAAAAACGAACGGCTGCTGAATCACCAGTTTTGAAGGTGTGCAAATTGCAAATCTGCACAATTTAAAATTAAAAAACAACTCGCGATGGCATAGACCTTATTCAGACAAGTGTTAGGCATTATTGTCTAACTGAATTCATTTAGAGCCAATTAGAGTAGCAAAACGTATGCATGTGTCTTCACACACACCAACACATGCACCGCTAAAATTACATTTTATTCTTCATTTTACTTCCACACAAATCGAAAATGAAGAATATACATCATATCGTACAAGTTTGCACACCGTCTGATGATTGCAGCCGAACACATTAGCATTCCTGGTACATTTCCCGTGCTTCAAGGCACGACGCATGCCACGCCATGGGGTGTATCTATTAGAACCCGAACAAACGGGGGAGAGAGAGCGGGACGGGGCGGGGCGGGGTGGAGGGGCCAGGGGCCACTCAGCGTCAGGGAACAACGGAAGCATCAGCCTAGAAATGCCTCGAAGCGCCGCCAGGGCAGCTGCAACCAGTCGACCCCTCACTGCCGTGACCACCCAGGATCCACCAACACTGACTCCGTACATGTGTAGAGGCAAGTACTTCATCTTGGTCGGCGCAGCAGTTTGTAGCAATCATTAAAACCACTCAGATATCAGTTATCAAGACCTCTGTCACAATTTGATTTATAAAATATCTTATCCACAATTCTGTCTATAAATCCATGGCCATTTTGTCATTAATACCATGTACAACTTTTTTATGACATTTGTTTAGTAACTTCTTAACCAATTTCATAACAAAAATGCTCATCATCTTTCAGGCATTTTTTGGTGTAATCGTTTTTATAATTTAACATATTTTAAAATAATTTATTACAAACTGAGCACACCACCGCTGTGTATACACATTATTCACAGCAACTGGAGACTGTCTGTTGGATTCTGGGCAGTCGACCAGAGGAGGTCAATGGGGAGAAAAGACAAACATTCGCGGCACATTCCCGACAGAAGGAGGTCAGTACCTTCACCGGAGGTGGTACCTAGTGGCCGTATAGGTGGCGCTACCGTAGTCATCGGATCTAGCACAAATGGGGATGAGCAATTTTACGTTAGTGCCTCGAAGACGCATCCTGTTTAACATTGTGACAGTTTAATGTCTCGCCATGAGCCGGTCGCCGGCCGTCATTTGTCTCCCGCCGGCTCCAGGCTCAATGGCAATGAGTGATGCTGTTAGCGAGGTACAGAGTTAATCCATTCAGTGCGGAAATAATTACAACATATCTCTAAAGTACGGGTTGCAATGTAACGGAACGAACGAATGAATTAAAGTGCAGTTGAGCCGACGTGTGCATTCCGGCCCAGTCTGATTACTCGCTGCCGTAAAACGTTATCAGTTCCCTACAGACCCAGCCAGGTACTCCCTTAATGAATTATCATATTTTAATGGGACAGTGTGGCAACAACAAAACCCTGTTTGCATGGAGAAGCTGGTGTGATATCTACTTTGCATACCAATAGTGGGAATATGGAATTAAATGTGAAATGTCCACAAAATAAAACGGCGACAGACATAGAAAATTTGAGCGTATCAATGAGCAATGCACTGTTGACAGTTCGGCCAGAGTCTGCTAAATAGTACAGGCTGTATGTCTCCACTTGGAGGCCACAATTATAGTTAAAAGACAACATAGACAACATCGAATATACAACAGCACACATCATTCTGCTATCAGACACCCCTGAAGCTTAATTCTTTAAGTCACACAAATTATAGTTAAGTATGATGATTTGTTTGATATACGGAGAAGCATTATGTCCAATTATATATGTAATTCATAGTGCCACAAGTTCACAACTTCTGTGAGTTGCATATGAGTTCCAAGTGACTGTAATTACTTTAAAATCATACCATACACATATTGAACTGTAAATGACTCATTCCGATAGAGTACTTCATTTATTTAAAAAAGAACTGATTAAATTATCATACAATAAATTTCAAACTCTAAACTTAAGGAATCAAGCCTTCCAACACGTCACTTTCCACACATGAAGATGACATCACAAAAGGAATAAAAGATCACACTTGTGAGACACGTACCTCTCACATAGAGGTTAGCTCCGTATGAGTAGATCACACCTGCGTTATTCTCAGCCACACATTCGTATTTGCCCTCGTCAGACTCCTGACTGTGAAGAATCTGTAGCGATCCTGAAAAACGAACATGAAAAATTGAAATGTCATCGTTTTTTCTTTCGTCACTCCCGCATTCATTACAACAACATTACTAGGCAGTAAATTCCTTTGGTGGAACGTATTTCCACCACATGCTCCATATTAATCAGACGCAGCAAGTCTGTATAAACACATTAAACATTCATAAAACCCAGCAGCAGAACGAGACACCTTCGTCTATCACGGCCACACGCAAAGCGACCGTCATTACGGATGGGTTTTTGCTCGGAAACAATCTGTAAGACAACGGTCTAACAGCTGTCTCTTGATATCACGTTGCTTAATTTTTTACCAAGACAATCATCACTGTACTTTATCCCGGCACAGTGTACCTCCGATGAGTGATTTTGTTAATCCTTCTCGGCGTACTGTCACATTATGACGCCCACCTTGCGTGATACACTCACCATATTTTTTTAACCTTTGCCGGATAGGACACCCAGAGCTGAGAGACTGTTAACGTGGAGAAATCTAATGATTTATCCGCACAGATCAATGATCTACACACGCAACGTAGCAGTGAAGTAATTATACAGCCTACCCCCCAGATGAGTTCATGGTTCTTTAAAGGCGGTCACAAATATTGATCTTTACTTGTCCTATTAATTACATATATAGGGTGGCCATACCGTTCTTTATAAGCAATCAGAAATATCGATCTGAATTGGCACGCATGCCACAGTGCGGGGGATTTCTGCCGGAAATAAAAGTTACGAGCTATTACTAATATAAGTCATTACCATAGAAACAATTTCGTTGTAGTGCCGTGTTTATTCAAGAAGTAGATTGCGTGATCTTTGCAACACATGTTATATTTGCATCGCACCCATGTGTTGACACTGATGTGTACCACTTACTGTTTTGATTGTAGAACTGTCAAAATAGTTAATGTGACAAACAAACACAAAAGTTTTCACATTTATGAAGACTGAACTTTGCACACACACAAACTGACGTTGAATGGCAGATAGTTTTTCTGACATATTCACAGAACTTTTTTCATGAGGATTTCAGTTTACAGCTTTTTTGCACAGAACATTATTTTCCAATTACAATTCATAATGAAGCTGTCTTAGAGTACTGAGGCAGTTTTATATTTTACATCATAATGGATGAGGGTGTTTTCATGGGAATCTGCAGGCAGGCATAACTAAACATATCATGAAATGTAAGAGGACCACTAAGACTCAACAACACTGTTTTTATACTTTGTTTTTTAGAACACCCATAACATGATGAAGACATTGTCTGATCGAAACCAAACAACTGTCATCATAATGATGCCACTACAACTAAGTTGGTCACCTGGTCAACTAGATGGCCAGTCGGTCAAGCGGTCAGTTGGCCAGCCATGACCATCTTCATCATAGCAAAAACTGCGTCTTCTGTGCACTCATGCGTACACAACGTCACTTCCACACCACCGCACTTCATCCGCCTTCAATCTAAACATCCGGTGACGACAGGAGTCTTTGATGTCTCGAGGAGATAATCTTGTTGACAAAGCACAACATTTCCGCGCCCACGGCCACACTGCCCCACTGAAATCATCAGTATCAGATGTCACGCATGGCCGCACAACCGTCTCATGAACCGTCTCGCAGACTTACGGTATCGACCGGTCGCCATAAGAGCAAATTGCACTCGTTAAAGGGGACATCTGATAAGAACAAGTGGTTCACAATCGGCCATAGATGGTGGGACATGTTCCGTGATGCAACAGGGCTTTGTTATTTGCAGTGACATCAACCAGTGCGTATCAACTGCCGACATCTGAACACGGTGACACATCCATTATCTATGTGAAGCACGGCGGTGATAAACTAGATATATTTAACGTTGCGTCATACGATACAGGGGCGTTGTTTAGAGGAATGACTGGTATAGGTGTTGATGTAGGTAGACGGTACAATTTTGTGGGCTTGGTTGCAGGCATCAGAGCACACTTGCAAGACGATCTGGGTTCATCGACTCCTGCTGCCATTTCATAACTCGTTTTGTTCACTCCAGATCACCTTAGTTCAAATGAGTACCTGACTATAGACTTTGTGCAGTCTTTTCTGCATGGCTGAACTTTTCCCGCAGAAGCTGAACTGATACTATTATGAATACGCCTGCCGGGAAATGAGGCATGTCTTGAATGGGTTCATCAGAATGGATGCTACATACAAAATTAGGGGGTAGTGAAAATGTTGTCAGGGGGCATTATGAGTGTGTAGGAGGTTCTCTGAGTGTTGTCTGTAACAATCACTTTTTAATTCTTCTACCAGCTAAATCGTTGAGACAAGTTCTCCCACTGGAACTTGGCCTGGCCTCAAGCAAGAATTAACCTGTGGAAAGGAAGACCTTTGAACATACAACATCTGTTATAGTTGTGGGGTCTGCAGATAGATTGGTGCCCTGGCGTGTGACAGACTGACTTACACATAGGTCACTCACCAATTCAATCCATCAGACCCCACCGGAGGCAATGAAAAAATGGTCTTGTATCCGTGGGTAGATGTTTGTGTCTTATAAGTGGATCTTGGATGTGTTGCAGACACAGGTTGCTACAGGGAACAGTTCTCTGAGCGTCGGCCCTCCTAACACCCTATAATTGTCCCATAGTATGATGACGGGGCCATGCCGACTTACAGATCCTAAATACCAGCAAATTATCAACATATTCATGTGAAACAGGACCACATAGTTTCCTTATTGGTAACCGAAAGTGGAAATCGGAATCTATGGAACTTAAAAGATATTCTTCTTCTTATATTGGGTTGTCAGTTTGTCTTTGCGCATTTGTTCTTGAAGAGCAGTTTGTTTAACATATTTATTGTTAATGGCCGGTCTTGAAAGATTGGATGAAGGTGTCAATCGTAGTATGGACAACTTCTTGGCAGAGAGAGACTGTTGTATAAGTTATAGTTCTATGATTAAAATATAACTCAAACATGGTAGGTGTAGTGATACAACAAATACAGTCACTCACCTGTCTGTAGCAGCTGTAGTCGGGGGTCAGAGAGGTCAACTGGGATAAAGTCCTTGAGCCACATGACCGTGGGGTCGGGGTTGCCCTCAGCCTTGCACACCATCACGGTGTTGCGGTCTTTCTCCACTGCCTTCAGTGTTGGACTCTCCTTTATCGAGGGGTAGCCCGTCGGCACTGCAACACAACACAACACACCTGGTGAAACTGGGGACTTGGGAGGGTGGGGCACAGAGAGTGAGGGAGCAAGGAGAGAGAGAGAGGGGTGAAAGAGAGAGAGAGAGGAGAGATGAGACAGAGAGAGTGAGAGACAGGCACGAAGACCAAGAGTGAGATCACAGACGAAGCAGAGAAAATTAAAGGACTGGATCAGCTGAGGACATGAGACTGCAGACAACACAGCTGACACAAGATATATAGCAGGGGAAATGACAAAAGATCAGAGACTACAGAAAGACCAGGGAACATTAAAGAGACCATAGAAAGATCAGGGATTTTGAGGATACCACATAGAGATCTGGGGACTTTAGAGACTGAAGAAAGATCAGGGGACATTAAAGAGACCACAGAAAGATCGGAGTACTTTGAGGACACCGCATGAAGGTCAGGGGACATTAAAAGAAACTGCAGTTAAAGCAGATGACACAATAAAACATTTAAAGAGTAAGCATGCGAGAGACATAATGGAGAGACACGTGAGATATTCAAACAGAACAAAGAACATGGGACAACTGTGACACAAATCAGTAAATGTGACATGGGAAAGACAGTGGTCACAGACAGCACAGGCAGCAGAGAGGAGAGACAACACTTTGCCTCTCGTGATCTGCTTCTAGAGACAACCGAGATTAGAACCAAGACACAATCTGAGCTGCACTGCATGGCCTTTGTTATGGAGTGCACATTAGTACTGTTCTCACTACATGGAAACCAATAACAGACTGTGATATTTGGAATAATGTTCTCAGTCACCACAGATAAAGGTCAACAGGAGCAAACCTGCCCATCATCACGAACACAAGGATGGACACATGCACCTGAGCTAAACATTCAACCAATTGCTACCAGCGAAACCGATGGAATTTTGGCTGTTGCGAATGCCGATTATGCAACATTGGTGCCACACTTGACCACGCGATGGCGTTCGAATCATTGATCCGACTCTGATGCTAATGCATTGACGAGTGCCACACGCAGCTTGGTGTCAAATCATTCACTGTTCCTCGGTGGCCATTGGTTGATTGGGTGCAGTTCACATGTAGACAGTGAGTGGAGTACTCGATGACTCCCACATGCCCAGACTACACTGCCGGTTACGGCACGCTGACTACATCGACTCTCAAGAGGATGTCCCATGTACCCCTCTTGGGGTTCCCTTTGGCCATCAGCCTTCCTACGTTTTTTGCTCCCTTTTTCCATACACTTCACCAGGGAGTCATCTATCATGTCCAGCATAGCCCTGAATTGAGCAACGATTCTGCCAATGATGTAATAACAGAAATGACATACTGTTATTGGCCAAACATGAACTGTTAAAAATTCTCCTATTTTCCGCATATAAGAACCCATTGGACACAGATGTCAGAATTACACAACCACCATCATTTCATTAAACCTTAATATGTTCGGTTCCAAACAAATGCCACTAAAATTAATTGCATGTGTCCCAACCCTGACTGTTGAACCCGGTAGGAATCACTAACAGTGAGTTTTGCATAACCTCAAAATAAAACATTCAGATAATCTGCATCATTCATCTACTCTTTGCATTTAGTTTTAAATGTGACCCTATCCCTTCTGATAAACATCTGAAATTGTGCAGTGTAGCTCGAGAAAGCAGCCAATACCATATATATTACACATACCCACTGGCTAATCCTCCTTGAATCCTACATCAAGGCACCAGGGCACTCATAAAAGTTAATGTGATGGCAATTTCACAATGACTGACCATCGCAGTCATAACTGGGACGGGGGAATTGAGTCAGGCCACATAACTTGGCACACGTAATGTGCATTACGATCTCCATCCAAGTCCATCAAGAAGTCCATCTTCCTGCATCAGGCCAGCATTATCACATTCCACTGGCAGCAAATCTCTGCACAGACCTCAAAGTACCAGCTAACAAAGTTTCAAGATACTTGTCTTAAATTCAGTGTAAAATTGAGTTACTTCCTCCATCTACACAGGCAAAGTATGCATTTGAGAGAACTGCATCCGAACATGTTTGGCTCATTTCATAAAATTAAAGACTGCCATAAGCAAAGGAAGAACTCTAGAAACTGACATGATGGTTATTTAGCATCTGGAGGAATTATATCTTTATGAGAATGTATGGAAACCATTACTTAAGACTGCACATCTATCTGAGATTATTTTCTGGCATATTATTTTATGGTTTCAGTTCAGACCATGACCATACAAACCTTCACAATGTGACCAGAACATAAGCACATAATGGTGACAACAGAATTTAATTTTTAAACAAAACCTCTGACATTCAGGCTTCAATCCATATCACCTTCATCCTTTACAACTCATGCTTCTGTATTCATTACATACATAGCATGACTAGAACCACATTATTTTGTACGTAGCCAAACCCTAGTTTTTGTATTGCGGCTGTAACCACTCCAACTAAACTGCCTGTCTGGCCTTAGTCTTCATAATATGTCCCGCAGCTAAATTTTTTACATATGCAGAGAAAAAGTATTCCTTTGAACTGACACATACATAATTAAGCTGGTGCTTGTGATCAAACAGCACCATCTTATTGTGGGGTATAGAAAGTTGTAAGCTCACTGTGATAGGCCAGCCTAGTGACCTTGGCAGTGAATTGGTTCATGGGAGACTGTCTGGTAGACACCGTCCAACCCAACGCTTGTGTCTGGATGGTTGCCTCAAGAATAGAAATGTCTGCTTGTTTGTTGGTGTAAGCACAAACCTACTGCAAGGTTGTCTAACCAACACACCCATCACACACTGTGAGAACTAAAACGCATGTTCTGCAGATTATGAACTGCAGGTGAATGGAGCCTGCAGTTAATTATTTACCGTGAAGTCTTTGAAAGCTGTTTGTACGGATAAATGCTGTAATAAATTCTGTAGAATACTTCTGATTAGATATAAGGGATAACATGAATTGTACGTAACTATAATAGATGACACTTGTGGACACTGACACTGTGACAGTGACAGCGATCAGCTGTGGCAGTAGAAAACAGGAGCTGATGGATGGATACTACAAAATACTCGTCTAACAGGTATAAGCAGGTGAAAGATTCAGCCACTCAGGCATGGTGTCTGTCGCGACTGTCGCAGATCCTAAATTAATTAATAACTGATAATCTTTGAAAACAAGCAAACAGCAACTGGATTACAGGACTCAAGCTAGACAGCAATGGGTCAACTCTGTCTGCTGTTTGATATATGTATTGATCTGGCAAGTCCTCGTTTTGAAGTATATAACTCTATTTCAGATTTTTCTATAAAGATCTGGAAGATATTAAAGATAATCTACATATTTACACTATGATAAACCATTTTGTTTAATCATCTAATGTTGAGAAAATAATCGATTTATTGACATAATCAACTAAACATACCTCCACAACAACTGCATATGATTAATATAGACATCATTATACAGAAAAGACAAACAACATTTTACATGTATCTTACTAGACACCAATGTCATTGATAATATATATCTACAAAATTACCAAACATGAACCATAATATATTTGTGCAAGAACTAATCATATACTGCATGTACCGAATGATTCCAAATATTTAGAAAATCAATGAATACTGAATTTGCAGTCATCACAAAGATGAATGCGGACAATTGGATTTGAGCCCTCCATGAATAATGAATGACAATCTCGCTGTGTTCAGTGTCTATACTTGCCATAACTGCAGTGACAAAATTAAGACATTTGAGCTATTTCGGAACAATTCTGAACAACAAATTTACATTGCGCAGTTTATTTGGAAGATATAGTCTGCATAAAGTTTCTGTTAAGAGAAGGCTTCAGGTCTTGTAGTCGCCAAGTGAAGCTTTCATCTGGGAGAAATCTAAATATGTCCGTCACATGTACATCCTTGTAGGAAACCCACTGACAGAAACAAGAAACTATTCCAGGAAACTGGAACTGAAATTGTATCTAGCTGAACGGTTGGCTTCCCAAAATTTGACCTCGATATCAACCATGGATGCGACGTCATGCCACCAAATCTTGATTATGAACCACGTGTGACTTCCTGGATTTGAGCAGGGATAGCCCTGGCTTTGGGATGGAGCAACATCCGATACGACATGATCTGAACCCAGCAGACTACATCGGTTCTGCCATCAGGAACACGTAATCCAATCAGTCGCGTGCCGCTATGTAAATCGAGGCATTAGCCACGGTGTGCGTCGTGCATGCCGACGGGTCGACACAAGCACTCAGACCGACCACTGCCAGCGAGGTGTAGGAAATATTTCTGCAGCCAACGCCACAATATGCAAAGGAATGCGCCACACTTTTCATTTGCACCAGTCTCGATGCAATTCAGAGTGTCTGCTTTCATTTCGGCACGGCACACTGACAATGAATTAATTGTTCCTGCCGGTGCCCGCCTCGTTTATTTGACGAGTCTGTGCCAATTGGCACGAGAATGCGGAGTGACAGTCAGAAGCGCCACCTTGACACAGAACAGGCCGTGGAACCGTATATAAATTGAGGCGACAAACACGTGCAAATGCAAACCAAAATCGAATTAGCGTCCCGTCAATATCGACAGACATGCAGCCAGAGAAAAACTGATGCGATCTGTAGACGTGTGTAGTGGTTACCAGTGGACGCTGGTCAACTTGGGAGTCTGTCTCCCTCCCATATGGTCTGGGCAGCCAGGCCTTGTAGTCCAAATTGGTTTGTGATAAATGTAATTGTTTCCTAGTCTATACTTCTGGGCATTATCACAATTCTATTGGGTGTTGTCTTCTAGTGGGAGATAGCATCCTCAAACAAGGTGCAAGTATTTCCTTTAACCTGCTGCAAATCAGAAGGTGTACTGTTAGTTCCAATACAGTCTGATGCAAGATACATTCCATCAGCCGAGTCTTTGTAGAACCCATTGGTCTGAGCATTGAAAGACCAAACATATCCAAGGCTCCATCATGCCCAATGATATCAAATAGATTGCACTAAGTGGTGATGGTTATTAATGAAGAAAATCACCCAGATATTAACAATCACAACTCACAAGCACTGATAAAACTTACCAACACTGTCAGATTCAGGCGGGACAATTAAACATAGCGAGTCCGAATGCAGCAAGACCACCAAAGAACAATTTGACAAAAACTGGACCATTAAAATAAGAACAATGGCCAGAAACAATCAGTAACAATGCATTATTGGTTAGAATCAAATATGAAATCAGAAAGAGGAAGTGGAGCTGGATAGGCCACAGGAAACCAACACACCACATCCCTGGACAGACACTAAGATGGAACCTACAGGACAAACGGAAATGTGGATGGCCAAGAAACACGTGGCGCACAGACTTGGAGATTGAGAAGGCACAAGCAGGATAGAAATTGGAAGAACTGGATATGAATCCTATATAGAATGAAACGTTTTAAGTCAAGTACTCACATTGCCCGTCCTGGTAGACACTGAGCTGTGCGGACGCTGTCACCGGCTCTCCGATGCCATTTTCTGCGACACATTCGAATGCGCTGTCGTCCCGGTGATACTTGACTGGCTCAATGCGCAGTACGGAGCCATGCGGCATCTCAACGGTGAAGTAGCGCTGGCGGCCATCTTTGATGCGACGTCCGCCCTTGCGCCAGTGGATCTCAGGGGCAGGGTTACCTGACGCCTTACAGAAAAAGCTGACTGTGCCATCCTCTTTGACCTTTGTGTCCTTCGGGGCGAGGGTGATTCGGGGTGCATCTGGAACAGGTGACAGGGAATGGTGAAGATACTGGCTCAGTGTGTTGTCACATGACTTGGGGAAGACATATATTAACTAAGCGTTCGTATACACCTTTAAACTGCAATTATCAATTTTGGTGAACATCTTAGTTTTCAATGCCAACACTTTTAGAGGAGATAGAATTTGTTTTATTTTGACATGTCAGTAATTATCATTTCTAACATACAAAAAGTGTCTGGCATCTGGAGTATATCAAAATGTATTTATCGTAATCGAAAGGTAACGTAGAATGCACTAATGAAGACCGTACATATATGTTTGCAAAGTCACACACACAGAGCGCACGTGTGAATAAGCTGCGGTCATTTAGAACGGTCACTCTGGCAAAGAATGTAATTTAGCTGCAGCATCCAGACATAGTCAATATCCCTTCAGGGACCAGTTATTGTGGTCAGTTATGACAGATGACATGAAGTGAGCTGAGATGGTTAATAAGGTTAGTTTCAGCATGTCAAAGAGGTTAGACGCGTTCTGCTGTGTGGGCAGACATGGTACTCGGGGCCGGGAAAGGCCACAAGGAAAAAGACTGTCAACAACCGGAAACCCGGAACCGTTTTGGGAGCCATCAGAGTGAAGGATGGATGGCCCTACTGAGTAGGCTAATGATTGATCTTCAGACTTCCAGCACGGAGTACCATGTGACTGCCCACGCATGAGACGTCACTGGGGAACGACTGGTTGTCACACGGTTCATGTCGGCGTTAAATGAAGCTGGCGTACACACAAAACATCGTCTGCAGTCACCTTTTCAGCAACTGCCACAACTTGATACAGGACACAGTCACCTGTGCAAGAACTCAACCTTTCTTTGGTGCGACACTGATGAACATGTCCCAGTTGTTTTAGCATGAAATAACATTTCTGCACATACACACTTTGTCAAAATACTGTCTCTTGTAGCAACACTGCTTCAGTCAACACTGTGGACATGAATCGTGGACAACCAGACAATGAGGCTGGTCCACGAAAATTCCAATACCCTGGCAGACATGACACCTGTTGATCTATATCATGCGGTTAGTAACACTTCCCATGCGACAAGATACCCCATTTCCTTCTGATTCTTAGTAGAGCATCGCAATCAATAACTGACATTACCACTGTAGTTTGTGTTGTAAACGGCAAGGGATTTGTGGGAGGGAAGTGGAATTTTTGTGGCCCACCAGTTGACCACAGAGAGTACCTCTCCTCCCTGCTACTTACGTGTTAGGTACTGGATGTACCGGAATTGCGTGTGATTACCCGATTCACCGTCTGTGAGGGGTGGAATGGTATGACATAAGGCACAGAGCCGATAATGATTGCAAACACTAATGGGGGCTGGCACAAACACCACCATCAGGTGGATTCACTGCATACAATGTGGCCAGAAACGAGACGTGATTGCAAATGTGGCAACGGTCTTAAATTTTGTATGATTTCAGAGTTGACTGGTCATACCCCCCACCTGATGGCAATCTTTGGACGACCCCCATCTGTTGCTACAGCTGACCCTGCCTTCAGCAAATCCTCAACCAGATTGTGACACCCCTTTGCTTCAACCAACCATCCGATATGCCCCTTTTCAAGAGTTCTACATCTTGGTAAACACACTGACGATATTTAATTTCTCTTAAATGAAATACTTTCGAGCATTTGAAAGTCCGTGTACAAAACTGTTTCATACACTGTGCTGATGTGTTATTCACTAGAAAGTCCACGTACTGCAGCAATTCAGGAAGCTGCTGCAGGAACAAGTCAGACCTGCAGTATTGGTCAAATACAGAGGTTTGTCATACCATAAGCTACATGGTTGTAAGTACAGTGTGTGTGATCTCCTTCATGTGATGTCACAGGATGCCTGTTTGTGAGTGATAAACCACTTGTAAGGTGTACATAAAGGCAGAGTCTACTGTAGCTGTGTGTATTTAGAACAACAGATGATGATACCAGTATTACCTATACATTCATGTCACACTCTAAGAGCAGCATTGAACTTTAACCAAAAAGTATGACTACACCCTTGAAACCAGCCACTTATGAACTATGAACACCTGTATAAAGTCTGAAGCACCATTCTTCAATGGTGGCTTGAAACCTGATATTTTTAGAATGATGTTCTTAGTTGTGTTTGTTTATTCATTTGTTCAATATTCACAGCAATACTGGAGGGCGTTGACATGGAAATAGGCATTAAAAAGGTTTAAAGAGAAAAAACTTTAATTGCTACAAATGTCAACAAGGACAGAAACACACCGGAATGTCCTTGTTATGCAATACTACTATTTATGTAACATTATTTTTAATTCTTCATCAGCAGACTTGGGCATCATGCCAAGCCTTTGTGCCTTCAACCATACAATGTGACACTGATTCGTCATGACTGCCCTGATGACAAACCAATCACGTTCACCTGGACAGTAAGTGCACAGTGTGTCACAACTCTGTCACCAGTCTTGTGACAGTGTTCAACCACTCAAGCGTGACTGTTCACCACATGTTTGTGTACACAGTGCCACGCTTCCACTTTGTCGGGCACACTGTTAGTTGACAGCGACCTGTCTGTGTGCCCACTCTCACCTGTCAATACCATCAATTATATCACCTGACGATGACGTGTCCTGTTTTATCTCCTTATTTCCTACTGATGGTGACATCACCATTTTGAATACAAGAAATGTATATTTATCAGTTGTCCAAACCATGACAATGTCAAAAAAATAATCTGATTACATAGTTGATACCGAAACAGCAATTATAAATTAACCTATAAATTTTAATTTTCCATTCAGCATTTTAAAGTCGGAAAACTCCATTTCCATCAGGCTGGCTTCCCACATAGAAAATAACTGAATTATTTAAAGTCCCTTCAGAATTTAACAGATACACAATCAATCAAAACAGCTGGCAGGATAAAGCTCACAGTGATGCTGCACAATTATTTACACATGTCTCTGTATCGTAGATGCCTCGATGGCAGCAGGAGAAGTGAGTGGACGTAGGGCGGAACAGTTCTGTCAGGTGAAATGTCAAAGTGTCACGCTGTAGTATAGATGAATGCTGCGTCAGAACTTAACTCTTAACCATTCAGATGAGATGCTAATTCTACAAATGATTCAGATTGAAATGTTAATAGAGGATGACAGATGTAGTGTTTTAAAGCGCAGGACATTCACCTGTCACAGAATGGGTCGTAGTACTGCCTGTGTAGTACAAAAAAGTAATTACACCATGAATCACTTCTTGATATCTTTGCTGTATGGTATTTTAATGTCACAAGATCACATATGTCTCAGCTCTGCAAGGGTCCTTTTGGTAATTTGAAAAAATGACAGAATCTACATCAAAGTATTCTACTGAATGTCACACTTATACTACCACAGGTATGAGCCTGAGCCATGAATGCGTCTCATGTTTATGTTGGGACAAAAACGGAACAAAAAATTGTTTATCGCCATCACGTTGAAAGCATTGAATTCCTCTGACACTACCTCATGGTAGAATGAACAAACAGCTTTAGCGACTCATCTGAAAAACGTCTAACTTCACAGGGGCAAGCACCTAACTACATGAGTGGGGTTGTTACTAGGGTGTTTCTGAGGCTAGGGATCAACCCCCATGACCTCCCTGATCCCTAAAACCATGCCACTGTGTCAGTGCTCCACATGAGGTGACAGTCTGTTACGGACACGACCCAGTCTGTTGTAAGTTCTATTGATCTCACACAGCATGAGTCAGCCATTGCTATGTTTACACGTCTCACACAACGACCATTTTGAAAATTAGAGCGCCTTAATCTTAGATCGCCTTAAGCCATCTAACATACAGGTCGAAAACACATTATTTATAAAAATTACTGCTATGAGTGGTATACTAATTAACTATAAATAATTTACTTACATATAAGCCTAAAGAACTTATTAGGCATTACACTGACTTATACTGAATGAGTTTGACCCCACGCGGTACTACACTGTTTACCGGCGTAGTATCCAAATTCACGGCGACAATTGACTTTAGCATAGCTAATGAGACGCTTTTCACAGAACATTGCACGCCATTATGATCACCCGCTGACGATGATCCCTAGGCAGTGGCCCGGCGGACATGTCATGCAATCTCAACCATTGTCCCGCCGCAGTCATTTCCTGCTTGAGCGCCCAATGAAAATGCGCCACCCACGTCCATTAATTGACTCTCTCGCCGTCAGAGACGCTGCCCGAAGCTGCCCGTCATCTTAGCAGTGTCTCGCGCGCGATAATGCACTTTGCAAAGTTCCGGCTTCAGTGTAAAACGGGTTCCATATTCATTGATTGTGAATGGCCGTGGCAGTGCTGCCATCCTACTGAAGATCTTATCAACAGCCTCACTACAACATCACACTTCACCTCACCACGTGTAATCACGGCACAGTCATATGATGACCATCACTTAGCAATTCCACCCGTCGCTCCGATAGTTTGGTTTCTGCTAGCGATCCGGCTATGATACTGATCAAGATATGATTCTCCTACATAAGTAGTCACAAAAAATGCATTGATAAAATGTTTACTTCATCAGTCACAGATGATAAAACATGTTTCCGCTCCATCGGCGATCGCTCACTCAATGTGAATGGCAAGCTACCTGCATAAACGGGCAAAAAACGACAAGAAAGGAATTCAACAATGGCATGTTTCGGACAAGGAGAGAGATGTGAATAGACAGTAGATTGATCTGGTAATGTTCCCATCATTACCTATGTCCTGACCACAGTGGAGTTGATCTTGCCACTGATAACAAACCACCCACAATGTTCTGTTACTGCTCTCAGCTTCATAACAAACACAATAAATTTATACTGCATATCCTTTTTTAATGTTATTATTAAGTATATTATAAAAACACAAATACAACTTTTATACAAAAATGTACAGCTGTACTTTAAAAATACAAGCATTTATAAATGACCAGTAAAATCTAAATGAAAGAATTAACAATTCAAGTAAGTTCCCGGTAATTACATGCAAATGTTTACAAAAACAATTTAATGGAATACGGATTTATAATGATGTCAAACCCGATCGTAAACTTAAACACACAAGATAAAAGTATACAAAATAAATTAAAATTATTAACTAAATCAAACAATATTAAATTACAGGCACTGAAACATTAATTATTAATCTCTTCACGGTGGATCACTCCCACACCGCCTACAATGTCTGACGTGTTAAGATGATTAGCACTGTGGCTCATCCCCCACTCATCCTGTATTGGGTGTCAACAAAGACAGCCTCAAACGGTGCCTCAGCTATATATAGTGGTCCAGCAGACAGAGCAAAGCCTGCTTGTTCTCGAAGGAAACAACTCCTGATATGTGGCACCATACTGCCTCCTGTCAGACTTTTTCCCAGAGGTGACTACCCGATGCACAATGGCTATCTCTGATCCCTTATGAGGTGAATCTCTGGTCCTGTCTGGCTGCAATCTGCCATCTGTATCAGCGTGTAGTGGATGTATTGCACCGATAGTGATAGTCTTCACTGTTCCTGACCAGACTTACATGTCTTATCCTTCAAAACTGGCCTGGGTTTTATAGAATTAAACTACCTCTCCCATGCGTGTGTCAGGATGTGAAAGATGTTCAGTGAGGATTCACTTCCTCTGATAAGACAGTTTTGGTTGTTTCTGATGACAGAGCATCACAATGAAAAAAGTGCCTCTTTTGTATGGTTCATCTAGAAATTCCACCTATGAAATTGGAAGGCGTTAATGAAAAGATCACTAAGCATCGCCTTCAAAATGATGTAACCTGTCAGGCAGATGGAGCAGCTAGCTTACATGGCACAATATTTTTACCTGATGAAAAGAAAAGTGGTGGTGTGACGCATGACAATAAATAAATGTCGCCAGGCTGTTGACCTTTACACTTAACGGTGCATGAGGTCGGAGTGGTAATCACCCATGATTAGATCACACATTTACGACTGTTAATATTACATGTTTCTTCTGACTATGCAGCTGAATTTATGAGATGCCTAAAATGACAACGCTGGCCTCATTTTCGTAATACACGAACCATAAATGTTATAAATTACACATCTTAATACCCGATATATCTTAATAATGATGCCTTGGAAGACTGAGGTGGATACAGGAAGCTGATCATTACGCTTTCATTGCATTTTTGCTGTCAGAATGGAAGTACTTTGCGATAATGAGCTCTCTAAGACAGAACACACAGTGTCACACACAGACATTGGTGTCTGCAGATAGGCTGCTTACCTTTGCAGTTCAGAATATAACCAGCCCATGACAGTCATAAAACTGTGTATGTACATAGTAATGCATCTTATTCCTTACCATAAACTCTTAATAAAATATATTTTATGTTGGTACCATAACAATACTCTTTAAAGTATTGCTAAAATGTATATCATGACATCAGGTAAGTTCCCCCATAAAATTAAACTGAACCAACGATTCACACAATTTCTTCCAAATATCTTCTGTTCTTTCTGGAACAGAACGAGAAATACCAAGAAAAAAATAATATCATGAGACCCATATCTTGTATTTATCGCTATCTAAATGCAATATTGATATTGATTGCATGTATAATTAATCTAAGGATTACTTTCAATCAACAGTTCTATGTGGAGGGGATAAAACAACTGGTTATTAGCAGTGGCTACCTGCACCTGCACAATAACAGGCTGATAAATAATTCTCAGGTAAGTGATGTGTTATGTGCCGTTTATTTCCCATGACAAATGTAGCTGCTCTGCAGGTACCCAATCACAGGTGCACCATCGATTTCAACTTCCTTTTTATTTGCCACTGCTGCAGTGTCTGAGTGGTAATGACCGAACGAATTGCTCCGTCGTACAGCCATGATACTGCGGAAACAGACATTTTATGGACCAGAGCATTGTGTTCATAGACCAATTTCTATCCATACGTGGAGCTTTTCCATACACACTATACAGGATGGATAAACATTGTGAAGAGTTCCATGTCACAATGAGAAACACTATTTTTGTTTTATATTCTTCCCAAAATGAGACATATTTGAGAAACAAAAACAATTCATCCTTGTATAAGTGAGAATTTTGTTTCAATACATTAAAAATTCAAACCAAAGCAACTGTGGCAAGGCCTGAAAATTTTACTTTAGATACAAATCCTGAAATTTCATGTAGCATTTCATGAATGCTTCTGACATCCACAAAGCTAATCTGATGCCTATACAAAAAGGACAAGGCAGTGAGACAGACTTGTGGTCAGACAACAACAGAATCAACACAAAGTCCAGTCTCTTGACTCTTTCAGTGCTGATCCATAACATAGAAAGTCACTTTCAAGACATCGCTCACTGCATTCAACAGGTGACAGCACTCAAACGTTGGTGCTCTCCACATCGCCATGGAAATGCAGCCTCTGCATGGGGTTGTGAAAGTGAGGCAACATTTGGCTCTAAATTTTGTACGCCTGACTGAACTGATTGATCAAACATCCTGCTTTTTAACATGTGAAGGACAGCCATTTCCTGAGTCGCCACGATATGTTATCTTAATGCTTCACGTGTGGCCAAACACATTGTGCATCAGGCAATAAACCCATTTGTGGCCTCTAGTAATCTGTGAAGCATAACAGAAATTGTCATTGTGTTGACTATTTTTAAAGTGGATTCAAAAGGATGCCAACTCCAGGCACTGTGAAACTGACGTCCAGAGAACTCAGAAGCTCTAATTGATGATGACCAATGACTACCACAACAGGTGAAGTCAGGTGTGAAGACTTTCTCACACTGACAATACCTGCTTAATTAGCCCTGACCAGTTTCTGAATGCTGTCCTTGATAAGTGATTGTTTCTGAAGCCACTCACTCCATCTTCATCTCTTAAGTGTTCGTGGCAGGCAAACACAGTACCGTGTGCAAAGACACATTAGAATCTACCAGGGCAATAAAAAACACAAATATATACATACAATTACATATATGGTAGAACTTCACTTTACGATCATCTCAGCAATACAGTCACCCTGCAGTGAAGCTCACCCTAGGACTGGTCCAAATAATTGCATAACAATAGAAAATAGGAAACAGTCCTTCTAATACAGCCACCTTGCTATTCAGGTCACTTTTGTTGAGGTTCCACACACATGCACCCCTGAATGCATGGAAGTAGTTAGTTTCTTGCTTTGTACCAAGTAGGCTACTGCAAAAAAACAGAATGACTTCAAAGGACGTGTACTGTGGATCAAATAAAAAACGTGGGGTGAAGAACTTTGGCCCAGTAAACACATGGTGGTGAAAGGCAATGGATGACAGACGGCAGCTGTACGATGCATTCACACTACAGTGGACGAAGATTTAAGACAAAATGTCTTGTTTTATAAGTACAGGGTTTTAAGAAATGTCGCAACAATTTCCACAAGCTATTTCTAAAATAAAGTAAAGATTTTGACACGATAACAAATTTATGGCCATCTATTTCAATAACCTGTGCATCATAACCTGGCTCTAACTACTGCCTGGTTCACATTTCTATAGTTTATGTCTCAACATATCAACCGTGAATGATAAATCCTGTGTGTCGATAATCAGATTTGTGAAAGTGCACAGATTAATGTTTTGAAGGTAAGTGCTGCAGACTGGGAGACAGACCGAAGTGTCATTGATCACTGGACTAGACAGAATCATCACCGGGGCAGATGGCATGCATTAGAGAGTGTTTCAGGAAGAGAGTCATTGACCATCTCCACTTCCATCTCCAGAGACCAAAGTGTCTCAGCTAGGTAAAGGTGGATGTCTTTTACACGGGTGCAATGATTTATTGAACTCAATGTTTCACAATGCCTGGACATGATAATGCAGCACAGTGCATATCTTAACAGCAAATTTAACCGTCAACAGTCGATGCAAAAAGTAGGGATACTTGCAAAAACAGATAAGAATAGATCTCCAAGTTAGTAAGTGTTGGTGAAACTATAACAACACACAGTCTTGTACATATTCACTGTGTGTGAGGTTTAGTCATGTGCTCTTGTTTTTGTTTGTGCAACATTCTGTGCCAGAGGCTTTTTACGCAAACGCGGAACCCAAATGCCACCAATCCTATTTTCAGGCTGGAGTCAGGGAGTCCAAGAGAGGTCAGACATTTACCCCCTGTGTGAGACAGCAAGTTGGGCTAGCTCAGACCCTGTGTAGAACAGACCAACGGCTGGCACTGTCCTGTCTTGAGGACACAGCTGAAGTAGGTTTAAAATAACCAAGTTCTGAACAATTTACCCCAACAGGTGTCCTGGTTTTTAATGATCAACTTACAACTGGCCAATGTCAACTGAATGTCACCAGCTGGTAAAAGCACTGACCATCAAGCAAAAGGTATGACCACACCCAGAACAATGCCAGAATAGTAATGACATCAGTGATTTGCATGACAGTAATGGAGGCGATGTCCTCCACTGCAGCATCTTTACAGTGACTGCGGTCATTAGACCCATCGGTCAGGGCGTTCTCGTGCATCTGTCAGGTATGCAGATGCAATCGACACTTGTGGTGAATTTGCGTCAATACCACACAATATTAACACCATTTGCAGTGTGGTCAGGCTCCAGGCCAAGCTGTCTGATGTAATTGCAAGGACCCTAGATTATTACCTTGCCAACACCAACCAGTGGTCTCAATACAGATGATACTGTGGACACATTGGTCTCAATACAGATGATACTGTGGACACTCTGAACACTTTGGTCTCAGTACAAATGACAGTGTGGACACGGAGGTCTCAATACAAATGACACTTGGACACATTGGTCTCAATACAGATGACATTGTGGACACATTGGTCTCAATACAGATGACATTGTGGACACGGAGGTCTCGATACAAATGACACTGTGGACACATTGGTCTCAATACAGATGACACTGTGGTCTCAATTCATGTGATACTGTGGTCTCATGATGCAGTTCAAACAGGTTCCTATGGGAAATAAATGTTAACAATATAATAAATGTTAGAATTAAGAATTTTACTTCAGGAACCTCCAAGAATCGTGATCTATTTACTTCTCGAATAACATCTGAACATTACAAGACTCTACAGTTGACTCCATTGCAGTCACGGGAATTTGAAATATAGAAATGTCTGTTAATAACTAGACTAGGATTTGGACCTACACATTATTGAATAATGTTACCATTAAATATGATTAGACATTTCTCCCCTGTCTATTATGGCCAACTGAGACTGATATCATTACAACAGACTACAGTGTACATACAAAAAGCAATCTTTAAAGCATTGCAATATAGCACCAACTAAAGTGAATCTATAGGTTTCTGCGACCTGTTTTCAAAAAGGAAGCTTGCGGTGATACTGAATAGAACCCCCAGGGACTTTGTATTCTCTTTAGAAGACTGAAGAAGTCAATCTATTTCATGAACTGGTGAAAACAATCGAGCCTAAGATTGATGAAATGCAGGTGTCGCACTTCGTCTGTTGTGATGAAAAGATGATTGCATATTCCAGGCACCGGTCGCCTCACAATCAAATATGGTGCCATCTTGCAGATTCTGTTATTCTTCCCCGGGTCGATAGTAATTAAAGATCAGGCAACACATGTAACGACGCCACTTTGAAGCCTGCAGCAAAGGTCCTGCTTTCCTTAGGTTACTTAATTAAATCGGCCAGGCGAGGTGCATGTTTAATTGGTGGGTTCTCAGTTACATACCAATGCACAGGGCTGCCGACTAAATGCAGCAAGAGAAGTTATTCCAGCAGAATCCAAGAATGAACTCAACTACATAGTTAACTAATCATATTAATAAGCTATATTTTATAACATAATTCCTTTTTCTTTTGAAAAAGGTTCATCGTTATTACATAATGGCAATTTGTTTTCTTAGTATATCTGATAAAGGAACATTTATAGTTTTACTGCAATGCACCATTACAAAATGTGTCTGGAATTCGTTATTATCTAAAGCAATACTTTTTTCTGAACGAAGATGTATAATTTGTTGTTGATAAATCAGAAAAATGCTGCAACTCGCTGTTTATATTCTACCTAGTCACTGCGCGTTCATGTCTGACATTGGAGAACTTAGATAAAATTATGATACCTACAATTAACTTTTGCTTATGTGAGTGATAAAATCAATTCCATGTCATCACACTTTTACAACTCACTGAATTTTGTGAAAGTCATAATATGCTCTTTGCAAAACACGTTATTTATCAAATAACATGTTCAAGTGAACATTAACCATAGATCTGGTGTTGCAAGATATTGACATCAAGGCACACGTGTTTGCTTGTGCATGGACATAATTATATACACACCTATGTGTTGGTAAATAGTGGTGGACCAGCGATGTCCCATGAATGATGTCTGATAGACAAGACCGACTCACTCATGTCTTTCGTTTATCTGCCCCCGTATATATAACTCCCCCTTTCGCTGATACCCACCCCGGCAACACCCTATCCATGATAACTCGAATACATTAAAAAACCGGGTGCTGTAATGTTTTATCGAACCCTTCCTACATTCCAGCAACCGTAAACAATTCCGTAACAAGTTCAGATGCTGACCTGATATAGAGATTGACTGAATGCAAGTCACGATGCGATAGCCGCATGAATGCGAGCACAGAACTGCAATCAGGCAGATAAGAACATTGACCACAACGCTGGTTGACCATCAACAAGATTCGACAGACCCAGACGGAAAAACAATGAGACGGGTCAATGTGAGCGATTCACCCTTCATTCCTGGGGTTTCCAGCGAATGGGGGCAGTGTGTAGAAACAGGATGCAACGGGTGGCCTTATGCTGTCACGTCTTATCTCCTAGACTGCTGTCAACTGGAGAAGGAGGGCAAAATGACAACCAAGAAGGCACAAAGACAAGCTCAATCGCAACCCACCTCTCAACCCTGAAATATTATGGGACAGAGGGAGCCAGCATTCTTCAACACAGCCAGTCGCATTGGCCCAGTTTTTGCGGTATGCCGACTTCGTTTTCATCGATTGTTATTATATAATTATAAGCTGTTGTCCAACACCCTATCATTGATCATTTTGCCCGAGGGCTATCACATCAGCAGGGCAAATATCGTGGGAATTTATTCGTTTTTCGTGCGGGTCCGGTCAAACATGGTCATTAGTCGTCATTGCAGTCAATAAAGGTTGACTTCAAACAACTGCTTTTTCTACCCAGCAATTAGTCCATTGCAGGTGTTTGTGGTAGTGAATAATACTCGACTGGAACAATCTTCGACAGACAAACAAATTATCACAGCCCATTGTGCCCGGCAAAAACCCACAAGAAGGCTGCTGTAGTCGGAACGACAAAAGAAAACACGATCTGAAATCTGGTGCAGAGCCTGAAGCCAAACACGCCATGCACAATGGGATTGTGTGTGATCAGCCGCCCAGCTAGATCACGTTATAATGAACACGACTAATGTATTTCTATATGTGTAAATTGTCTGTACAGACTTACTGACATCAAAGAGGTCGCTTCTTCTACGTGATATAATGAGGCTTTGTTGTTGTGTTCAATTATGCCGTGTATTAGGCCTGCCTGAAGGACTCTGTCCTTATCTCATCCTCAGTTCTATGTCTAAACAATCTTCAAACGTATGATTCATACATACAAGATCAAGCACTTACTGTCTGATAATCAGAAACATTTGTCTACAATTCCGCAATGTCTTAAAACTTCCTGTGCACAATTTGTCCTGCACTTGCAAGTAATAGATGACAAGACACAAGGAATCATCCTAGATGTTCAAACACTGGGAGTGAATATTTCAGGGAATTTCTTAGTGTCACTACTCATTTCAACAATGTAAATTGTGACACCGGAAAAAAAATTACATTTAAATTTCAACAATGTAAATTGTGAAAAATGTGTAAATAGCTGTTCTAGATATGAACGACAGTTATAACTTATGCACCAATTTGGACACATTTCTACACCATTCCTATAAACAGTGATGCCATAACTGTCAAAATTATCTACTAATTTAACACCTGAACTTAGAATTATTAATCGAATATACTTTAGATGATATTATACAGATACAGACCAATAAACAACAGCTAAAGCTATTATTATTATTATAAAGCTATTATTATATACTATCTGTATTAAGATACATAGTAAACAAAACAACATAATTTTTATAAACAACGCGTCGTTTGTTTTTCTCCGTCTGATACATTCAGTTGTTTTTAATTAACGACGTCCATTAACTTCCATAGGCCCTCCAGTATGCAGTGACACCGGTAACAAATTCTGAATAAATTCCACGTGCTGATTAATAAAACAGTTTTCACTGCATGTGCTGTGGCATGAAGATGAAGTGGCTGGTCCCGTAATGGTTTCCGCACTGTTGTTATTCCCAGTCACTTTAATCCTACAGTGGCCATGCATTGTCATAACATCGTGCAATGCCTGAATAATTTATTCCTCTCCGGATGTTACGCTCCGTTCTCCCACATGCAAACCCCGAATAAAACGTCTGCTCCATATCCTGGCCCATCAGGCAGGAATCCGCAACAATTTACGTTTCCGAATATGGACGTTTTATGTTTTCGCTCACTAGTCACATGATGCGCTTATGTTAGTTAGGTGATACCAAGACAACGTTTGGGATTACTGATAGACATTCGCCAGGTGCTGGAGATGTTATTCTTGTGTTCATAATCGAGTTAGTTTGGAACGGCATGACACATTTGTGGGTCTTGCACATGCACGCATGCAATTAACGCAGTTTGTGTGCAGCGCATTTCATTTTGTAAACGTCAAGTTGTCATTTTGAAGAAATTACGTACTCATTGCTAGACAATCAGTCAACCGGTTTAGTGACAAAATGACGCAGGAAAGCTTCGTGGAAACATGGGCTGTCAGCACGCGGATATTGTGATTGATTAAGTTGCCTCACCACAAAAAATACCCCCAACAAATGTTTCCTGGATTCTAACGATGACACAAGTAAACCCAACTAGGCTTTTCCAAACAAAAGCTCTCCTGTCAAAAGAACAATTTGTTAATAAATTTATGGCGCTTTTTAGCAGTAATACGTAGAAATGTTACTTCATAAATTATTATTACAAACTACATCAAGGCACTTGGTATAAAATGGTATGTAACATTACTGCCAATTCCCTAAGAAAAAATGCAAATTTCAGTAGTAATAACATCTTGACTGCCATTACATTGATTACTGTAATATAATATACCAATAAGAAGGTCACAAATACAATTTTATTTTTTATTATCTGTTGAATGTTATAGCAAATTTCAATGGTAATTTATAATACATTTTTTAATATTCCTTTTTGAATGTAGTCAATTATATGGTTCAATCTGAGTAATGAGAGGATAGTCAGAATGGAACATAATTTTTTCCCCATTATGCTTACAGACTGACATGACTGCTGCTCTCTGGTGAGTTAATCACATTGAGCTGTGGGGATTAGTTCTTACTAAGTGGTTAGTCTGCGTTATGTCACAAAGCTTCCTCGCCCTAGAGTCCACGCGTTTAATTGCCACCACCATGAAGCCTGCAGTCCGGCACGCCATCGCATGAGTCGCTCGCACGCGACGCATGCACGCACGTAGGGGATTCATTCATGAATACAATGTCCGTAAACCCGACCTATTCACCCGACCTGGTTACTCTGGTAATAGGACCCTTAATCTGCATAGTGAATTAGACATGTTTCAATTGTATGATTGGTGAGACGTCGTCATGTTACGGTGGCAAGATGTTATCATCATAGATTCATTGGGAATGTGAAAGCATGGGTGAATAGCACTCAGGTACGGGTGTTTTATCTTAGTATCAACAAGTCAGGGGGAACGAGGGTTAGTAGTATTTACCACACGGGTGCTGATAGGGCTTCCGTGCGTGCATGCTGCGCTTGCTAACAACATCGTCCGAAGGGTGGACTGTGAAAATATCGAAATGGTTGTACTTACTGTCTGCATGAACGAACTGCGACACAGCGACAACGAACAAGACCAGGGGGAGCCACCCGTAGGCTGCCCGCCGTCGCTCCATTCTAGCTGATCGGACTGCTAGCAGTCGTTAGCGGCCACCTGAAGGGGGATAAACGAAAAAGCGGACATGAGTAGATGTAAAATGGTTGATACTGGCCTGTGACGATCAACAACGTCAGACATCACCCTCACTGAAAATCCCTGCATAAATCAGTGCGTCTGTCAGCACTACAGTGGGTTACTCCACGGATGGTCTCTGATCACTGCAGATTACAGTCAATGCTGCTAGTAGCGTGAACACTTCCTGTAGTCGCTGTTAGCACACCACGGCTGTCAATAACACTCTCTAACCGTCACGCTGTAGAAACCAATTTACGATGGCCGCATTGGTAGTCCGGCATACATCCACGGTCACTCAGACATGGTCAACTGGACATCGCAGGAATACAGTGGACACCTAGTACGACAGGTCGACTGTCCTGCACACCACAGTAACACTTGGCTTTCTCCACACATGCATACACACACACTCACTCAGTGCTCACCCACATACCAGGACCAATCAATAAGTAATGTATGGCCTATGTAGGCCAGCGAGCAGCCAATCAGCTTGCACCGGGCCGGCAGCCATGTTGCCTGTCTTCACGCTGGTCGCTTCACAGTTGATTTAACTGTGTCATGACACCCGGTCGGTCGGGAGTCACTCAGTGACTGTAGATACTTGTGGGAGTACTACGAGCGTCACCAAAACAATGTTGACATTATTACTATGATCACATTCAGCATTCACATTTGCCTGGGCTCATTATAGCTCATCTTTGTTTTGATATTTGGCAAAGTGATTTATTCTTAGCCATCATGTTTTGTAATTCAAACTGGAAACAGTCTTAAAATTTGTTTAGCCACATTTGTGTAGCCACTGATTAGACGGCTAAAGGGTAACATGAGCCCAGATTGGTACTGTATATTTTGCTGGAATTTCTTTTATTATTGGCTCAGATTGGTACTGTATATCTTGCTGGAATTTCTTTTATTATTGGCTCAGATTGGTACTGTATATCTTGTTGGAATTTTTTTTTATTGGCTCAGATTGGTATTGTATATCTTGCTGAAAAATTGTTATATAATAAACATTCACATATTTCACAGCATGGAAAATTGGCAATTACAGCTGAATATAATGTTGTTGACACATAAATATATAACTACTTCACTGATAATTAATTTGATTGGTTTTCATATAATAATTAGCTATTTTTATCCATTCTCATTCACACAATTGCCGACTTCCGTCAATTGCCAACAGACTGTTATTTATACAATTAGGCTTTCTGGACATTTGCCCAATGCCCGCAGCACATGCTCTTGTTATCTCTGAATTCTAAAATTAGTAATGTATTAAATGTGTTCATCATTGCACATCACAGAGTTAGATCATGGTGCACCTGAATGTGGTGTAGTTTGATACTGTATGCACCTATATGGAATCATGATACATATCTATGTAAAACTAGTTATAACATATTGCCCAGTCTGGGTGTCAATATGAATCAATAAAATTATGAAACCCCCTTGGGTACAGTGGAATATGTAAGAGATATGAAAGGGACCTGGTGACCCTTAATAAGCATAACACAGCCACAATTGTGACAATGTAAATCACCGACAGGTCTGCATTCAGCAAACCTTATCACTTCATCCCAGAGCCTAAATGATACGCTGACATCTGGCAGCATGAATTACTGACCAAAATGTTGGAAACCTTGTCAAATTAATTTTTGTTTAATTTCTGGCAACAAACAAACGTGATGACATTTTCACAGTACTGAATGATATAGCTGATTACAATTTGTCAAAAAAAGCAAAAACTGATAAATGACTTTACAAATATGAGTAACAATTATAATCTCATTCTCCCGTTAATATCGACACAATCTGTTGACATTTAGCGAGAGCATTAACTGAATGTTGAATGAATGACAACAGCAGAAACAATTAGCAGAAGTGTTCAGCTTCTCCAACATGCTTGTTGTGCATATTATATGAGCACGCATATTACCTGTATGGTAGACGGATGTAAATTATTCAAGTGTGCATAATGACATCTATGTAAGGTAGACAGCAGGCTGCATTAGGCTCCCGAGGTAGAGACAAGCTGACAATAAGGACAATTACTAAACATGCCCCTGCTCCCAGCGGGAAACTTGCAATAGGATTTCACAGCTTCTAATGGATTGCAATTGCATTGGGATAGAGCACAGATGGCTGCAGATGAGATTGTTTCAGTCGCGCTGGACATTTCATGCAGTGTCAAGTCTGGCGTTGTGGGTGCAGGTGGGAATACAGGGTAACTGTAGGCACCCTGAGGGGTTCTGCATCACAAGAGGGGTGCAATGGTGTCACATGTGTTCACAGGTGTGAGAGTTCCATGAGACCATCTGGACACAGAAACTGGAAGAATGCAACAGACAGATGACTATCGGGCAGTCATTTTTTTATACGTTCTCTATCATTTTGATGACAGTAGGCAGAGCTGGGATACTGTCTGTCTGCGTGCGTGCATGCGTGCATGCGTGCGTGCATGCGTGCCTGTCTGGGAGTGAAGAACAGGTGACCAGAGACACAGAGAAGTAGGACTAGTGATGAAAGGAAAAAGCACCAAGTAACATGGCCAGCCTTCCCTAGACCTCAGAGACAAAACGGACAGCAACAAATAACTAATATTAATACCAACTAACCAATGACAGTCCGTCACATGTCTAAACCTTTCAACCTTGCACTGTTTCAGTGACACATTAACAACCACCGGAACTGACACACTTCTGACACATTTATTTACTAAATATGTCTCCCATACTTGTAACTGACCACACTGACCTCTTGGGTGTACTCGGCCAGTTGTCAATCAGCACCGTGTATTGATTGATCCATTCAGGCACTGAGCAGAACTTTGACAAAAGAACTGGCCTGTACTTGTGACACACAGCAGTGTCATAATATACCAGAGACTCGCTCCAGTGCAACAGACCGTCTTTTCAACATGTTTGTCTCAGAGCTGGAGATGGTCTTTCACAACCGGATCCAGTTACAAGGAACAGGAGCTGCAGATACACAGATCGCCTGACATAAAGGACCACACGTCTTTTTATAACTAGTTACACTGGTGGTCTTTGTCTTTTTATAACTGGCTACATGGGTGGTTTTTCACAGCAAGTTATGCAGTTGCTGGGTGATTGGTGATTTATCTATTAGGATACACGGTTTCCCTGTTAGAATGGGTGATTTTAAAAGGCAGTGTTTTGTTAACGGGAATACCTCGCCCCCTCA
This sequence comes from Ridgeia piscesae, assembly GCA_025642075.2. Lineage (NCBI taxonomy): Eukaryota > Metazoa > Annelida > Polychaeta > Sabellida > Siboglinidae > Ridgeia > Ridgeia piscesae. The sequence continues at coordinate 382,493 of JAODUO010000469.1, forward strand.
ACTCGTATACTAAGACCTAGTTAACATAGGTCAACCCACAGATAAAGCCATAACAGTGGTGGTTTTCTCATTCTTTCAACACACTAAACACCTTTTTTATAGAAACTATGTGTTTTGTTAGTAAGAAAAATGCTATGATAAGAACTAATAATTTTTATCATGCACATCAGTAAGATCACATAATAGTGGCAATAAAAAATTTGGTCTAGGATATTACCCGAAAGACACATCAATATGAAAGACTATAGTGAACCTGTGCTAAATTTGGCAGAGCTGTAAATTTGGTGTTAATGGATTGTCAAACAAATTCATTGTGACACTTCACAGGTGATCTTTGGACATTACGTGACACGTGCAGTGTTTTTTCTCTCATCGTCCCACATGTGACATGGGCGCCACCTTGCCCTTGTCTGCGACACTACGCTGGTGTCTTTCGTCATCTACAACCGCTGGAGAATCAATACTTCACACCAGGGGGCTCTATAGGGACCGCGTCCTTCACGGGAACGTCTCGAGGAATCTGACCCGCTTTTCCACTGTCACATCAATGACGGTGAGATCAATACGATTTGCAAAGCAGATGTGAAACCAGTAATCACATTTTAACGCTAGTCGCCAGAGACCAAGACCAAGCTGTCGTCGCTGTGTCAACGCAGTCTTGTCCCCAGTGTTGTGGTGCCGGCGTGGTCCTGTCCCACGCATTGTGGTGCCAGCGTGGTCGTGTCTGCGGTGAGAGACAATCTGTGATGCATAAGACCTTCATGTCATCGGCCCACTCGATTAACACCACAATGAGAAAGACAGTGGGCTGGCCATTAGGGTCTGAGGTGAGGTGACTCTATCAAGTCTCCCAGAAGGCACGATCAGTCCTAGAGCTGAGCCCTCTCTGTGGGTTTCCAGCATCTCAACTTACAGATTGGTCTACTTACTTAATACTTGATCACATGGGAGTTTGTGTACTTCACTAGAAATGCTACATTTGCCATGGACTTAGAAACAAATATAAGTCACTCACAAACTGTGAATATGACTAACTTTTGTGCACAATTCAGGAGCGGAGTGGAGTAAGTTCTAATATTGTTAAAGTAAATGTCTACAATTATCCTTATTTCTCAGCCAATTTGTGAAATTATAATTACTGAAAAGACATGGTTGTATTTTGAAATGTGCATTTAATTATTACTATTTATGCTTCAGGTGCAATGAAATTAATTACTGGTGATAATCTTTGTTACACACATTGTCCACTAAGGGCTACCTATAATTTCCAAATAACAGGTCACACGTTACCCAGCAGGTGGCAGTACCGTACGCATACTTCAAACCACAGTGATCGTTGGAGTCTGTACATCACAACAGCATCGAACAACACAACTATCAGTTCATATAATTTCGCCTGGAGCGAAGAATTTGTTTGAAGGTAGTATACTCACGATAGCATGCCAGACAATGTTTCCTATCCCAGCCCCGAAAACAATGGGCCAAGTCAATTTCATCGATTGCCTTTATTTGTATCCGACATGATAAAAATCAATGCTGAGGGCAATAAGGCGCGGCGTGTGAACCGTGCATGTCACTCGGCTGGCTACGCCTAAAGTCTCTGCAGCCTTTTGGGAGTCACGGGAAAAACCAGCTAAATCCATGGTAACAGCAGTCGGTGGGAACAGCAAAACAATGGTGGAAACTTCGCAACAAACACACCGAGATATCTAAATCAGATACCCGTGGAGTTGCCAGCGAAAGAGCACTTATTGCCTACTGTTACATGTGCCGCTTCAGAAATGATTATCTTTGCCATGACTACTAAATAAAAAGCCCGCGCCTGAAATAGCGCAAAATTAGATCTGCGACAAAGGGGAAACGCACACTATTCTCTCTGGCAGCCGCCATGGAACATTTAACATTTCTGTGGCGACTTCAAAACTGTCTTTATCTGTAGTTAACTTGGTGGTCTTACCACCCAATATCAGGGGTGACAGCATCACCCTACAGGTGGCACTACTGTAGTTTCATTAGGTGCTGGACAGAGATGGTAAACACAGAAAGGCGTGTTGGTATGCAGAACAACAAAGACACAGTGTCTACTTCAACAAAGACCTTCTATCGTGAAAATATTTGCGACATGTTGTCCAATGATTCCGCTGCACAAGAAGAAGTGTAAAAAACACATCACACATTCCTTTTCACCAGTGATGGAAACCAAGAACTAGGCCAGGTTAAATATAACACTTTATAAATAGACCTGTGACTAACATTGATACTCTGCAGCACGGAAGACCACCTGATCTGGGATACCTACTGGAAGCAAATCCACAAAGCTGTCCAGGGCAAATCAATCTTAATTTTGTTTATGAAGCCATAAAATCAATGCAGATCACTCTTATTTATACTGAATTTAATCTAGATACTGTAATGAAATATTATCTCCCTGCGAGGTGTCGTAAAGCCTTCACAAATACCTGCAAGGGAGGCAGTTTCAGGTTTATTGGCCACAGGGAGGCACAGCAGCAGGCTTCATAAAGGCAAACCTCCAGGGCAGTCCTTATTTATCCCACTTCCCGGTAATGATTTATGCAGCACTCGCTGTAATTAAGGAATTACTCCGCACTTCTGTAGAAGGTCAACACCACAAGTGCAGTGCACCGCCACATCTGCTACTGTGAACAACATCTTCCTGAACCAGTGCAGTGATTGACAACACCCTGGCAGCTCCCAGGCTCCCTTCTACGACACATGCTTCTTACTGCACTGCCAGTCAGCAACTACATGCACATCTCAGTCCCTCTGTACTGGAGCTGTTATCCTCCATTGCATGAATGCCAGTTAAATGGTACCACTTCGGACATGGTACGAAAGATATACATCCAACTTGTTGAATGCTCACTGTGCTGCTACAGAAGGGTAACCCCATTACTTCTAGATGACATGACTGGGATGATTTGATACCAGAATCTTCGGTTCCACGCTGACCATGAAATTACTGACCCAGTGGGTCCACTTTGCACCCAGATACAGCAGTGAATCTACAAATGTGCAAATTGTGCAAATGTGTCTCTTTGTAATAATTAAAATATCTTGCATATTTAAATTCACCGGCTTTGCTCCAAATTTGGTAAACAGCTACTGAGAAGGCCAGTAATTAAAAGTAAAAGCTGTTTCTAGAGTAAACACCAGGAGTTGAATGACATAGAAGCCAATTGTGATACTCGGATGACTGTCGACTCTGTTTAGAGACGTTTGTACAGTACACTATAGGCAATGTAAACATAGGACTACAGAACTGTCCTCAGATGTAATGGGTCACTGGGTATTCTCAGTCTACTTATAGACTGTATTCCAAAGACGAATCCTGAAGACTTATAACGGCCCTGAAATGAGGCATTATGTATTGCCTGCAACAATATGTCTTTCAGGTGTCTGGAATGCGACTGAATAAACAAACGTCCACCACCAGGTGTCCGCTAGTAAATCTCCTCACTCGGTGAACTTGACGGTCGTTCAATGTGACAATGAGTACCATTTAACAGACAGTGTTTTGACAGCAACGACAAAAGTCGCTGGCAGTTGAAGTGCTTCAAGTCTGCTTCTACAGCGTCAAAATGATTTACACTGACAACTGCAGTAACCTTTTTACAAGACCAGAAGGCCATAAAAACTGAAAAAAACACTAGTGTTAGAGAGGGTTGGCAATATTTTAAAATTCCATTGTGTTGCAGTGTGTGTGACTGGACTGAAAGTTGTTACTTTGCACCTGTTCAATGTGTCGCACTGTCAGCACGTTGACACAGTCGCATGTTTTTTAACCGATCACCTTTAAAACTGTTTTAAACGTCTAGCTAATATTACAACTGAGAAACGGTGGGATGATAAATTTCCCTTGTCAACTGTAACTTTACTTGTAAGCTTTAAATTGCATTAGAGAAACCAGTGAATATGTGACTAACTGTAGCCTATATAAAAATAAGACTTTCTGATCCAAAGTTAATTAAAGGCAAAATCACCTGAGGACATGGCATAACTAAACCCATTAGAATGTGGGACAAACACTGCTCTGCACATTATCAAGTTTGATGTATACCTGATACATAAGTTGGACTATTTAGATATTACAGATTGTAACATCATTACTACAAAGTGATTCTCTCCCTTCCCTCCTAGTGCATAACTACACCAGACTAAATGACTAATTAAGAATCTCTCAATGGGCTTATGAAATAACAAAGTGAAACTTCTCTAAACACTGCACATTCTTCTCCAACCACGATGCAGCAGGTCAGTGACAGCATCAACAGTGCTGCCCCTGGTGATCAAACTATGAGATACATTGCACAGCAGATCAGTTCAGAAAACTCCACACACCAATTAATACATTCTAGCAAAGGAGGAAAGCAGCACCCATGTGTTTACTGGCTAAAAACTGAAATGTTTATTTACACTGAACCATTTACAAACATGCACACAACTCAAGCTATCCCATCCCAAGTAAACAAGCTCTGGACTTTGATATGATAGTGGCGCCACCTGTTGGATACACTACATAATTATAGATCTGATACGTTTTTCCTGACTGTCAATGTTTCTGGGAAGATGCCAACTGGACTCAAGGAACTCTTGTTACAGTTTCACTTGTGGTGGAATGTGACGACAACACCAGGTCTGTCACGGACCTGACTGGAACAAGTGAGTGAGCAGGAAATGCCACTGTGTGTCACAGCACGTACTGTGTTGTCAATAGTTAGTCACCTAGGGTCCAATGATCACCACCCGACTTGTATTCAAACAACAGACTTCAGTTTAGTTGACAGCCACTCATTCTCAACCTCGTCATCGTATTTATATCTCCAGCAGATAATTTTCATCAAACATTCAAGAATTATTATGAATATTTAAAGTTGGACATTACACCTTAACTGATAAACATGAGCATTTCAAATAGTCATTCGTAAGATAGTCAACAAGTATAATCAAGCTTCACTGGCTATAAGTCATTCTATGAAACATTGTCTTGTGTAAGAGGCTTTTGCATTTATAGAAGAATCAACTCATAATGGCCAGTATCTAAATTATGTTCTCAGACTTGATAGACTGTTTTCCCTGTGTGATCATTACTGATCATACAAGGTAATCATACAGGGTAACCGTACATCGGAAAGTAAAACGTAAATAGGTAACAGATAAAACTTGAAAATTTTGCTATACTGAGACGGCTCCAAATGTAATTATATAACCTAACCATTACATAATTTCTTTGATGTACCTTACGTGCAAAAGGTATGTCACACAGGCTAAGTGCATATGTACAGTTGTATGCACATACGGGTTGAAATTAATGTAAAAACGTGTTAAAACAGCTGCTGGCCAGATATTGTCATGCTGTGTCACGGCAGGATCATCAATACAGTAACAGAAACCATTGCGTGTCATGAGACAGGAGGTGCGTGCTAGCATGGAACACCAGCAAAAAGGGATCGACGATAACTGAAATGTGGGCGGTATCGCTGTGTAATAACAGCAGTTAAACACAGGTATAATATTTTATGAGTACAGTGTATGAAGATATAATCAGCACACTGGTGTGGGTGTTGATTAAGAAAACCTTTTAAGAAAGAGACGAGAATTCATGCGGGGGATACAAAGGAGATTCTGTTAAGACACGTCACGCACCTGCCATGGCTTGCCTAAGTTTACCTCCTGCCATTCCTAAGGGAACATCTTTTTAACGATGACCACAAAACAGAAAAACAACAGCGGTATCAGATCGTCAAAACGTCATGTTTTCTTGGCTCAAGTACTGCACAAAAATCTTGCTGTGCGAGTAATTAAGGTGATTGTTAACTAAAGAGCCACTTTACCAATCTGGTAGTGCCAGGTTCTTGCACAAACGTTTAAGTAAATTCAAATAGATCTTTGTGATAGCGGCATTGACAACACTATCAATTTACAGGTGCCTCTTTGAAGCCAATACAAACGCCACACAGTAGTACACACCTATTAGCAGGTGACATAAGGGACAACACTCGAAATTAGCAGCGAACATGAATTTGTGCTTCCGGAGACAAACTATCACTTTTTCACTATGCCAACCCCCGCATCTTGTGTAGGGTTCCCAAGGCATTTAAACATGGACGTCACATGGGAATGCTGACCGTATCTCACAGTGATACGATCTCCGCACAAATATAGCTTCTTTCAAGAGTAACCCGACCCAACAATCTGGATGTTCAGTATTGTGGTCTGTGCCTCCGAGCTGCCCTGTGACCCTGCTGACCTATGTTTACCCTAGGGGCGACGTTCTCTAAAGGTAGATTTGACTGGGGGTGTGTTAGTCGTTCACCCACTGGTCAAGCTATTATTGTCCAGTATGACTCCTCTCTTAATTGGTTTAATCTCGGGCAGAGAACTTGACCTGAGGGATATTTCTCAATCAGGTCAAGGCAATAATGAATGGAACCCCAATATCTCTGTTTGGTGACAAAACATTTTATTACCACAACCAATGGAATTGCTCAATTGTGGAAATAAACGGTGTTCGTAAATGCCACAATATAAACTGCCCTTTCTCAGGTCAGTGAATATGTCAGGTAGAATCAGTCACCGCCTTAAACTTGATTAAATCTGAATAATAAATTCCGATTTGGTCCCCAAATTATCTTTTTTGCAGATATGCTGGTACTCATCCCATTGGTGGAATAATTAGTGCCTTTATCTAATCTCAAGAGAATTGATGTATGATCAACTTAGCTCCAACTTAAAACGATGTTGTTTGTTTACCAGCCCTCATGTTCACTTTGTTTGATGAAAAAAATGCACTTTTTCACCGAGACAATTAAGTAGAATTTGAGACGAGAACTATGTGGAGTCAAACAGAGCACCACTAAGTGTACGCCCCTGTCAGTTTTTAACACAGCCTCACATGCACTCTCCACCCGATTGGGTTTCCGGCTAAATTATCGTGACGATAATATCAAATACTTTGGAATTTGCTTTCTGTTGGCAAAGATATAAGAGGAGACTCACACAGGCCCTGTTATTACCTCGACCCAGATTATGCGTTAGCTACGCAGCTGTCATGATCCACTTGTCAAGTTGCATCTGACTTTTGTAAGCACACGTCATTGCATTGATGTTATGCCACTGGTCGAGTAAGTGGTTAATTTGATGTGACTTCGATGAAAACAAGAGTGAAAAGGTTTTATTGATGGCGTTATACAGATAACAGGTGTAGAATTTGCAGCCATTTCTACGTATACAAAAATGTCTGGTCACTTAAAACCAAGTGATGTGGGGGGGGGGCACTCACTATAACAATTTTGCTTGGTTAGAGTGTAAAGAAAATGAGGGTAGAGTGAACGTATGCTAATAATTCTTTACTACAGAGGGACAACTGCACATTTTTTTTAATGTTATAATATAATAAAATTATTGATTTTAATTACTTTGCTCCCCCAACAATTCATACAGTTCAGCATGCCTCTGTAGTCATAAGGACACTGATAGACACAATGCATTCATAATCCAGAAGTTGTTGTTTTATAGGAAGACAAACAATTCCAAATTTGTTCTTTCTATTACTGTTATTAAACCAGCACATATACAATCAACTGAAGTAGAAAGAAGTGAAAACGAAACAAAAGGAGAGGGCAGAAGAGAGACAAGGGGAGACTGGGGCATTTATTTTTAACATGACTTACCGGTACATACAATACAAAATGACTATATTTTCACAGTGATCAGAAGAACATGTAAAATTTTAACAAACTACATTGGTCAGTCGGACCAAAACCAGACTGTGAGGCCAATTGTGAAGAAAAAAAACATTCACATTAAACTACCCCCTAGAAATAGGAACTTCAGAAACAAGTAAGACTGAGACCAGTTTCTTCAGAATACAATGACTGAGATGGGGGACTGTAAGACATGTTGATCAGGACAGTATGGAATGAATGACAGAATAAAGAACACCAATGAAGGACGAGTATCGAGGCCAGCCTCACCCTACTGACAGGGGCAAGGTATAGATCAACTATTAATAGTGATCGCTAAACATATGTATCTTCTAGGTTCCCATTTATTAATGTGTAACTACCCGAACATTTGTATAGCATTGTGATAATATCTCATTACTGCAAAAATTTGCTATCACTTTATCAAACATGTTAAATGTCAACACTGAAGTATTCCAGAAAGTTTAAACAAATGTTTCAAAGGGCCAACATAAAATTGTTATCAGTTGTTTATCGTTATCTGATGAGTTAAACGTAAATTCACAGACGCCCTTTGTGAAAACAGTTGTAGCTTTGATCTTAACCAAATCTAGCCGGTGGACATGCCGAAATTATACACCAGGTTAGTGGCGCAGAACCTTTTAATTTTTAAGACCACCCAAAAATCACTGGATGAGGTTATTTAAGTTGACACAGTCTACTGAGTGTACATCGGTCTGCTTTTTCTCTGATAAAAATTATCTAGGCACATTCAAAATTGTTGACCAGATACCTTCTCGTGTGTTTCAGTGAAGTTTTAAACAGTCATCATTTAAGATGCTTTTTGCAAGTAACAAAGCATTTTCCCCCCAAAGAAGTTGTGCCAGTCAGTTTTTAATATAATGACAAAGGTTAATATATTTACAAAGTTCCAAAATCAAAGTTAACTAATACATGTGTGCAAAGTTAGACTAAAACGTTGAATGAATGAAACTCCATGTATCACTACTAGAAGACATCATGTCACAAGAATATTTTTTTTTTATATTCACCAATGGACTACAGTCATGATGTTGATTACTTTCATAAAATTATGGAAACACAGAATAATCTATTTTCTGAGTTGTTGCAAAAACGTTGCAAATACAAAAGTTGAGAAAAACAGTTTCAACAAAACAAATCGAGAGTAAAACTAATAAATTACCAGGTACACGTAGTTGAGTTATACGTTTATAGTGAAAACATTTTGTGACCTTCATACACTTGTTCATCTTTGTTTCTTTAGAGAAGACACCCAACTGGCAGCAAGCTCTGACACATCACATCAAAGGAGAGTAGAATGTTCACCGACAGTGACAGATTCATCAGACAGCGTCATGACAAAGCATTCTTCAGCACTAAAGACATACCAACAGGTATCAAGGGAATCAATCACTGAAAACTAGAAAACTCATATCATATTGCAACAACAGCGGGTTTTAATAACTCAAGAAGTTGGAATTTTAAAGATCTCTCAGAATAAAGTGAAAACTGGAATATTTGGTTATTTCCTCAATACTATTAGTCATAGTTAGAACATAGATTTAGTATGTTAATTTATACATATATATAGGTATATATATATATGTCTATACACACACACACGCACGCACACACACGCATGCACACGCACGCACGCACACGCACGCACACACGCACACACACACGCTAGTTTTTTTTCCAGTTTTTATGGCCTCCTGGTCATTTTTTATTTCCCTATTTAAACTAACATTGTTCTACCAAAAATGTAACATTATTGTACCACACACGTAAGGCACATATTTACAGACTGGATAGGCCATATAAATAGGGTGCAACTGCTTTACACTGTATTGATATCATGTATTGACACACACCTGTAATTATTACAACAACAAAAACGGTCAAACTCAACTGTTTCTCAGCCAAGTTCAAGTGTATATCCTAAATACACCACACACTTATGTTAGATACAGGGCCCACTTCTTCTATCAGGACCGCTCCTGTCAGACTGACACTTTATATTTAATCTCACTGGTCTAGCCTGAAGCACCCCTCAAACATCCCAACCCGCAGTTTCCTTAGAAATACTGTCTTGACTCACAACTGTTTGTTCAGACAGACAGACAGACCTCCCTACATTACCACCCCTCTGGCCTCTACCCCAGCGAACCAGACAACAAGGTAAACATTTACCTGCCGTTAAGTGTTCTTCAAGTCAACTCAACCGGTGAACATTCCACGAGACTGTTTCACGGTACAGTCAAACCAAACCACCACAAACAGACACCAGTGAAGTGGGTCTCCCTGTACAATTGTATAACCACAACAGTCGGGTAAAGTATCCAGTTACCCCGGTGGAAATGGGGGAATTTTCAGAAACGAGCCACAGCAGCAGCGACACACACGATGTTGGCCCGGCCTGGCCCTGCCAATGTCTGACTCAGTCAGTGAAGGCAGCCGCAGGTCCACGGGTACAGCTCAGTGGGTACACAACTACACAGGCACACTGACTGACTAATCACTGCATGAGGCGCAGGCCAAGGCCACCAGGTTCTTTGTTTCCTGTCTCAGCGTGGCAGGACAAGAGTGCTGCACTCGATGGTGGCACTCAAGAGAAGCTGGTATTAGAAATTTTTTAAGATTGAGTTTGTGTTAGTTATTGTTGTACTTTATACGGTTCTGATAACATTGTCTACCCATCTACTAATACCTATGCGATTATGTTTAGTTGTTTTTATTTGTAATTATATATACTTATTTATATGGATTTATTATTATCTATATCACTAAATCAATTATCTTTAATAGTTTATATAATTTTTACGTTTCATGAAATCTAAAACTATTTAAAACAGTGTTAACAACTCGTGAAAATGTCCATCAAGCTGGAAGAATGAAGTAAATGTCCATCAAGCTGGAAGAATGAAGTAAATGTTCATCAAGCTGGAAGAATGAAGTAAATGTTCATCAAGCTGGAAGAATGAAGTAAATGTTCATCAAGCTGGAAGAATGAAGTAAATGTCCATCAAGCTGGAAGAATGAAGTAAATGTTCATCAAGCTGGAAGAATGAAGTAAATGTTCATCAAGCTGGAAGAATGAAGTAAATGTTCATCAAGCTGGAAGAATGAAGTAAATGTTCATCAAGCTGAAAGAATGAAGTGGTGAAAGAAGATTTCTTATTTCACAAAGTTCTAATAATGTTCTACTCGCATCAATGTGAGTAGAAGATTATTAATTGTGAAATAAGTGTTTGCAACTACTCATGATACATCACAACCTTGTTAAATATTGACACAGGCATAATTTCAATGTGATATAATGTTTGATATATTTCTGGTCAGACGTGTGTATATCTAACTGATACTTTGACCTGGCCTCACACTACTTGCCCAGTGAAGTAGCCAGTCTGTAGACATCCAGGGAGTGTGTGGGGCACCACTTGTCTCAACGCCACAACATGATACTAACAATGAACACAGTGTGTGAAATGGAGTCTACACACTTTTTAGTGCAGGGACCTGGTAATCCTTAATAATACAGGTCTAGTTGGTGGTTATTTTTTAAATAAAAGTGACTCATTTAGTTATAACCATCAAATGATGAACAAACAAGTTCAGATTACTGATAAAAACAATGGTTTAAAGTGCAATTATGGAGTTCTAAATTGTCAGGTTCAAACCACACGTTGATATCACTTAAAGTTGGTACATTTCAGGGAATAGCTGACAATTTTTTGCAGTAAATTAGTTAGTATTACAATTTTGGCTACTTTCATTTTGGAATAGACTGAAAAACAATACTTTTATACTTGAAAAATACATCAAATATCTATTTAAGGCGAACAATTCAGACGTATTTTGAAAATACCCATTTAAATTTACATATATTTCCCGGACCGTCTCATAAATATATAAAGATTTCCTTATAAAAGCTCTTCCCCTTCCTTATAGTTCAATAACTGTTTTCATCTCTGCATGCCACAGTGAATTAAACCATCATTTATATAACCGTGATTAACTTAAAGCAGATTCCAGGGAGTGACTTGCAGTCATGTGACCTGCGTTGGAAAACCACACCATGACGTAAAACACCTGACAAATGACATTTATTGATCACACAATAAAACACGCCCGATATATTACCTACTGCTGTCATTACCTGAAAAACTGAGTTCACTGGAATAATGAAATAGCTTTTGTGTTTGCTAACAGCTACAATGCGTGTAGGCGAGAAGTGGTTATGGTCTGAGTGCGTGTGCTTTTCACACTTTTGGAAATCACGTCATCAATTCAGACACAGATCATGACTATTTATACTTGTAACACACGCCTACCCAGTTGTACCCACCCAGGCCACCTGTATTAGCCAATAAAAATCCAGCACAATCAAAACTGTTGTACGTGGCTACGAAACAACATCTGTTACGAATGTCTGTAAGTACACTGATACATAAGCCTGATATCATCTGTCTGTGCGTGTCACATTACCAAGTACATTACAATGTGTATTACACACCCACTGGAAATACTGTGTGCATGACTGCATTCGTGTGCACGAATCTTCCAGCTAGTCAGGTTATATTGGTGCAAAATATTAATTATAACACATTACATATATATATATACATGTGTGTGTGTGTGTGTGTGTGTGTGTGTGTGTGTGTGTGTGTGTGTGTGTGTGTGTGTGTGTGTGTGTGTGTGTGTGTGTGTGTGTGTGTGTGTGTGTGTTGTATATATATATATATATATATATATATATATATATATATATATATATATATAGTTGTATGTATGTATTATATATATATATACTATATATATATATATATATATATATATATATATAGCACACACATGTATGTATGTATATATATAAAATATATATATATATATATATATATAATATATATATATAATATATATATATATATATATTGTTATTACTATGGTATGTTACATGCATGTATGTGTATACTGCCTACATCTATGCCTGTTTGTACAGGTAAATATAACCAGTAGCTGGACAGACAGGTGACTCCTTGTCATGGTTGACAGCACATTGCCCCCCTCTACCCAAAGGAGGCACACAGAACCTAACATCCTCCTTCAACCAGTGCTACAGTTTACTGGGTCGTCGTTCCATGTATAAGTCCTACAAGACCTGGACGTAGGCAATATTCCAAGGAACGTGGACTGACACCGCTCAGTGCCTCTACTAAACGTCCCACATTGTCCACTGTGTGTCTGGGTACACCGTGACACAGTGCACAGTCAACAGACAGGTGTCTACAACCAATGCAGCACCTGAGCTGTGCCTTGACAAACAACACGTAGGCATGCTGCAGTAAAAACACCTGGCCACCTGTGACACGCGTCACGTAATATCATCACACGAACACAACAATGAGCTGAGTGACGCAACCGTTGACGCTGACGACATAGGTGACACATGTCCTGTGCCTTGGCAGCGTGCCCAGTGTCACATGGCCACAAGTTGCCACGACTAAGTGCTCAATGACAAATTGCTCACAGTAACAATCAGGCAACTACAATATCACACTTGGTGGCACCACGGCTCTAAACACACTTAAGGTGAAATCTTTAAAGTTTAAGCTTGTTTGACTAGATGGAAAGACTGCGTGGAGAGAGACTTGGTGACAGGAAGGGAGGGGAGACTGAGAGCGAGAGAGAAAGGGGTGGAGATGGGTGGTGGCATTGGCACCGGAAAGAAGGACAAAATCTGTGATAACTATCAATGCCAACGTCGTCATGCCTTAGACGTCAGGGACAATAGAGGGGAAACACACCAATCAATCATTAAACAATATAGCATTTTTCATCTGCTCATATATACATATTTATTTATTACTATACACGCTGTTTATATATATATATATATATATATATATATATAATTTATACACTGTATATGTCATCATGTGTCATATATGTGTCATTTGCTATACAGACATACCTCAAATAGTTGATCTTTGATCTTTAGAAAAAAGCCAACCTGACAAACTGTGTATATAGCATAACTTATTTTTACACAGATTGCTTTGTATGCATATAATATTCGGTGAAACAAAAACAGCGGATGTTGGCTGTTTTGTTGACTTTTAATAACTTTGAAAGTTAACTCTACATTTTTCTTTTTATGATATTTCTTATTTCTAGTGTGTCCTGTGGACAAGCTGACCCTGTGTTCGTGGCGTGAGAACATTGCTGGGTGGGCTGAAAAGACAGTCGACCCCCCATTGCGACAGGGGACCTTCGTAGGAGGTTATACTGATATTGCACTGAATTAATTGATAAAAACACCGCCGCTGTGTCGCACACAGTGTTCACTGTCTCCGACCGTTTGATACTGATCAGTGGTTGCCACCACTGACAACTAAATCGACAGAAACAGAAATCTTTACTCAAGAGTAATTAGAATAACATGAAGCCAACACTATGAACCATGTCAAGATGTCGGCGTTGACACAATGGCATTCTACAGGGTCCTTTCACCGCAGGATGACATTAGAACAGACATTTTCATATCAGTTTGATCATCTGACCCATGCGGTAGAGGGTACAAGCGGCGGCTGAATGCAATCGGAAGGGCGTACGTTTTTTTGGAAACCCTCCTAAACACAATTATAATTGTTGTTCGAGACAACACAACTGACTGGCAAGGACGCAAACATCTGGTCCTAAATGACCACTATACAAAGTTTCTCATCCTGCTACGACATCTACCTTGAGACACTGAAGCATCAGTACATCAAAGTTTCAATAGCAGCTGACATTTATATGGATATTCAAGATCTTAGCCATAAAGATCGCCCATGAAAGCTTGTAAACGAGTGGTGACCTGACCACGACAACAAACTACGCCGAGGACATGTATACATGTTGTTAGTGTCATTCTGCGATGGTCTTTCACAAGTGCCCCGTGTAGATGTTTTCCTACTGCACTTGATTCTGCCACGCTTCAGTGCCAAACAACAGTCTAATTAATGTCCCCTCATTGGTGACCAAACAGCCATATAAATGCTATTAAGCCTCCTGGGTTCACTCAGCCGTGTGATGGGCCACTTCGTACACTTGGCTGATATCATCAACAATAAGTAATATCCACCAGGACAAGTTTGATTTCTTCAGTTTGGGTGCAGACACGTGGAAAGGAACCGGCGACCTACCGTGCTGCCATCTTGTGAACCTGTGTATACACGCAGTGATTTTGGGCAGTCAGTGGACTCTGTGATGAAAACTACAACCTAAACGCATGCACGCACGCACACACGCACAGATGCATGCACACACGCACGCACGCACGCACGCACGCACGCACGCACGCACGCACGCACATACGCAGATTGTCCACATTCCAACATGTGTAGTTTTTACAACACATAAACAAATCTCACACAGGCGTTGAGTACAAAATAGCAGCACACCCTTAATGCGTTAATATCTGGCAGGCCGTGACATCTACCAAAGCTAAAACATGTGTGTTTTACAACCGCATCACATAAAATCCACATTCAGTGGCACCCCTTTAAGGGTCGATTAATGGGGTTGGGGCCACCTACCTCCTGACACTGGGTCTGTGGTCTCCTTAGAGAGACTATCAGTTACATCTGCCCTCGTCTCACACCACTCAAATCGCCCACTTGTCAACACCTTCATATTAACTCAGATTATGTCCCGCGCAAAGAAACCACACCATTTTATCTTGATATCTTGATTTTCACACAAAACGCTACTCTTATACAGTAGGCCATGAGGCCAAGGTACTTCATATACTACTCCACAAGCCCTTAGGACTATCTGATGACATTTGATTCTCTCGTTGTCTAGCTGACATATTGCCAGTGACATTTTTCAGCCGAGTCTTTCTTGTGTGTGTTATGTGCCTATAGACTGTGGGCTAATTACAGGTGAACACAATACATTATTTGTTTCTGGTTGCGTGTTAGGGACTGGCAAACTCCCAAATCTTTTCTTTAGGCATACACAAGAGTCTGTTAGTGGACTGTCAGATATGATACAACTGATCCAATCAAACCAGGGTTTATCATATGCCCGTACACAGAAACAAAACCCTATGCATCATTAAAATGATGGCCCAGGTTAAACTTTTCATTTATTAATATAAATGCTTCATACATTTCAATACAGTTTGAATCTCCATATTGAAATAACTCCGGATCTGTTTCCTATTAGCAGTGCCCCTATGTTAGAGTGACTGATGACAAATGCTTAATATTGACCACACCCTGATAAAAACAAGAAAGAAACCCGCTCAAATGCAACTTGACAACGCCAGAAGGTTGTACACAACTGAATCCATCATATCTCTGAGCGTTGTCACATGCGTGACAGTTGCACAAAATCAAAGCAAAATAAAAAAACTTCCCTTTCACTTTTGAGGAGGTCTACATCCATTATAAAACCAACACCTCTTTATTAATAATATCCTGCCATGTCTACTAACATTCACACAATATTTCAAAGCGTGACAACGCCGCGAACACAGATACTGCGCTATGTCAAAAAGTTAATTTTAACCCATAAATATTAATGAAACAAACGTACCGTTGTACTGCTAGTCTTCACAAATGTTGCGACTTTCGACTTTCACCGGCGCTCTCTTCATCAATCTGTAAAACAGAGGAGAAGAATGTAGCAAGTTGACATTGGAGTCACTTTCCGGGCACACCCTTGGCACATGAAACGTAACACCACAAACGAGAGAGAAAATTCAATGCGGTGCCAACTACAAACATCGATGCACCAACACAAACATGATGCAACTGTTGCTTACGTGAGTTTGCATGCACCTGCGTGGGAATATCCGGACAAAGATGCTACGCCCAGTTAACACATCGGCACGCCACTGTGCTACATACAGCTTTTTCTAAGGTAGACGACATCGTGTAAAGTCTGGGGTTTGTAAGCATTTCATCGCTGCTTCAGTGCACACTTCATTCTCGCAACGGAATGCCATGAAACAGATGGAAGATTGTCCTCGCTGATACCCTGGAAAGCCAATGAATTGTAGGTGCGAAGAAAATGGTCGTTTACCTGTAGGGCTCCTGCATATCTGCACCGACAGCCGACTTGGCAATCTATCACATTTTAACAAGATCTAGGGTGTTATGAGTTTATATCGACTGTATCAGCACCTGGGCTCACATATGAATAATGATGTGTATTATATCCAAGCATGACTTTGACAAAGACCTGCATGAATTTACATTTTTGTGATATCAAGAATGTATGTTTACCGCTGGCAAATCTATTTGGTATTTTTCTTTTGGAAAGTATTCAGCTGCATGACTGATGTGATTAAAATGTGCCAGCATATTAACATGCAGTGATTCACAGGAGAAATGGTACCTGCCTCCCAAAAAAATTCCATCACTAAAAAGAAACATGTAAAAATATGGTTAGTCACAAAAAGTTCTCTTATAAACATATACAATGTCTGCCAATCTTAATGCAGTGTTTCTCCTGCTGTGTGATGAGCAAGATGGGCCACCTCGCTGCTTTTCTAAGCCACCTCCCTCAAGATATGCCAACATTTCCAACACAGCTATTTCTTGCTATAAACATGTTTACATGCTGCTACATTGTAGTTATGCATTTGTTTCCTCTTTATATCCCAGGGAATAGATAAAACACCCTTTGGAATACACGATTTTGAAGGTAGTTTAAAAAAATAGTTCTCGATGGCCATGCCCCCAGATTCACATAGCGTCACACCATGCCTTCGGTGCTCACTCAGCCCGTCCTACCATCTCGCCTATCATTTTCCTCAGGAGAAACACTGTTAATGGTAAATAGAGAATGCCACTGTCCATGTGTGGACTGCATTATGATCCTTGTCACGCCGCAGGTTCCTGACACACTATGATTGATATTAAAAACAGTCACTACTGTATTATAGTATTAAGGCAACACTCGACAAGTCCTGACAGTCCCCAGCCGTCAATGCAACCTTGGACGGCGGTTGTTAGGGCCGCCAGGGACACCTGAACCAATAGCACCTGGTGCTTGCCAAGAAACAAAAAAATACTTAACATGTACCGTCATGCTGTTGCCACGACAACAGACATCAGGCCGCAGGTATCTGGTGGCATCCAATGGTAATTCAGCAGTATCATAAAAAGATATTCGTTCAGCTCACTCGCTCACGCTGGCTCGCAGGCAAAAAAAATGCAACTTTGCCAACGGCTCAGTTAGACTTAGCTCACGCTAACAAGGCCACTTCTTTCAACAGTGGGATGTCTCAATATATTTGCTGCAAGTGTCTGTGTACATGTTCTTGACAACATGTACTGCTTATGAACTTATGAATCGATGCTTTGTAAGTTCCAGCTGCAATAGTTTGCATTTTACTCCACTCTGTATGTTTTGTATATCATAAAGTAAAACTTGAATATGCAGAAGATGTATACATTCTTGATGAGAGAAAAGTCTCAAGGGACTGTTTCTGAACACTCAAAACATGATTTTAAAACTATGCTACACAGAATGTGGAACTGTGTATGAAAAAAATGGAACATTTGTGTTATGTATACGCCGGCCTGATTTAGAACGGAGCTTACAAACACAGATGCCATTACGGCAGTGTTATAACTAGGACGTAGATAAGCCAAACGGAATAGAAAAGATTGCACCTAAACGTATCCCAGAACTCGTGCATTAACGACTCGGCTATGAAACCCACATGTAGAACTCATTCTCACGCGTCCATATATCCTTGGTAATTGGAGCACATTACCAACATAAATGTCAGCGGTGTGAACAAGTGTAAAAACCAACCTATGACATGTGGCCACACACACACACACACACACGCACACACCCACACACCCATCACGCGCACACACACACACACACACACACACACACACACACACACACACAGCCAAGAACTAGTCTCGTGATGAGCCAACAGCACCCTTGTCCCTGCCTTGGAGACAGGCACCCTTGGCACTAATCTATCTTCTTAATTAAATCAATCTTGTTAAACCTAGATGAGGCCCATTTGCCAGGCTTTCTCCCCTGGGGGAAGGGTAATACCCTGGAATTTGCATACTCCCCCTGGTGGACACAGATTTAGACAAAAATGTAATGCGGGGGTAGAACCTCTGGGAGGGGTTCGGGGTGAGGGAACATTGAACTGTCAACAAAGTGGAGTGGGTTTAACTACAGTTATTTATATTTTAAAATTCATGCCGTCTGGTTCACCCTACTTTGTGTTCGTCAGAAGAACATTACAAGATTTGGTCCCTTCTAACCATGCAGGGGAAGTGACAGGTCCTAAGCAGAGAGATGGGGAAAACCTGTTCTGAAGTGAACTGGTCTAGAAGAACAATTACATGTGCTGTGTTAGCTGCTGCCAAAGCAGTAGTTGCTCTAACCGGGTTAGCAACACAAGTCCAACCAGACAATGACACCATATACAAGGCCACACATAATTACTGGTTAACTTAAAAATACCACTGACTAGGGGAATTCAATACAACAGTCTTGCAGACTGTGTACAGTGGATCTTCATTATACAGTCACCTTTGGAAATGACCAAGTGACCGATTTTGGCCAGTCCTATAGCGAGGTGACCTGATTGGCGAGAATATTTCTTATATGTATATGGAAATGTTACTGGACTGTCCTAGGTAACCATAACTGCAAGGTGGCTGGATTAAAGAGGTGACCATAAATCGAGGCTCAACTGCAGTGAAGTACTGTGTATCTTCCTATCTCAGGATCAATCGTGCCAACATGCACACACGCACAGATGCACACACACGCACGCACGCACGCATGCACGCACGCACGCACACACACTCAGCCTGGATATCTACACAAACACTGTCAGGTGTATAATTACTGACGCCTGCCCATGTGACAGTAATCTGCATAAAAACAGCTCAGTGATAACAAATTATCACATGTATTATCGACGACTGCTGTGCGGCTGTAAACTTAAGTACACACTCCCCTTCGCCCTTTGCCTCAACCCCAGCAACCAGGATGTGTTTAGCACACACGGCTGCTAAACAAACAGGAAGTGCTCGTTGAACGCACCTCGTAATGCCAGAGATTCACAAACATAAAGATTAGCCAAGTTATTAGGCACGTGTCTGGATAGCGATGGCTTTATCAGATGAGCAGAGATATCTGTGGCATAATGCTGAACCTTTAGTAATGCGTTGCGCATTCATAGCATCAAGTCCATTCATGAGCGTACGCATGCTCCGGTATGTCAATACTCTACTCAGGTTTCAGACGTTTAAGACATGGTAGAAGTTCATGTTCTTTTTCAATACATATAAGATAATAATTTATTATATAGTCTGCTACTGTATAGAAATAGTAATTATTCCCAATGACATACAGATAGGTCTTCTCTTTTTTCAGACTGGACTGAAATTCAGCAAGGACACCCATGAATATACCAGAATAACCAACAAAGAAGGGTCGACATGACCTGTATTATAAACTGCTGCACCACTTCAATTTACAGCAACTTCTAATGGGTTGAACTTGTTTGTTTGTGTTTGCCAAAAAATGCAAAAAAATTACATCCTGTAATTTTTTTGATATCCTGCTGTAAGTTTTGCCATGTTGTTATTTAGAAATTAATCTGCAGACAAGAGAAGATTATGTACTGATCCCTGAGATACCGTATCAAAGAGTGAGACCTTTGGTTCATTATAACTACTCCAACTTGTGGAGACATAAGCCCACTCTGAGGGATGCAGCTACTTTACTGTGAAGAGACCACACTAACACTTAAAAAGACACCCAGCTCTGGCAAATGGAAAGCATATGCTGCCACCTGGTGAACTCCACCAACACTAATTCAGAGCACTACATTACTCTAGGCATCACTGGATGGACTGGATTGGACTGGCAGACGTTGTTCTAAACCAACAACCAGCATCATTAATTACAAGACACCCAGACAACTACAGTTCGCTTTCCCAAATACCACCAGCTGAACATATGCCATATTTTGACCCAACATTTTTCCACGTAACAGACATAACAAATCATGTGGTATATATGAGTGTGTTTGTGTTTGTTCACCTGTTGCATGACTGCACACAACGTTAAGAAATGAGACTGTCCTGGTCCAGACTGAAATACGTCCCGGATAGAATGCTCATGGCACCAGTACAGAGTGCCACAGCAATAAAACATGTTACACTGCATATCTCCATTCATCACCAGCAGTTACACAACACATACTCATCAGCCAATGCCTTCGTTCAATAAGTAACTTAATTACTCTGACAAGAACAAAATCTTGCAGCTCATTCCACACGCAGTCAGACAAATGAGTTGTCACACCTCACCAGCGAATTCTTGCTATTTGATCAATCCAATAATGGCCACCTTTCTGGCAATAATGCTGATAATTTGCTGATAATTAGCGACTATTGTGTTATAGATATCAGCCTTCCTGTAGCTGGGCAACCAGTCAGCAATGTGACAGTGTTGACTGTTGGCTAAGATTCAGCTAGACAAAGTAAAATGGTGTCTATGGTTATGACAGGATGCAGATACAGTAGAACTAACTGTCATGCTGGGTTCATTATACAATACACAATAGTGTTATCAGGGTAAGCCAGTTTGTTTTTATGCAACATTTCTGAACTAGCTGCTTGTTAAGACTGTTATTGGATGCACCCTGAGGCTTATGGAAGCTTATCACTGGTCTCCTCTGCAATGTCACCTTATGCAGAAGCTAGGAGGAACTAACTGAGAGCCAGTCCTCGGTGCTCTCTGCCCTCAGCCAAGAGCCTCTACTCAGCTTAGAAAGAGCCTGCATATGGAAAGCGGTAGTTGCTTGGTAGAGTGCCACTGACAATCATGGTCAGCAAGTTGACCGGTGGTCATTAATGGAAGAATACGATTCAGTTGAGAGAATTTATTCAGCTGAGAGCCTACATTCAGCAAAGAGAGCATTCATTCAGCTGATATCAACAGCTTGCTCTTTCTTAGCATGACCTTTAGAGATATAGTTTTAAAAACAGGAAGCAGATCACAAATATGTTAAAGGGCAAACTGTTGCGTGCTGTTTAGCATCAGTGGTTTACTGTAATGAACCATTACAGGAAATTACAGAGCACTGAAGTTGTTGTCATAACAAAGAATGGCTACAACCCAGGGATCAATAGTACGAGACAGCTGACAGTGAGTGAGGAGCATCAGACAAACCACATATATAGACAAGTGTGCCAATTGTTCTGGATTCCCTGTCCATCAACATTCTTAAATATCACAAAATAGGACCGTACATAGTTACATACTCACTCATCACAACAGCAATGTCAGTGAAGACACGTATACAGGAACAAACCACAGGTGACGATTCTAGTTTTTCTGTATGACTGTCTGATAAAAATCAATGCATTAACAATATAGTGAAAACATTTGAACAACCTATCATGCATTTCCTGTGGCATTTCGTTCATCCACGACCAAATGCCAGCTGATGACTGGCTTGCAATCAAGGTTGCATCACTGTTGAATCTGGCAGAAAAAACAACACCCAGACATCCAAATTCACCACAGCCAGCGGTGCAGATTTCAGCACGGGCAAATGCACTGGTTATTCGTGGGTAGAATCAACGATCTGACGCAAGATAAATTCATTAAAACACTGGATACGAGGATAAGTAATGATGTGAAGGACACCGGATATGGGAAGTCTGCTGCAGGTCCTGGTGTCAGATTCCTGCGGAGCTGGCGAATATGCAACAGATCCATGGACAACAGTTGCGATGTAGGCTGCCAGACAGTGTCAGGTTGCTGGTGTCAATCAGACAGGGAGAGCACTGTAGTGTCAAGTTCCCACGGACTAGCAAGATGTCAACACTGTGTCACATCAACACTGAGTCCAAGTGTGCCAAGGCACACATGGCGGGTGCTTCCGCAAACACAGGATGCTTTTTAGGGTTACTTGTCTAATCAGTACCAACTGACAGCCAGAGAGAGCCACGAGGGAGGTTGGGGGTAAATTGTAAATTTCAATCTGCCCCTTTTGATTAATCCTTCATATCTCCTCTTCCGAGTAAGCTTCCTATAACCTTAATATGTACAAATTGTTCACCTGACAGCATAGACATAAATAGAACACAACCTGTAGAACAGGGGAAAGATTAATGATCTAACTCTGTGCCTGACACGCAAATGATATTTTTAAGGTTATAGTGACGGTTAGGTCGAAAGGTAATGGTTATGATTAGTTAGGTTGAGGGTTAGAATTAGGGTTACCGGTAGGTTTACAAGATACATGTATGTGGATGGACCACATGGAATGCACTCCTTCCTCTATGCCAGTTGTTACTGGCCTATGAACACCCCCAACATCCTGTGCAATGACAACTGATGATATTTCGACAAAAGCACGAGAAGGAAGGCTTTGTATCCTTCGTTTTCAACATGATAATTGCATGCGAAGAACAACAAAAAACCTATATGTTAGAACACCATCAACAAAGTACACACTGTCCAAGTATTAACATAACGTTGCAACATATTAACTGCATAAAAAGTAGTCACAACTTTGAGCTAGAGTAGCACAGTGTGGTTGTCTTTTGATGTAGCAGTTATCTATGCCTGGCAGCATAAAAAAATGAAAGTATCAGCATTAAACAAAATTCCGTCTTCTCGCAATTTCTACAGAATGCTTTTTCTGACATACATAGTACTAACTGTAATGATTATGTTTAAGGAGACTGATAGTGACAGTGCACCAATATGTACACACCTTATATTACTGTAGACATAGATAACGATATGGTGTGTCGAGAAATGATTCACTGGTAGTTAGGCTATGGTGAAAAGGTACATTTCAGGCAATGCTATCAACATGATAGACATTGCTACTGAAATTACACATATTGGTTATTGCCATCCATAACACAAATTACTGTCAACTACGAGACACCAGTGAAAATGTCATAGAGATAAGGATTTACGCAAAGCTTTTGTGACAACACAACAAATGCCAAGGAAATTGCTTCTCGACATCACTGCAAATGACATAGCCAGAGCAGACATACATAAATGCTTACACACAACTACAAATGGCTTTAAACGATATGGACATATAGAAATATCACGAATCACCACTGCTAATACTGTAGGTATAATGACATGTACAAAAGTCTTGAGACAATACATGCCACAGACAGAAAGACATCAATAAAAGACCTCCACGATTGCCATAAACAAGAGGACTTACAGATTTCTGCCCTCGGGACCGAGAGGAATCACAGCCATCTCCTTGGCGTGGCGACGCCCGTATCTGAATACATAATGAAGCAACAACACAGGACCCAGCTCTAGTGGCTGTCCACGAAAATCCCACCACCCACAGCCAATTAGATTCCCTGGTTTGCCAAGCATTCAGTTAATTGAGTCGGAAGAAGCTCCTTACTCAACAAGCCCTAATGATATCCGGAGCTGGCTCTACCCGGAGTTGCGATGTATTTTTGTGTGTACCACAGGCGGAGCTGTAGTCATGTGTGCAATCAACTTTGTAGTATTTAAAAGGCAGAATGGTTCATTAGCTCCAGCATGCCTCATCAGACTTAATAATGATGATCATATTGAGTCGTCCACTTTGCTGGGAGTTCTTTGGTAAACCACTAACGAGAAACTCTTTGATATGGCTATAATGTCTATTGTACTGCAAGAATGTAAGTCACTGTGTGTTGTTTATGGTACAAATTGTATATATAAATCATAAATACATTAACTACGACAGGCAGTCTAATTTATGACTCGGTTTAGTGTACCATATGTTTATATAAGCACACCGGTAATATTTACATAAGCACATGGCTGGGTTTATGTAAACTCGGCACCACAAAACCTCTGACCACACAGAGAAACCACCTTCCGGAGCCTTTGTCATGACAGCTTCTCCAACAACAAGACCTTCCTATCTTATCTGATAATTTGTTTTCCAGAAAATTACTTCAAGCAATGTTTTATTTTGTACAAGTACCCCTGCCGTCCCTTTGCTATAAACCATTTATATTCTTCAACTGACCCGCTAAGCAAGACTAAATACATGTCCCCATAGACCACTAAAACTGACCCTGGTATAACTAACCACTATAATTGGCCATTTTAACTCACCACTGGAATGTAACGACACCAATGCATGACGTTTATAGAGGTTAATTACAACTGTAGTCTCCCATCAGCCCATGGGAAAGAGCCATGAGTGCATGTAGGTTAAATTCCCTGAGGCTATTCCCTCGGTGTTATTATTTTTAGTTGAACACACGATCTAACATGCAAACACTTTTACAAAAGGATAACGCAAATGATGTTACTATCAAGAGAGACAGCGGAGTGTGGCTTTTTTAACAGTATACTGATGAATACTGACAATATAGCTTATATATTAAATATGATCAATTTTATATAACAACTGATCTAGAACACTATAATCAATTTAATTAGTCACTATACGAGAGGTACACATCGGTACTCTAAATTAATCTTAATTATGTTAATTAAAAATGTAATCAAGGAGGGGTCTTTAATTGCATTTGTTACTTAATTTATTGATTATATTTTTTTTCTAAAATTAAACACAACCAAATGTTAACAATTCTCAAACAGCCAAACAGTGTGCACAGTGGATGAGGAGGGTTTGAATTAGGATAATCCGCCACCTTTCACCAGTAAATGAGAGACATAACCGGATTAGCAGCTGCATCTGCCTTGAGGAACATAGCTAAAATAACACACTTCCAACATGCCGATTTATGACAGTTCCTGCCAGCCACACGTCTAACAGATTGCCAATTTCTGCAGAACGTGACTCGTAGAGTTGTCAGGATCATGTGGCTGGCGGTACGGAGGCAGAAAAAGGAGAAGACATCCCACCCATCCAGTGGCACCATCCATCAGCTGCAGCCTCCTGTCTGCTGCCATCAGTAGAAAACACCCACAGCACTGTTCAGTTTCCCGATGGACAGAATCCACGTTAGAAATGATTCACGAGTTTAACGCTGCCAGCAAAATTACAATTCCTGTCGCCGATATGGAGTAGAGTTTTAATCAAACCCTACAAATTTGTTTTTCCGATAAAATTGATGTGATTTTTTACATACATAAATCATGTTGTCTCATTACGTGCAGGGGAAGCATTCTATCACTGACAAGTGTTTAATATATATCTCCAGCCAGTTCCCATCTAGTAGAAGCAACACATGTTACACCGTTCTGATATGCAAATTGACTGATTCATTTCATAAACTAATTTAAAGGCGGTATTGGTGCAATAACAACCAACAGAAAATTTATCTCAACATAGTTTTCAGTGGCATGGTATTTATGGACATAAAACAAACCAGCATCCCTGCTACCCGCACAAGTCTGCTTTTGGGTCTGGCATGCATCAAAGCTAAAGCACTTGCGTCACGCTGGCATTTCATTTTTTGACGTTCTTAACAATCATGTGTTCTGTCAATGCAATTTTCGGCTTACTCGCTTGCAACAGAACAGACAATGGGAGTATCTCTGGCAGACAATGTGTTATCTGTGGCATCAGAGGCTGTGACGGATCTGACTGGAACAAAGAGTTCTTATCTGCAGTCTGGTCCCACGTCTGTCATATTTGCCTTCAAGCAGTGCTTTCACTCAATGACACCAAACTTGCCCAGACAATGCAAAACACAAGATGGAAGTGTCACCTCGGTAAGCCCCAATCATCCTTTCCATAAATATCAGCTTTGCTGTTTCCTCACAAAACTAATTGCTGTTTATATTTTACATCAAGGTTGAAATCGGAAGTGTTTCAGTTCTTTTTAACGGGTCGTCTTAGAAAAGACAGGGTTGTCTGCATAGTTACCCTAAATACCTCCCTGTGCTTTGTAGGCCTTATTTTGGTGACAATGCCACAAACAAAACACAACTGTGTCTTCATAACATACCACATAACAGTCCCATCTGGGATGTCACCGTAATGTCATCCTGAGCACCGTGTTTGCCAATGCCAATATTTTGACTTGGATAAACAGCTTATTAAATTTATAAAAACAGAAACTAAAACTGACTATTAACTTGACGAGCAATCAAACAAAAATTATGGCGGTCCACTAACGACGTAAACAAAGTCCAACTGATCCACCACAATCTGCATAACCCCAGAATGTGAGCCAACAACATCCAAGCCCAGCAGATAGTGGGGCCATTAGAGAGGTGTCAGGGTAACTGGCTGCCATCAATCACACTGCGTAACCAGACACCAACAAAATCTACTTGTAAAAACAGGCCAGGGACCCGAAACAGAGGTGAAACACCAAGGTACAGGACAGCAGCGGAGTCAGTGGGAGACAGCAGCTGTAGGCAGCAGCTGTAGGCAGCAGCTGCAGCTAGGCTGTGATGGATGAGAGTGACTTGGTGAATGAGCTGGCAGCCAGAGGATGACACTGGGTGGACATGTGACTCCGCAGTGATACATCACAGGCTAGGCCATGGGACCACAGCAAGGAGACTCATCCTTGGGGACAGGACCACGGCAACAGGAGACACAGCCATAGCAACAGGATACAGCACCACAACAACAGCAGATGCAGCCATGGCAACAGCAGACAAGCCATAGCAACAAGAAACAGGCAACATGAGACATGGATATAGCAACAGTAGACAGAGCCATAGCAACAAGGGACCGAGACATAGCAACAAGTGGCAGTGCCTTAGCGACAGAAGACAGGACCATAGCAATAGGAGACAGTGCCTTAGTAGCATGTCTTACCAATATGAGACAGTGCGTTTGCAACAGGAGAGAAAGCCTTCATGACAGGAAACAATATCTTAGAAATAGTAGACATATCTTAATAACAGGTGGCAATGTTTTAACAAAAGGAGACACTGTTTAACAGAAAACACTGTTTTCACTGTATGACACAATGCCATAGCTGTAGGCTGCATTGCTCTGCTAGCAGGATATTGGACAGGAATAAATAATCACCCAAATACACCTGTACTTTAATGCTTGTGGCATGATTGTCTGAAGAGATCTGAAAGATATACTTGACATAGGGGTGGGACATACATTGCAGATTACAAATTGTATTCGTTGAGGCTGTCTTCATGGCTTGTTACTTTGGATGACAATCTGGTGAAATGTAGTTAAAGATAATGAGCAGATGGTATCGTAGTTAGTGGAGGAGAAGCCATTATATAAAACAAAGGCAGACAAAACTTTGTCTTTATCACAGAAATAGTGTTGTGCTTGTTTAGAGGTGATTCCGTCTTGAGTCGGTCTTGGCAGTAACCACACCAAGCCACATAAATACAGACAGGCTATTGTAATCATCTCCCACTTATTATTAAATAATACTTCTTTAATCCATAAAATATACAGTTCTAAAAAGTTTAAAAAAATAACCTTTGGCAAATTTTTTGACACCTGATTATCTGGCAAAGTGTCCATTGGCAAACTTTTTGTTGGCAAAATATCACAGATGCTGGCTATATGCACCAATAACCATGGGCAAATTTATGCATGTTATATTACAATAAAATTATCTATACATTTTGATAATGTTGAAAACATTTTTTTTCCAATATTGCATGAGCATGGACATAAACATCTCGTACCCAGAATTTGTCGCTTCCGATGCTTTCCCCAAACTATGCTGTCGGGCAGCAAAAGCAATAAACAACATCTTTCTTGTCTTAACACCGTCTTGTATTGACATTAACAAAGAAAGAGATGCCAGCGCTGCATGAGCCTAATGTTTTTGTTGTCTGCTTAATTTGTCGAGTTATTCTATGTGATACATTGGTATTTACTCCATGAAATTACACTGCATAGTCTGCAAATATAATGAGGAGTTCCTCTGATGAACTTATCATCATACCAGTTGAATCTGCCCAGAAATAACCAGACCTACTGTCATCATCAGTACACTATATCTTCAGAGCGTCACTTGATCAAAGGTCTCTGACATAATCAGCATGATAAAAAACTGTGTCATGATGAAAACTTGACCACTCATACGAGAACCTACTTACAGCGGAAGTAGCTGCAGCAACGGTAGATGTAGAATTGGCTGTTGGAATAAAGTGGGTTATAAACTAATTACAGTGTACAGTCATTGTCTTCCAGACAGAGTCTGTGTGACTGTAACACTGCGCTCTGTGTGGCACTACAGGCCTGGTCCAGGTTCACTTGAGGCATGTCGGCTCTTTGACCTTTCCTTGGAGAGCTCCTGGGATTTGCTGGTGTAGAGAATGCACACGTCAGCATGTTCTACATGAATGATGTATCGCTGTGTTCATAAGCTATTACCATAGCAAATCTGAAACATCACTTCGGAAGAATAGTTAACCAGCTCATGCCGCATGTGAGGTGTGAGTCAGACCGATGAAAGTGCACAACTGCTGGTGTATTAATGCTCAGTTTAACTTTCCGTGTTCAAAGTCATCAAACTCTTCCAGTTAATAATGGGTTGTTTATGAAACTGAAGTTTCTATGCAATGTGCACAGTGGAAACTGATGTCACCATCCATCCATTCATCCATGTGTGCTCTCAGTCTGCTCTGTCCCAGTCTTCCCAATTCTTTTATACCCCTGTCTACATAGGGTACACTGCAACTGATCTCTTCCCCTGTGCCATTCTTCTTGCCTCCTTCACATTCTGGCTCACCTTTTCCCTCACAGTTTTCTCTTTTCTACATTCCTCCCTCACTTACTCTTGTCTTCTCCCTCATCGTACCCTCTCCATCTCTTATTCTCCCCTTCCACCTCTCTCTGTTCTTCCCCTCTAACTCCCCCACCCTCCCTCTAACTCACCCACCCTCCCACTCTCTCCCAATCCTTCCCACTCCTAATCCCTTCTCTTAGAAGTTCTAGTTCCGACATACCCCACCCTCTCTCACTCCCCCCTCTCACTTCCTCCCTCAGAGTCCCTCACCCATATGACTTACCTCCTTCTTTACTGCCTCTCCTCCCTACAGTCCTGTGCACCGCTATCCTCTCACAGACTGTGTCTGTCTCTCTCCATCAACACAATGAGCCACTTCCGCCAGAGACAGCAGCTCTATGAACTATGATGAACCAAGGCACATGATTCTGGCACAGCAATAACCGGGTACACAGCCTTGCTAGGAAGTTAATAAGTTCAACTCACTCCTACCTTAAGTAGGTCACAACCGGCTACCCCAGGCGGCTCACAATGAATAACTCATGAACAATACCTGATTATTCTGGCAAGGTAAACAGAATTAGAAACACCTGCAACGTCATAACAACAAAAACCACAAAGCCCATGGGAAAAATCTAGCATCCCAGTGGACAAGTAGGCGTCTTGCACTTTGAATTACTTGGCTCTGATACGAGAGTCCTACATCGCAGATACAGACTCAGTAACTGGTCCACACATTCTGAACGTGTACTCTGTGACTTGGAACCTGATACCCAATCAAAGCCTCAATCAACCTTTCGTTCTGATACTGTTTAGTCCAAAGTGTAGGAAATACACCCACAAGATGTCGCTTCTCACAAATGAACGCAGCGTGACATTCAGAACTTAGTATATCATACAATGAATTAGAATACATCAACGATGTAACATAGTTTACTGGTGCACATGTGGATTTGTATTGTGTTGTGCTATTTATCAACATAGGCAGCTTATATTCCTGGGAATTGTGCTTTAACCAGTTGGGCCTTTTTGGGGTCAATAATGCCTGCACTTATATAAAATTGTCTAGCACATGGTCATATAGGTGCAAAATCTTGGCAGCTGCTGTTAGGTTCATTTGATACAAGATGGCAACGACTCACATCAGTGCAGCCATCTTGCCCAGAGCTAGTCAGACAATAATGATAATTATGATCAAAGGCAATTGCAGAATAACTTATTACGCCCGCCATATTCAATTAATCTACACTGTACAGAAAACAATCCAGATTCTGAGATAAGAACTGATAGTGCAAATGAAAAAAATCTTCACTTGATATACTCAGTTTATCACACAAATACTCCATAGTAATTTTATTTAACTGCAATCATGATGGGCCCCCAGCCCTTCAAGCCATGAATCAACATCAAAACAAGTCCCAGAAACAATGGTGTTGTCTATCAAACTGATACTGATACACAACACTTCCCCCAGTTGAAAAATCTAAATTCCCACAGATTCATCTTGTTATTAGCAGGTCCCAAGAGGGTATTTTCCCACAGCTGATTAGCCCTGGTAACCCCAGCTTAGTAGGGCCAATCTAGGGTCCCAATCTGGGGTGTCAGGAACATGTACTGCTACAATGTGCCTGATATGACAGTTTGGGAGTGAAGGCAAAGACAGTTGGTGCTGCTCATAGGCGGGAGATCCCCGTTTCTTTAATTTTCATCAACAGTCTCAGTTTCTGTATGTATTATCAAACCCATATCATTACTACTTCAACGAGGCAAGGCAGCCTTTGTGGAGCCCAGTGGCTCAGTGGTTACAGCATTAGACCCTCAAACAAGAGAACCCGGGTTTAAATCCTAAGCTATCATGTCGAACCATGGGGAAGTCTGTTCCCTCTGCTCTGGTTAACTCGGCTGTATGATTAAGTACCTACCTACAGAAAGCTATGGATATTTTGTATGAATTGTCTTCATAATATAATTGCTGCATGGCTGAATGCTTTCCAAAGAAGTTGAATTGGTTTAAGTTGAACAGGTCAGCTAGGGAGAAAAGAGTAAGGCACTTTGAGCAGTTCTTGGGTGCTTTTGTATGAAAACTTACCTTTTTCTTTTATCCAGAATCAGTGTTAGCCCATTAGCAGGAAGTTCATTGGATCAGTCTGACTCCCCCCCCATTTCTGATGAGGCATGTGGGAGTTATCTAACTTCAAAGTTATTTGCAGATAGAGATGCACAGTTCAGTAATAAGAATAAGTATATATAACGGCTGTTTACAGATTGACTGTTTTTATCTACAATTGAAACATTCACACTGCAAACTTTGTTTCAGGTTAACTAAATTACCTGGTAGAATTATCAAACTATCAAAGTAGTAAAATGTAAACAAATTAATCTTGTTGCAATTTGCCCCTCTTGTAGAATACCTCCCTAGTTTTGCCAGGGGGTAAAGGATGTTGCCACTAGGCTAGACAGTGTCACAGGTGTACTCTTCTGTGGTCGTCTGATCTGCACCCACACATGCAGCTTTATTGGCACTGGGACAGTATGTTGCGGTCTGCACCCACACAGTGTCCAGTTCACTGGAACATTGACAAAATATTGTGGTTTGCACCCACACAATAATAAAGGTCAGGGTCACTTTGCCTGACATGCCAAAAATCCTGATTATTAATTCAATAATGTCATACATGCATGCATTTTCATGGTACCAGTATTATAAAAAACAACATGGCCATTATTTTCTGTCGAGCCTTCCTAGAAGTGAGAGTTAAAGCATAACTGGCTGAGTTTTTTAATAAAGCTTAAAATCAAGTAATTATCTTGTCTGGCTTTTGATTATAGGTGCACGTCTCTTCAAAAGAGAAGTCTAATCTAAAGAAAGATGTCAATGTTAGCTAATAATTTAGTACAAAATAAGTTAATTATAGCAACATTTGTATTGATATAAGACCCGTAACAATTTGGTTTATAATATAATTACCTTACTTAAATGTACCTTGATGCACTGTTTAAAAAACATTTTGTCATCGTCAGATGTTTAGACGAAAACTATTCCTTCAAAATACTGATATCTGTTATACTGCCATCTCATGTGCACTCAATTATACAGTGCACATAGGTCAAGGTCTTATGACGCTATGCTTAGTGTGTGAGATGGTAAAATAGGGAATCGGCTTCAATCTTAAGACTCCAACCCGCCCACGACAAGACAGGAGTGGTGGCCAACTTGGGCAAAGATTAGCCCAATAGAGCCTGTGCATGCAGACGCGAGAATTGATTTTCTCGAGCTGTAGGTGAGGAAGCCAACTGCGAACGATTGTGAGGGCTGACAGTTGCTTGCAATAAACATGAGCCACTCACCGGGGGAGCCACCGCATGGACCCAACTCTCCTCCTGGGCCTGTCAAGAGTTATGACATCGAGTCAGCAGAGGACATGCCTAACCGTATTCACTTGGAGTCACACTTTAGCTTCTCAAATGGTAGCGATGGTTCATAACACACCATAATATATAAGAAATGCCCTGTTCTAAAATAAAATGGTTTTAAAATGTTATGGTCATTTTTTATTTGACGAAACAAGCCTTGTTATGAAGAGGGTTCTCGTTGTAGTAATGTCAGCTGACGAGATGTGATCTAATCCTCATTTATCTCTATTATGATGGGTCAATGAGTGAGAACACTGCTAGTGACAATGTGGATGATTTAATTTCATTCCTCAGCCATAAAGGTTTCTTACTCCTACTGAAATTATCTTGTCCACAGATGAGTTCAGTTCATTCCTCAACAATAAAGGTTTTTGCCTAGCAGCCATAAATATCAGCTACAGAAACACACAAAAAACAGGAAGTTCAAATTGATATACTGTTTCACTTAATCAGTGTAGATTACACCAGTTTAGTAAAAGATTGCCAAACTTACTAGTGAAGCATCTACGCCAATCAATATTAATTTGCCATGTCCAATAATGGTTTCGGTACGGCAGTGTATACTAGCCAATTCTTTATGTCACCAAAACAGCAGAGTACATTCCTCTGCGGGTTGTGATCAAAATGACCCAATTACCCTACCGCAGGTGGGAACTGGGTTACCCCTTGGAAACAGGATGCTGACGTGAGAACTATAAAAACCAACCAACACCTCTGACAGTGTAGCCAGATAAGGATTTCACACAGACATCTGTGACTGCAGTAACCAATAGATTGGTGACACCAGTACCACCCCAGGCCCCAGGGTGACATTGGCACCACTGACACCACCCCTGGTCCATCCTCACCAGCCCAGGCACAGTTGAACTTTGTCCTTACCTCGTGACATCAAGCACAGATGTGTTGCCTGGAATTGTCACAATCACTTCATATTTGTGTAAATACCTATTACCCCCATATACCTTATTCGCTCTATTAGGCGTACATCCAGTAATAAGCAGACACCCACATTTTTTTAATCAGCAATCTGCTATCTTGATGAGGCCCTGTAGTGTCCTCTCAACGTGTGACAATGCTCAGCAATGAGAGAAGATCAAAGGTTTACTTACATCA
This sequence comes from Ridgeia piscesae, assembly GCA_025642075.2. Lineage (NCBI taxonomy): Eukaryota > Metazoa > Annelida > Polychaeta > Sabellida > Siboglinidae > Ridgeia > Ridgeia piscesae. Next base: position 416,433 of record JAODUO010000469.1, read on the forward strand.
GCCGACTTCGCAGTGTGCTCCAACATAATATTTGCCACTTGTGAAAGTAGCTGTTAGCTCAATATTTCATCAGTGTTATAAACATATTACACATGTATACTTTGAGATAACTAGGCACAGCTGTCCTGACTCTTATATATCTCTCTGAATAAAAATTATTCCTTGTATCACATTCAGAAAAAACATTTACATCAACATGTATCACGTTCTTAAATTAAAACCCACTCTTATAGCAATGAAATTCTTTGCAGACATCATCTATGACACAAGGACTCTAAGGATGAATAATGTTTACAGATCCAGTGTGTACCAACACTGCTGCTTATCCAAAGAGTGAGCCGAGGCGAGGTGTAGACTCCTGGTCTGTCAGGCACCGACTGACACGGCAGAATGATGTAGTTTCAGATATATATTACACATCAATCATATACACCCATGTGTATAGCTCCATCTATGATATTTGGCTCAACTGTCACAACCATTTGGCAGGCCGCCACTTCTGTCTTAGTGCATGTAATTATGAATTAAAAATGCATGTTCTTCTGTTGTGCAGCAAATTACTTACTGTGGTTGTCCCAATGTAACGGTGTGGCCAGACTACAGCAACGCCCTTACGCAATTACAGCTGTTGTAATTACAATCCAGTTGTAATTACTGTTAGCTTATAGGTCAATAAACTGTAAATAAATAACACATTATGATTTTGATGATCGCTGAACTTTGGCTTGACTCTTAGGGTTACATGCCAAAAAATAAGTCTAGTGGCTTTAATTCCACACAATCAGCTTCTTTCCATAGCTTTTAGAGTCTCCCAAGTAACCATATCCACTAGCAATCAACCAGTCACTGTCACATCACCATTATTTGTGTCACAAGAACGTCACAGCTACTGTTTCAGACTCTAGTGTATTTCTATAGTCTCTGTAATCCTCCAGTCTCCAATTACAACTTTATTGAGCAAGCACTAAGGTTTCTGTGGTCTTTATAAAGTTTCTATCCTCTGCAGTGCATATCCCAAGTAGATGTTCTTTCATTGTATGGCTATATTAAAATTACTATACAGTCAACCCAGGATGTACTTTCACATTTGTATCGTGGTCAGGTCTTATCTTGAGAATTTACTACTACTGATCAGCTGTGTAGCTTGTCTTTGTTATTTGATCTTGACTAGTGCTAGACTGCTAGTCACATGACTTGAACTGCAACAAAATGATGCAGAGATATCACAAACATGACCTTCCATGGAACTTCTTGTGTGCAATACAATTCCAATTTCCAATTCATCCGCAGGTCCCACCACAAATAACAGCTGGGTCTCTTGGAACACTAAAAAGCATTTCAGCAACCAACAGTGTTAGAAATTATACAGAACCATTACGACGACACATTTCTGAAAAGTACCTAAAACATTTCTTTTTCTGGTGCTTTCACTGGCTTTTATCTATTTCAGAGGATAATACCATTGCACTTGAGTATGTAGGCGACAAGTAAGCGCACAGCCACTTCTGTGACTAAAAATCCCAAGTTATTTACACAGTGTTCTATATTATTAACAGATACGTTACAGAACTTTGTAAACATTATTCATCTTCTCACATTTCACTTGTTAGTAATTCCTTCAAAACTTCCTCTCACTTGTTTTTTTTTTTTGAACCTCCTCTCCCCACAAACTCTCCTCTCCCCACAACTCTCCTCTCCCCACAAACTCTCCTCTCCCACACAACTCTCCTCTCCCCATGAACTCTCCTCTCCCCACAAACTCTCCTCTCCCCACAAACTCTCCTCTCCCCACAAACTCTCCTCTCCCCACAAACTCTCCTCTCCCTATGAAGTACAATGCGGCTGGAGCTACACAATATACGACCGAGTCCAACACTGTCACTTCCTCATATATCCCTAGTCCAGGCTCCCACTGGAGCTGTACAACTACAGCTGTGCACTTGACCTGCATAGCAGGCACTAGCTATGCTATAATGAACAACAGCAATTTATTGCCATGCTGTGTCACAAACTGAGCATAAAATCACCTACATTTATCCCAGCACATTGAGCACCCGCACAGAACGCATCGATTCCAAAAATGGCCCGATGATTGCCGTAATGTTGAGTAATTGCGATTAATTTGCACATAATTAGTAATCCAGGATGCGAAGACTGGGAATGGCGTGCCGTTTGTGTGTGGCTGCAGTGTAATGTCGCAGTTCAACGACATCGCAGGTCCATCGTACATAGTGTACGTGTTGTTAGTACCAACAGTGGACATGACAGGCATATAGGAGCAGAGGGACGGCTAAGTAGTCACCTCATGCACCTTCTGGTTCAACTCGTTGTGATGTAATGAACATAAATGGGGTAAAATGAGAAGAGTTGTTCGAGAGAAGAGTGGGAGGAATACGGCAGGAAAGAGCTTAAATAGGACAGAAGAGCTGAAAGGAAGGAAAGACTAAAGGAATAAGGAAGGAGAAAACAAGTGAATGAAAACAGATGGAGAGGAGAAAATTAGGAGGATAAGATCAATGACAAGGAGGATAATAAGTAGAGGATAATAAAAACAGGAAGGCGAGAATAAAGACAGAGAAAGGAGATGATAAGGAGAGAATAAAGACAGAGAAAGCAGATGATAAGGAGAGAGTAAAGACAGCGAAAGGAGAAAAATTGAGAGAGAAAAGATATAGGAATGAGGGAACAAGGAGAGAAAAAAGACAGAGGAAAGAGAGAATAAAGATAGAAGAAAGAGATAATAACGAAGAAGTAAAGACAAAGTGAGGATAAAACTAAAGACAGAATAATGAGAGACTACTGATAGTAAGGAGAGAGAGGGGGGGGAGAGAGGGGGGGAGAGAGAGGAGAGAGAGAGATAGGGAAGCCTGAATAAGGAGACACACAATCCAATCTGTTTACACAAACCAGTGAAATCACTGCACTAGTTCCAGTCTCCTGCCATCAGCTGGCAATGATGCCGATTACAAGCAGATTCAGCATAGTGCAAAAGACTTATAAAAGTAAGCTTTGATCTATACTGTATTTCTGAAATGAGATTTCTCCTTTGTTTCTGAAATGAGATGTCTCCTTTGTTTAGCAACATTATAGTAAACACTGACATACATATATGACGGTTCTACAAACAGAACATACATTAGGTCAGAAAAAAACAACTGGGATTCCTCTTCAACATCACAAGTTATTCCACAACATGCAGCAACTAAGCCTATCCCATTTAAACATGAACCTCCATTATGCATGCAGACGAAAACTACTGCAAGATATTGTCAACATATCCAGGCATACGTGAACAGGCAAACTGATGCAATATTTCCCAGCAGAATTCCCCAAGTGACAGCCAATACCACATTATCATATGTCTCTCCTCCGTTAGCTTAATCTGTGAAAAGTCAATCAGCAAAAACGTAGTGAGTGAACGACGCGACGCGCCAATCACTCTAGCTGACGCACACAGATTTCTGAATGCTGGATACATAATACCAAGTCTGCTGCATAATTTAGTATTTGTGTGTTCTTTTCTAATATCACAAGTGAGTGTGGATCTGATTTTTTTAAACGCATTTTCAACATACCGGTCCATTCCAGTGTCGTGCCGTGATTTGGCTAAGTAAATAATTTAGCATAATCACTAAGAATCTACAGTGTCGTGATTTTGTGGTTTCCTTGGACAAATAAAAAATATATTACACACATGTATAATGAAGTATTTGATTATTTTATATTGCATTTTAGTCCACGTGTGGTTCTATTTACGGTGTGAGATTGCATGACCATGGAAACGTTTTGGTACTGTCACTATGGCAACAGTTTGTTGTTATATTACACACACAACAGAAATAACCTAGTCACTGTATGCTTGCGTGCACACATCTCACGCGTGCCACAGCACCAATCTGGGATGCATCAAATTCAAATAAAAAAAACATTAAACCACTCCCTGGCTTACAACCTCCGAAGAACGTTTCAGAAATCAAACCGCACCAAAGGCTTGCATTTCAGATTAATCAAATTGTGTTCAGGTCTGTACATGTGTGCATTTGGAAAAACCCAATCCAATTTTCATATTAAAAAAATCTTATACCGATGCTCGAGTGCAGCTTAATCGATTTAGCTTCCTCGGCACTCCTGATCACGTTTATCAAGACAAAAGAGTGCAATGAATCGCCACGGCTCGTACACACGAATCCACCCGTTTACTCCGATCACTGCAAACCATGACTGATGCTACCACTGCGTAGTGGGGATCAATAGTAACACATTTTACCTTGTCTAAAACTCTAAACTGATGTCTCTGTCATCAATCAAGTTCGTCTAATGGAAACCTAATTTTGAAGCGGGGAGCCAAGCGTGTGGCTGTGTGGGACATTGTGTGTGTGGAGATTGTTAAGGAGACTGTGGGTGGAGACTGTGTACGAAGGCAAGAAACCCAATTGACATTCAGAAATTGTGCCCATATGTCACTTTGAAAAAGACCAACAATTTGTTCCTTACCAACTAAATTAGCTAATAAATACAATTCAATACAAGTTTATTCTTACCTGCATAATTATATTATTATTATTAAATATGTATGACATCTATTTTACGTCGTTTAATACTTGCTTGACAGTAGTAATACTTGTCTTTTAATGCATGACCTTGGCATATTAATAATATTATATTTGTTTACAAGTGTTTAGCAATATTATATTGTTTATTTTAATGCACGACATTTAAATCAAAATTTCTGCACATATTTAATGTGCATACAATTGTGGGCAATCCTGGGCTGAAATAAACAATTATTATAAATCACTTACGATATCTTCATTGTACACTGAAACATACACTTATATGTTAATCCTGCTTGCATGGCAAACTAATCTCAGCCAGCGGTGACCAAGTACGTGGTCAATGCTACACGGAATGTCAGCTAATCCGGCCTTTGAAGTTATTTACTAGTTCAAGTGGCGCGCATTCAATGCAATTACGCGAATACATTCTCTGCACATGCAACTGTTTAATTAACTTCACACCATAAATCTCACCTCTGAAACTCTCAATGCTGCCTTGTTGACATGCAGCCCCACACTGCACCCTGGATCTGTACGAAGACAGTCTTAATTGCTCTACATCCCAGTGTTGTGATGAGAAATCCACCATCAGATCTGCTGATGTCCTCTGAGCCAGTCACTTATCAGCAGTTAGGGGTAGGGGGTGGGGCACAGGGGAATACTCCAGACCAGCTCTGGTCCTCCTGGTCCAATTAAGTACCCTGTCGATCCGCAACTGCAGAGGTCAAGTATGTCTGTGTGATCATCAGTAGTATAGGTCAGTCTGTCAGCAACCTGGCTCCTCTTCAGCAATCAATAGGAGCTGTGAACGATGCTAACAAGACAGTCAGAGAGAGTCCGTCCTCCTGTGGTATTTCGGTAGTTCACAAGGCTGTGATTTCTGGTGGATCGCCTACAGCAAGTCTTCCTGATTCTTTCTGCACAAACAACACTTGTGATTGATTCCAAGACAGATAATTAACACCACACATCAGCAGCACAGATTCCTCATCAAAATTAGGAGCAGTCGCCAGGTATAAATCCTCATCAGCTTAGAAAATCTTCTCCTTGTTGGTCCAAAGTGCAGGCACCCGCAACAAATCCTTGTCTTGTTTGCAGGAAGCAGTCAGGCCACCCTCGTAGGGCAGTGCCGGCCAGGTAATAGGTCACTGGCTTTCCTTCCCTAATGGGCTTGGGATTTCGCCAGGTATGTGGTCGGCTATATATACACTGGCGCAGGCCACAGACTGATGCAGGAAGGAGGTGGCCACTGCTGGTGTTTGTACATGTGTCAGCTATCATCAAACTGTCATTGGCCAGGCAAGGAGGCAGGGAAAGGTGGCTGACATAAGCTATTGCCATCATTTCACGCTTCGATTACGGCCAATATACTGCATGGATATTGCTGTGCTGAAAAGTTTAGTGGCTTACACACTGTGGATGCGTGGATAATGTGCGGCTGTGAGCGTGTGTGTGGGTAACTGTAAGATATCACTGAATATTTAGAGAGCCACAAAAAGAACATCAACAGATTCGGAAAAACAAACCATGGGTTGCACTGCACGTAGGGAGATTAAACAGAAGCTTATTTGCAAATAGATTACTGAAGTCATGTAACATTTTATGTTACTGGGATGGACATAGCAAATACAACTGTTTTAGTTGTGCAGTTTTAAGAAAACTATAAATGCAACATAACCTTTGAACAAAACTTTATATTCCATAGTTACAACAGAGCAGTTGCAACTGATTTACTTTACAAGATGGCCAAAGTAATGTAATGTGAAACATAAAATATGAAGTTCAAAGTTCACCAAAACTGAGTATGAAAATGAGTACTGGTAGCAGTAATCTTTTAAAGACAGTCATACATTTTGAAAGAAACCTATGCAGCTGTTTTCGACAAACGTCATTCTGTTAGAATTGATATTCAGACATACCTTCGCAAAACTTCAAAATCCCAGCTGCAGTAGTTTCCCAGGTTCAAGTATCCAGGCTTTACCAGGCAGACATTATCATAATGAGGCAGGACTCCATTTGAAGGTCATAATTTCTAGTCCCCTGAGGCACAGATGTGGTTAGCTGCTGCGAGTCCGAGACAACCAGAAGACCGTTGACAGCTGCGTTCTCATGCCACAAAGACAGACGCCTCTGCACAACCAAACCCTCTCTATTCAGTCTTACTTTCTGCACCAACCAACAACAGCAGCAGTTATCCGGAAAATGTGGGCCAATCCATTCTGGGCCTGTGTTTGCAGTTGAAGTGGCCAGCGACAGGAAAGCTTGCCGGTTGAGAGTCTTCCTGTTTACACATCTCAACTCATGTCTCAAGAAGACGCTAGTTCTCTCAGTCAATCCATAACCTACTTCCTCCAGCCTTGTCCCAGCAGCCGTGGTGGAGGCACCACAGCGCTGCCCTGTGCATCGCTGGGGATTTCACTGGTCATGTTCCCATCAAAGGCAGACAGAGTGACCACTCCTGGCCTTGAATATCTTAGCGGCTGTCGGGTGTCGTTACCTCAGATTTCAGCAGTAATCCAGGATTGCACAGGTGCATGTAGAATCGTATTTTAAGTTTTATCCAATCAAGAAATTAGTTGTTGCATACACATTTTTTGTTAGAGATGCGTTTTGTAGTTACAGATCTAAAGAAAAACTGTTATTAAGTGTTAGAAACAAAAATAAACTCAGGCAAAATATGAATATGAATGAGTAAACTGCAAAAGTATAACAAAATCATAGCTAGACACTTTCTATTTTCATTTTTTTGCTATAAGATGTCTAGATATTTACTGGCATGTATAAAATGATCTGAAACCGTAGCATTTTGTTGGCTTCCTTTCTATTTCTGAATCTGAAATGTTCAATATTCTGCCCTTTGCCAACTGTCAACGAGGTCCCATGTGGGACCCATCCATCTTGACCCAGAGACACAAATTAGCTGTCAATTCAGCCCTGGTCCACACACACACCATCCACATCTGGCCCAAAGGAGTCACTTCAACCAGGCTGACATTCTAAATAAGGAAGTCAGCTTTGTGTTGATCTCAAGACAAGTGTTTGCCTAGTTGAATACAGTCAGCAATAACGATCACCTCCGAATCACTTGCGTGTGTAAACGCATGCATTTGTATGTGTACATAGTTGTCAGTGTTGTGTGGGTAGATAACAGTGTGCAAAATTACACACATGAAATTATGACATTGTATGCAATTTTACATCAGCAATTTGTGACAAGGTTAATCCAGTGACCAAGTAAATGTCAACAGATAATAAAATAAATCTGTGCAATCGCAAGCAAAAGTATAAATTTATAAATGATTGAGGGCAATCCTTGCATTTAATAACAACTTTCTGAAAAATTGCAAGTAGGCAACGTTTAAAAAAATTCATTATTGAAATATGTGTGTATATTGTGAAAGTGGTTTCATGTGAGCCATCAAACAGAAGTCCAAACTGTTGCTGATGGATTGGGTAATTTAAATAAATTGAACTATTTGCCGAGATTGGGATATAAGGAACAGATGCTACATTAACTATGTAATTATGCAATAATTGGATAACTGGGTAGGTAAGCCAATAAAGCCAGACGACACTGCGGCTAATCCTTCAAGCGTGCATCTCGCTTGACATCTCTAATGCCGAACAGGACTGATATTTCGGCGGAAGAAAACTCTTAATTAACATCGACTTCCATTTTGCAAAATTTATGTGCAATATGTCACATGTGACACATCACTGTGATCAACAAAGGGCACAGTTATTTTACTTCCATGTTTTTATAAATTGTTATTCTCTTTTGTAGAAATACTGATAGTACAAACTACTAAGCATTTAACATATGCCATCATCCTGCCAGGTTTATAATATTAACAAAAAATGGGAAGATTGACTTGTTTATTTACTAAAACTATTATCTATTATTTATGATTTTTTATGTACATAATGTACTTATTATGTCTGAAATAAGCCATTATTATTATCAAATTATTATTATAAATAATGGTAACATTAAACCTACACTAATGATTTCCTGAAACAAAAGCTCCTCATTATTATTATGACATTGTGTGAATCACTCTAAAGAACAATGGGAGGTCATGTGACCTCAGCAGCTGAGTTCCACCATGATGGATGACGTAAAAATCTAAGGATTAAATTTCAGTCAATAATGAAATCAAGAACACTGAACGTGAATTATTAATCCCCAACCATTCAAGTGATTTAGCTTAAAAGCAATTAATTAGATTGTGCAACAGGAGAGGACTGCAAGGCTACGATGTCTTACCACATCACACATGGCTTCAGTTCATAGTGAAATGTCTGCATGATGAAAAAGTCTACCAAAGTCTACATTCAAATCTATCAGAAGTACATCCTTCAGATGTCTTTAAAGTGGTCAACTACAGTCCTACACTAACTACACACAAGCTCATCAGTAGCATTCGCTGTGAAGAACAGCACTTCAACAGCACTGGACATCTTCAATATGTTTGTAAGTGCAGCACTCTGCTTGTTAGCAAATGCCCCATAACATGAGTGAAAATTACCTGAGAAATGCACCATAACATGAATGAAGAAGTGCCACATCAGTGCACCACAATGTGAAGGTTGACTCACCTGGTAAATGCTCTATAACATGAAGGCATCATTAGGAAGAGCAGCGACAGCTAATTGACAATAAATCACAAGAGCTGCCCCAGTAAGTCACAGAGGCCAGGACATAAACATTATGTCACAAGGAACTGCAGACAATAAGTCACAATGACTTGGGCATGGTAATAAGTCACAATGACTTGGGCATGGTAATAAGTCACAATTACTTGGGTACGGTAATAAGTTACGATGTCATATGCACGATAATAAGTCACAATGACAAGTGTGTTGTCAGGGAGTCCTAATGTCATGTAGATAATAAGTCACAACCAATTGTGTTTGACAATAAGTCAATACGACCTTGTGTGACAATAATGACATGTGTCTTGCCAATAAGTCACGATGACCTGTAATTAATAGTAATTCACAATGACCCATAACTAAGGACCATCATTTGTGACACTCAAATTTGACACTTAAACAGAGGGAATTGTTGAGTCCTTTCGATGACTTCACCCTCAAACTGGGTTGCTCTTGTTGTAGATAACTGACTGGCTGGCATATGGTCAACACACGTGATATCAATTCTGAAGCCAAACTAGACTACCGGTAACTTTGATGACATTTCTGAAAGTCTTATAGGACATTCTTTGTTAAGACTAGTGTTTACCTTTAGTGTGAATTAGCAAGAAAAGACATCCTTTATTGTCTCAATGGAGAAATTTGATTTGGGATAGAACAGAGAAGTCATTGATCAGACAACATTACCTGCATATGTCTTAGTTAACATTTTCATGTGACTGTTACGCATGATTAAGTAGCATGTGGGCATCACTAACCAATGCGATGCTGCTCTGCAGTTGGGTGGATGCAGTGAAAGAGAAGTGAAAGTTTCCTTCTTTAGGTGCATCTGATAAGAACAAGATGAAAACTCGATATGACGATAACACCAACAAGCATCGTTTTCACTAGACCCCTATCCAATCATCAAGGGGCTGACTGCTTCCAAGTAGTTACCTGGAGAGTCGCACCTAAACAATCTATTAAGAGGTCTCTATTGGCAACCCATCATATTATACCCTAATGATCATGAGCTATCTGTTGTAAAAATAGACACGGAAGAATACATTCTGTGGAGGTATCAGTCATCTCTGTATCATAATTAATATTATTACCTCTTGTAAACATTATCTACACCTGTCATTAAAGTGACAATGGGAGCCACTAATGACATCGGGTGATGAGGCATACCTTCTTAGGGTCACAGAGTGTTTGAACACTGGGCTACTAGGCCACAACTGATAGTCCTGTGCTGGCCTTGAGGAATCAGTGTCTTCATAAAACACCTTGAAAATGAACATCATCAATTTATACACTTTTTTCGTATACAAATCAAAAGGTATTTTTCTGAAATTGCTTTTCCACCATAAACATTTAGCATTTCCATGCTCCAATGATGACTCCAGACTGCCCCGTTTATGATTACGCCAAATGATTTTGTTTGCTTCGCCTCTGAGCTTGACTTTTCAAGGATGTAAGTGCCATAGAAGTGGTAGTTACTTACCTTTTTCTTAATGGTTCATTGCATTTAAGAAAAAGGAAAATCATGTCCATTTTCTAAAGTTCTGCTATATTGAATATGTAAACAAAATAGAATCATGCATAAAACCGATTTTGTAAAAACACAACTCTAAATAAAGCAGAGGTATCCATTTAGAAAATGTATGAAACATTACGCCACGAGTTTGTTGAAACCACTGAACTTGACAGTAACTGATGTCAGTGCACTCAGATGAATGTGGAAGTGAAGTCTATGGCACAGACACTGGTGCAGCCTTAAGACAATGGCTTGGTGACCAAGTCGCCTCCAAAGACCAGTGAGTCATATTAAGTGTCCTAGTCACGTTGCCAGTAACTGTCAAATGGCTGGCAATTTCCGATCAAGACCAACAATGATGCCAACACAGTTCCCCTATCTTGTCAATTATGTAAATCGACGGAGGCGGCCCGACAATCCGATTGAGTGTGTCCGCATAGTTTGCCAATCTTCCATGGGGTGCATGCATGCTTGTGCGCGCGCATACGTGCGCATTTATAGACCGCCTGGGGTGGTCAGATTAGGTTCCCACTCAGAACTCTTTACAGACCATTCCTGGCATCTGACTAGCAGGGCAATACACGATACCAGAATAGTTATAATAGTGGGCATAATTAAATACCATATTGCATTAGACAAGCTATTTATATGAAACATTTGGAGTGTATATGTCAAGGTAAAGAAATACCAAGGTGAAGAATTACAATTCTTTGTTGATTCAATACTCGTTTTTCTTCAGCAATCTATAAATAATTAATTATTATTATATTCACATACATATGTATATGATGGTCTTTTCTTATTACTGATGGGCAACTGTTGAGAGAACCTACTGGACTACTGTGATGGCAAGATTGATTTTCCCTGTTGTTTGTGCGACTGTCCAGGCATCCTACTCCCAAAACCCATAGACACACTAACCATTGCCACGTTTCAAGGCTAAACATATAATTGTTGTCAAATAAATATGTGCATACTAATATCACATGGCCAGATAACAGAGCTAGCCACACCAATCATTACAGATACAGTGTATGTAGTTTCGTGAATAAAGATAACGATGTTTCGATCAGTACAGGACATAATGATAAGTGATTCAAGATAGTTGAAGAGGTTTGTAAACCACAGTTGAACATGTTGAATGAGTCCTGCGATTCTTAGAAAAACATAGTTTTTAATAATGATACATAGCAGAGAGGCATATATAATTGATCACACATGTGTTTATTCATACTCAGAAAAAGTAGGTCGCTATGATGCCTAGAACATCATCAAGATGTCTTGTTAAGACAGCGGATGTTGAAAACACAGAGACTGGATTCACTGGACTGACCATATTCAATAGGTAAGTGAAGCCATATATGATTATTATATTTATAGGAGACTGACTGCCCAGTGTCACCCGATGAGAGGTTATGAAAGCCACATAACATGCCGTGTGTTCTCATCAGATAGACAGATGATAGCGCGGTGCATGCCACGAGCATGGCTCATTTAGCACTGAATCATGATACCATTTATATAACACAGATATAACTCCGCACCTGTGAAACGAAGCGTTTTGCCACAGGTAGAAAGGAAACACAGACATCTATGTAACTGTACGCAAGGATAGCAAAGAAAGACATCCTAGAATCGCAGTGTCATATCCTAGCCATGACTTAACTCTTATTACAATGGGAATGATATGAATGCCCAGTCCTTGGAATTGGTTAGGTCTAACTGAAGAATCTTGGTGGCGATGATATTACCTTGAATGGTCGATGCCCAGAGAGGAAGGCTGTTACAACACAGCATGTGTCACAAGCCTGGCCAGAAAGAGGGAACTTTACCTTTCAGGGAGTCACAGACACCACACATTGAGCACACAAAACATGACAAGGAAGCACCAACTCCGACACTATTCAGAATCACAACAGGAGATGAGCAAGTGAACAATGCTGTAAATCATAGCAGTCGGTGAGAGCCTTCCTGCGGGGACGAAACAACAATAACAAATATCCACAGACAGGAAATCAGGCAATTACCTTCACAGCGCATCCATCACGGCCTCGAGACCTCCGTCTGTCTGTCTGTCTGTCTAGTCCGACTCAAACGCTGGGAGTCTGTCTGAGACCGAGTGAGGCACACACACACACACGCGCACGCATCAGTGTCGTCTCCGGCAGTGAGACTCTCAGACCGAGGCGGCGAGTGAATGGCAACGACGAGGTATTGATCTGATCACCTGTACCTCCGTAGGCATCAATCATGGGTGATCTTCCAGCTGCTGGCTCCGTCTCTGCCACCAATGCCGCTTGGCTCCTCTCCTCGGCCCGCTCGCTGAAACAGAAATTGCCGGTTGGCGTAATTGTTCACTTGGGAGACACACCTCGGATCCATAAGTCGTCAAATGCTCGTTATCTGCGAGGAAACACACGCGTGACTGGGCCACGTGCCTGATTGCGCAGGCCCCTCCGATCAATGAGATCGGGGCATCGAGCTGGGGAATGTGTGGAGGTAACAGTTAGACTGCTAGACACCTCGTCATACACTGATAACAAGATTGTCATTTAAAACCTTACGATTAGGCTTATCAAGAGTCCAACAAATTTTCTACTCTCTTTACTGTCTACTATTGACTGAAAAAACTGATATTGCACTACCCGGTATATTCTAAGTGTTTTTTTACATGCTCAAAGTGTATGCTAAGTGTTAACTGTTACTTTCTTATTAATTGCTATATTATCATGTAAATGAAACAAGTTATTTCTAGCCATTTCAAAGATTTTCTAGGAAATAAAATAAGATTTCATCCAAATGAAGCCTCCTGACTATTTCAGATGGCTGGCCATTATAAGTTGAAAGTTATTGAACATTTTAAATCAAAGTCTACTGAAATATAAATTGGTTTACAAGTTGGTCTATAAAGCAATCAAACGTGTACTGCAATACGGCACATTGTCGATTCATCTTTATTTAGCAATTTCATTCCTCAATATTAGACTGGCAGTGCACAATATCTTGGAGCTCATATGTCTCTTGAAGTCAGCCATGGGAAGTCTGTCTGTAGACACGGATTTCCTGGAAGCATCTGCAGACATGCGGAATGACCAAAATAAACCATATACAATTGCCAGGATATTGCATGCCCATGACGGTATCTGTGTAATATTTATGGCATGTTTTTACTGACATTCTGGGTTACAACCGTGCTTGATTGCCTTCATATATTCAAGTAAAATGATCTGATGGTTTTTCCGGTATCAGTTATTCGTTACAAACCTTCAGACTTCTGCTGGCTCTACAAATGAAGGATGTGCTGTGAATATGCCCACTGACGATGGAAGGTAAATATCATAAGGCGTGGTGGCGCCACTGTTGTGTAACGCATATCGCGTCTTGACCACGCAAACAGTATTTAATGACGTTTTCACATGACCGAGGAGTAGAGTTATTTATGGAATGTCTCAGATCTAGGCTGTAAATATGCCATTAATGTGAGTAGTGAGCATTAAGAAGCGTTCAGGTGTCATGCCATATGGAGATATTGAATCAGTGTTTTTACCACTCCAACGATGCAATCAACGGCAACAACAGGGTGGTCTGCAAAAAAATACTGATGAAACTGAAAAAAATACAGACATCTTAGTCATGGTCACATGGCGATCTATATCAACTCTCAGCCACTTCCAATACAACGACACCACTGTATGTGACAATATATCACGGACATATGTTGATGACATGGTAACGACGGCCAGACAGCTTATCAGTCAAACAGTTGTGATTTAAGTGCTGAGACAACCCTAATAATAATGTCTCCAACAATCAAGTCATTATCGCAGTTATGATTTCAGTTCACTCTACCACACTATCATCCTGCCAGATAGCTGTGCGCTTCAACAAGATAACTATCCACAGCAACAACACACAGACAATGAAGCTGAATGAACTGCTGCCTTATCAAGAGTCGACAATTTTACCATTACGTGTGGCCTGGCCTTTCTGACATCGAAAAATTCTGTTTTAAACATCTCCTGCACCACTACCAGTCAACAGGCAATTTGTACCAATCGTTTATCACAGTTTGTGAGTAAGAATATGCTTATCTAAAACTGACACTAGCACTCTGCAGAATTCCAATTACATTTGAAGATCTTTGATTACAGTTAAATTATTACTATGCATATTGTGACAACACATTCTAGTATGGTACTATCAGTGAACTAACACCATCACCATCATGTTATGTTCAGATTATACACTTAGTGTATGAAATCGAATTTGGAGTATTTTCAATATCTTCAATGGGCACAGTGGCATGGCTAAACTGTTCAAACAATAATTGATGTACACATCTTGTATCACGACAACGGTCTCTGCTGCCATGTACAATTATCGCACAGGACATGATGACAGTACACAGCTACACTATTGTGTAACTGTTAAATGCTTACACAATTCCACAAGGAACCCACCCAGACATCTGGTAATATCACCCACCAATTACATGATGCTGCAACTTTCATTCATCACCCTGAAGTTCCAAGAAACCGCATCCAGCAGACTGCTGTGGAGAACAGTATTGGACAGGCTTCCTGCACCAGGACAATGTCATCAATCGTGGAGCGGCCTATGATTAATGAGCAGTTTGTGTGCTTGCTACATCGGCAATACTGTGATATTCTGATTGATAGTAGAAGCTCTGACAGTTGGCTACTTGGATATCGAGTAAGACCCATGTTAAACAGAAGGGATGAGAGATGGCCTACTATGGTTTGACTGCGCTATTCTCTGCTGCAGCCCCGGACTCATCAGACCTGGCCGTTTTAATCAGGATTAGGGGATATGCATTTTAAATGAAGCTGTGTAGTTTTTGTTTCAGAAAATGTCAGGATTCTGAATGGATGTGTTAATTACCTTTACGTCTATCAGGCCAACTAAACTATAAACTTGTTTCTTGTCCCCACCACTCTCTTTTTGACAGTTGCCTCCTTTGAGTTTACTATTAAAAAGGCAATGAAATACCCAGGAGTTTTCTCATTACCCGGAAACTCCCCAAATCTGAGCAGGCGAGCCCTGTAATTAAAACGTAAAGAGAATGAAGACATGCAACATTTAGATTCACCATTAAGAAACTCTGAATGTATCAATCCTGGGTAAGCCCTTGGAATGTATTTTAATTCATTTTTAAATGTTTTTTATATATGTGATGACGTTTGAGCCTTTGAGACTAAAATTTGTAGTATTAAATACTGTTATGTACACTCAATTCTTCATTTCAATGACAGTGATCATTTCCAGGAAAACAAATAGAACAACTGATATTAAACAATTCCTCTAGATATATTTTTGTCTTTAAAAATATTTTATTTTTACTTACCATCAATGTCTCAAAGTTGTCATTGTCATAACCAGGCTGGTTTCATGAAACCACCAAGAACATTCTTGATGCTAAAGATGGCTGTCTTAGCAAATGAAAATACTGTTTTCCATAAGTCAATCCTGGAGTGTACTAAAACATGAGCCACCAAATAGTTCATGAAACTGGCACCTGTCAAATAATACTATTATAGGTTCCTGGTGATATCATTGTTCTGTCCAGAATCACACCAACTGTCCCGTAAGTTGCACACAACTAGTAGTATTGCTTTCCTTTAGAGTCCACAACGCTGTAGATGATTTGACATGAGACAGAGCTCTAGCACACAGTGTGTGAGTGTGACTGACAGCGGTACACCTGTAGCCTGAGTCTGTCTCCCCACCTGTCGGCTGTAAGCAACGCAGACATCTACGTTGCAGAGAAGAACCAACCCTCGAGAGACCAACTGTCTCGTGACATTTCACGTCCCGAAATCAGTGCCACAGTCAATTTACAAGCTAACCAGACAGTGGATGCCTCACATATGTAACCATTATTGCTGTCATTCCTGGCCGTCTGCAGTTGGATACATTCAATTACATCTGCACTGTACACCACAAACCAGTCGGTACATGTATAATACATATTTGAAATGGCCCATATGTCAGTGGAGCTTGTTACCTAATCTCTGTCAACTAGAAATTAACCTTCTGCTTTGGTCTGTGCTAACCTTTCGCTGACGTTGTCGTTAGCAAAACGTGGGGCCACTTTGATGAATGACACTGGCCTAATGTCACTGCCTGTCACAGGTGCCCGCTGTATAATTAAAACATTCAGAAGGTGGACAGAATGGAGGACGCTGCAGCCTGTGAGGAACATGTATGGATTTTGCCACAGGTGGCAGTATCCTTCCTAACATGCGATGATATTTCTGAAAGTGACCATCCAGTCACTGTCAGACTCCGGGAGAACATTGTCTAATAATCTGGCTAGAGCCCCCACCACACCTACACGTTCTGTCTACATCACATTAACTAGGTCCTGTGCCAGAACTTGTTTAACTATTAATCATACATCTCGGCAATCAATCCAATCAGTGTCTGCAACCTCTAATAAATTCAACAGTTGGCAATGCGAATTCCATTACAAGTGGACAAACGTCGGAGGCACAGACATGCGATGAGTTGTGTGTGGCCACTCAGCTCACTCTCCATCCTCTGCCCCATCAGATTCCATCAGCTGCAACCCTCAAGCACTACCAAGTACTCTCACCTGTTCCATCAGGTGTGCACACTCTTGATTATTCCATCAGATGTGCACCCTTGTTTGTTCCATCAGAATCTGACTTAGAGTCTTGTATGTTCCATCAGGTATATACTACAATATTTCCCAATGTATCTATTCTTACTAATACACCAACACCCTGTGCTGCAAAATAATATTCAGAAGCAAGTATCTTTGTCAGTATTCGAGATGGCCAGCCAATGTGCCAGATTCGCAGCACAATTCGCATTCATTGTTGTGTTATAACGGTACAGCCGCCAGCCATGCTTTGCACATGCTCAGTGCCTTCTCTGCCGACCACTCGCTCACTTACACAGATCTGGTCGAGCCTTTAGCCACAGCATGTCCACCTTCATGCTCAATTAAACCCATACTCGCTGACACTTTGTTCTGCTCAGAATTACCTCACCTGGCAAATGTGTCTAAGGACAGCCCTCAGCAGGCATTTTACCAATTTCAGGTATTATTGATCGCAATATCAGCACGATATCACATGGCTGAACATATAAAGTGTCAAATTATCTTACTGTGACTGTACAAAGTTCTGCAACATCAGAGTATATATATATATATATATATATATATATATATATATATATATATATATATATATAAACTGTATAGTATAAACATTAATAGCCATATAAAATGGATTAAATAAAAGATAGTCTTACTGTATCAAGTTAAAATTAAGTTTTTAACCTAGACTCAAATTAACCAAAATAAGTAATTTTGCGAATGGATAAAATACGTTTGGTTACTAAAAACGGAAGAATTTTTTCGAATCTAGCTTAATAAAAAATAGACCTACTTAACAGAATGACTGAAAGATAAAACATATCATAATGTTGTCAGTCTATCCTTCCCACAGCCAGCTAACAATTGTCCCACCACTTCTGTCAATCTCATTATCTCTGACAATTCAACCTCCACACACAATCAGAAATGTCAGTTTCACTCATGGATGATTCCATCCCACGCAGGCAGACACCTCGGTTCTGTAGACACTGACATCTCCCATGTCACCTGTCCCAGCCATCGTCCCCACAGTTCTGTCCCACACATCATTACATGTACTTCTTCTGGTCACCAGCTGTCTCCATTCAGAGGTCAGCCATGCCCAAGGGGTGGTCAGTGACCATAGTCAACCAGATCTGTCTGCCAAGTCTACACAGAATATGAACTTAACCGGGAGCAGTACATGGCAGCTTGGCATTGACATCTGATGAACAAGCATTGTGTTTGTTTCTGGGTTTACCTGTGTCTATGTACACAGCTGTGAACCTCATTGTTACTGTATAATCTGGGCCCCCCTGTCTGGGTCAGAACTGAGCAGCTATCCACGGAAATGTTAATAGCCTGCCAAGATCATAATATTATATAAAAAGGACTTGCATTTCAACAATATGTAATGTGGGTGGGTTATTAATAGCCAAGATTATATATACATGTACATATATATATATATATATATATATATATATATATATATATATATATATATATATATATAAAGAACTCACATTTAACAATACTAACGTGGGTGGGTATATTGATTAATTTCAGCTGTATAAAATTAATTTCTGTTTTTAATAAATGTGTGCATACAACTGTTGATCCATGTTTTGTTTGATGAAGTTATTTTATGCTGAAGCATATATATATATATATATATATATATATATATATATATATATATATATATATATATATATATATATATATATAATATATATATATACACTGTACATATTGTTATAATAATTATTATTGTTAAAGAACCTATGTAGTGTTTCTAATAGTAACACAAACAAACCTGCTTGTATAAATGTATTAATTTGTCTCAGTGGAACCAAAATACAAACACTGAAATTATGTTTTACTCGATAAAGTAAAAATTTGGCAAAGAAATGTCAAAATAAGACACCTCCTGGCAGCTCAGTAAACTAGTCAAGGAAAACTATACATTCACAAATTACATGATCCGTAGGCCAGAGTCTTTGGGGAATTAACAAAACAATCCGGGACAGGGAGTTGGATGCCACAGGGGATTTTTTTTTTTGCCTCTTGGGAATTTGCCAGAAATGACATACCAGGCACAGATGTATTTTAACCTTGCTACATGTCCAACAACATGGTCCACAGAAAGTAGGCCCTCGCTGAAACAAGCATCGCATCTGACAAGGGGTCTCAAAGTGGTGTCATTACAATTTGTCACGATCATGTTGAACATATCACATGTAACTATAGGGTGGGGTTATTGAACATTCCCATAAAACACTTCATGTGGTTTTTCTTTGGTACACTTCAATACGGTGTCACATTTGCATGCACACATTGCACAGATGGCTTGAAGTGCTAATATCAATTATGTAAATCATATGACAGAGTAGCTCTTACAGTGCAGTCGATGTATTAACACAAAACTTGACAACACTGTTAACAACGCTTGAAAAAGTTGGTGGTATATTCTGTAATCTTTACAGATTCTGAATTTACACACAGAATTAATCATGCATCACACACACCCTTTTTGCTAAATATGAACCATACTTCACCACTATTAATCATGAGAAAGTATGCGGTAACAGTCTCAAAATTTTGTCAATCAATCCCATGGGTGTGCTATTACATACACATACTACAAAAACCCTACACATATCTGAATATGAAGCTATGAATGGTATACGCCCTGCCCTACATCCGCTGCATGCAGAAAGCCACAAAACCAGGTGTGGCAAATGGAATCTGATTTTTTTCTGGAAATGTTGGCCAAATATGTCACCTCTGCCTGCACTTGGGGGACCTCAGGCCAAGGGGCGGACATGACAATCTCCAGATTTAAATCTCCGGGCATCTGTAAACAACCTGACGAAGCAGAAACACCGACAGCCAGTGAGGAGAAGATGGCTTCCTGCTGCTGCAGACCAAGACAACACCTGCCAAACCGACCGACACATCCTGTACATTATCGTAGTTCCGTCGCTCTTCAAACACCCACATTTCATTCGTGCCTCAGCTGCTGTAAATACAGATCTGTATCCTCCTATACAGGGTGGTTATGTGACTATAAACAAAACTTCCTGTACTGTGCATGCCAACATCTCATAAATCACAGTGCGAAAAAGTGGCACACTGAAAGAATCTTTCACACGCAGTTAACCTGAATTTCTGGTCGATGATCTCTATTTGTATATCCACTAGTGGTGCATCATCACAGTGTCTTTAATTTTACTGATGTCTCAATAAATTCCCAACTGACTTACGCAGACCAATGAGCCATAAACGAAACCAAATGGGACCGAGAATTCTAAGAAACGATTTTGCTGAAATCAAATCTGCTGTCAGATTTGATTTTGGCAAAGCTGTTACCATAAAAATTACTACGTTTCAAGGTTGTTGTTGTTAACACCAAGTTTAATGATATTCTGCTCATTTCTACATGTATGCAAATTGAATGAGTTAATATAAATAAACAGATTCAACAATGGTATATGTACCAAAAATACATTTAATTGCAATTATTGTGGGCAGCATCGTTTTATTATATATAATATGAAATGAGTAGAGCAACCAAGAATGTTGACTACATCAAGCCAAGTGATACGACAACAACCCAATCACTCCAGGAAATACATAATAAGTGCCAGGAAATTGGCGCAGCTGCGTCATCGGTGTGTTCCATTACATCACAAGACAGCCAGGTACTACACAAGACAAAAACACTGATTGACGTCACACATTTAATTAACACACCTGCTGACATGGCGTGTTGACCACTTGACACTTCTCTGCTTCCATCAAAGCTGCCTATGACAGATCAGTCAACAACATAATAATGGTGTTTGAAGCTGCTTGTTCTTCTGCTGGCTGAACTGGTTGCTTAGCAACGTGTGCATCTCTTGGAAAACATTGTGATATCAAATTATTGTTACTTAACGTTGTACGTTTGATTTTGCTCTCATTAATTTGCCAACCTCTTAGCTGTGGCATTTCCAACGATAACATTTAATACAAACTTTTAGCATCTGCATCTTGAAACGCAACAAGACTTGCCTTGTCACATTCGTTTAGAGTCTGCACAGATCAATGCTATGTATTCTGCCTGTGTCTCAATTGGATTCCACTAATTCAATTCCAGTCAATTAAGCGGCAAGACCAGGCAACTAACCAGCCAGACTTGTTCCAACATCATGCATAACAACCACGCATACATATTGAACAATACTCTCATTGGCCAGAACTGTATGAAAGATTTTATTTTACTTCTTACGTTTCTGGTTAATTAAAACAGCACTATAGTTGTCAACACTACTTAACTTACTTTATGCAACAATTCAATTTTTTCTATAATTATCTTATTAAAAATTACCCAATAACAGAGTGGCATACGTTGGCATTTAACTTTGCAATGGAAAGTGACAGTCGAAATTAGCATGGGAATTGATGAAAGACCAACAAAAGACAGGATGGAAAAGAAGTTCAGGCACAATAGTTATAGGGGTAGTGTATGGCTCTATAAAATGGTATACACTATACAGTCGAAATGCACTGTATGTTTTTCACTACACCCATTTCTCTGGAGTAAATAAATAAGTACTACTGAAAAATTATGCTTTTTGTTGCATTAACTTATTTATGTGATCATATATAGATGTTTGTCAGAATAGAAGCATCAACTGGGAAGCCATGATGGATATGGCAGTAAAGCCTGGTTTCACAACTTTATCCAAAAATACATCAGTATTTCCATTCTAATGAAAAGACAGAAAGGAATGTCAGAATATGCTGAATGCTTTGTCTGTTCGTTCAACTTTTATGAGTTTTACAAGTCCATGGTATATTAAAAAAGTATTTGCAGTTGGCGATGTAACATTCCAAAGATTATAAAAACAGTTTTAAAACCTCATTTATAAATAAAAACACTAGGGCAATTACTGGTTCACTCTTAGGCATAGTGGTGCTATTTTTAAGACTGGTGAAGAAATAAGAGCCCAGAAAACTTCACACCAGCCAACCCTCCAGGCAAAGTGATGCCCGGGACGAGTTGCCATGGAAACAGCCTGATAAGCTGCATGAAAAGCATCTCGGCTGACACTGTAAATCAGGGATCACAGGTGCACCCGGGAGACTGGGAGAAAAGGGCAGACGAGACAAGGGAGAGAGCCTGTTGGGACCACAGGAGGACAGGCCTGGGGAGGGATGTGTAGTGATTGAGGAGAGAAGTCAAGAGAACAATGAGGACCCAAGACAATCTGTAAAATAGTTCCTACAGTCTGGATCCATTATGTGAAAATCCCACATACCGTATTGTCCCTAACAGACGCATACTACCTAATAGATAACCACCCCCTTTTTTAGATGTGAAACAGTCCATAAACATGTATTTGAGTGACGCCAAAATTCTACAGAGTAGACACTACAATTGTTAGCAAAGATGGTGCCCAGACTACTGGGGTAATGCTATTCATAAATAACAATTGTGGGTAGGGCAACTGACCCGTTACTGGTGAGACTTTTGTAAGTAAATATATTGTAAATGTAAATGCTTACCACAAAGAGGGCTTTTATTTTATGGTACTATCAGAGAGAGGCCATCATGTGCATCAAACAAATGGCGGATTTGCTTACGTTGGATTAAACGCCGACTGTTCGCATAAATACGCATCAATCAAGACACACAATTACAACAAATTGGATGAAATTATGCAAACGAATTTAAGTAGAGACAAAGTTGAGATTGTCATCCAGTTCAAAACGCCATTCCAGACGAATCGCCCGCAGGCGCAGTTTACGACTGGCATCAACCAACTTCGATAACAAAATAAGTCAGAGTAATTGTCATATAAATTCATATTCAAGCATATATATTTCAATTAATAAGCTTTGCTTCTTTCGACAAATCATAAATCAGACAGTTGACAATTTGAATGATTGCATCTGTTATTGACTCATGGTTCTATAGACTATACATTTCTAATCAGGACAACGTACATCGTTAGCGACATCGATATCGTGTGTCGACACTGATTTGCCATTTCGGATGCACATGGTCAATGCAGCTTTTACATATAGAAAATGCACTTTTATTAATACATTTATTTAACATTATTAAAGCAATTTGAAGAACATGTAGACTGTACCGAAAGCAGTATGCCGTAAAAATGTTGATTTAAATAGAAGCATATCTCAGATCATTCACTTGGAGGCGCTGTACATATGCGCCATATTGCGGATTAGTTATCTACTCTGTTTAGAAGCATGACCACATTCGCCCCAGTTTTGAGAAATTAATTGACGTGCACCCAAGCCTTCCCATTCGCGTCTATTAGGGACAATATGGTATATTCGTCAAACTAAAAGACAAGAGGATGTACAGGTGCCAAATAGGCACATAAAACAAGCCTGCACAACTAGCTGCATACATCAAGAAAGCTTTGATATAATAATTGCAATTTTGAGGAATAAAAATGATGTCAAATTCCTACTACTTGGGATTTCACTAAAGAAAAAGATCGTAAATATAATAATTAATTAGATAAAAATTTGATTATGTTAATAGTATAGTCTTGACTGAATGTTTGCTTCAAAAGTGGAAATTAATAACTCATCTATTATTAACCTTCCAGTATTTCAACATCTACAACTTTCTCAGAAAAAAACAGGGCTACATAGTTTCACTCCATGGTTGATACAGAAAATGTAGTGTAATAATATATAAATTATTGCATTGGATTTTGGTCAACTGAAAACTACACTAGACCAAAACATGGTGTTCCTGGCACACATGTAAAACAGCCACTGTTCAACTTGTTACTTAGACAAAAAGACATCTCACTCAGAGTCACTCTGCCAAGGGAATGGTGACTAGACCATCATTCAGATGCTGGGCATGTTGCGAAGCAGTGCTGGGACAGGACAGACATATGGAGTTACCCGGGGCAGACACAACATAACGCCTCGGTGAACAACTTCCATTTGTCCACAGCTGCTTCTGATGCTGCCAGGAGATAGAATGCTTCAGAAGACATGGCTATCTTGACAATGCCAACTGTCTCGGTAATGTCTCACTGCGTCCAACATCTCCTCACTTATTTATCGTCAACCGAGTTGTCCACTGAGAATTACTGTGGGCCAGGGTCAGGTCCAAGTACACATTTTGGGATCAAATACAACTCGGCCAAATCAAATACACTGCTTTTCCAGATTTCAATTCAAATGTCCACAAGTTCTACAAATTTCCAATTCAAATACACTGCCATTTTTTATTCAAATACGATTCAAGTATATTGCCATTTATGAAATTTTATTTAAATATGATCCAAATATGTGGCTCGTGCTTCCATTATAGTTCAAGTGTATTATAAGGGGTGGAATTTTGTCTTTGGCTTGATTGACTGTTGTAAACTAACTAGACTGTCCTTATCTACAGGTACTACTGTACCAACTAGTGGGTAGCTCTTACCCTGCACTGGAGGAAACCTGGGTTCCTTTTATCTTTGCCCAGGATGTTTACACAGCAGGATTCTTCTTTGAAGCACATTCCCTGTGAATATCTGCCTTTATGGATATAGATAAGCTTCACTGGCTTCCCATTCATTCATTGATACTAATGTTTGACCAGCTTCACTGGAGCTTCAGTGTAGACTAATTTTCTCAGTGCTGTCTGCCCACTGTTGACTATACCACAGGTGTGAAAAACATTCTGTCTTGACTCCTGAGCCAGTTTATGCCAGGAAATGCTTTCCCTTTTGTTGGTAATTTTTATATGTATAATACAGTATTTGATTGTATTTGCAACTACTTTTCAAATACAAACCAAATATCAAATGAATTCCCTTTTGTGATTTTCAATTCAAATAAAAAAATATTCTGTATTCAAATACAAATATTTACGTATTTGAACCCAACCCTGACCAGGGTATCACTGTGTCAATCCATTCCAAGCAACACGTGAGCCTTTCTGCTGGAACATTAAGGCATGTTGTATGATGGAAGAACTTGTGGAATTTATATATGAAAAAGACGAATAGCTTGTTTTTCTTTTAATTACCAGATCATTGTATGATCACAGGTATGGCATGCATGTTCTAATAAAAACAGACTGAACACTGAACAATATATTAACACTGCTGTTGCAGTTATTTCTGCCATGTTTTCTCCCTGGTTTTCTGAATGAATCTGATAACACATGGCATAATGCAATCAGTCCAGATGGAAGGAATGGTTGTTATTCCCAAGTGAAGGCCTACACCAGGGAAACACCTGCCTTGTTAAAGTAGACTGACACACAGTTAATCTCACATGGACATCTCACTTCATGTTGTTAAGTACTGTCAGTTCCATTGAAGGAACCAGAACAAAACAGAAGCACGATGAAGATACCGGGATGCACCAAACTAAATTATGTCACATTTTACTTATTTATTGTAGGGATGTGAATTAAGGTCAACATGTCCAAGATATCGATATCTCATACAATTCTGACACTACGTCTAAAGCAATCAACCAGTACATCATAATCTTGGTGACCTGTCATCTATGTCCCGTTCATTTACACTCTCAATGATCACTCCTGACTGAAGGGTTGTGTGGAACGAAGTTAAATCTTGTGAATTAACACTGGTGCCCCAAAAAAAATTTTGGATTGATGAAATCACATATCTATAAATACTAAGTGACATTATTAATTAATGCTAACAGTGTCCAGGTATCAACATATATTTGCAAAATGGATATTATGCTGTGATATTATGTCATCGAAAATTGTGGTCTATACAAATGTACGATTCAACCACCCTTGGTGTAGCTGTAACATAACCAGTTCTTTCTGTAACTGTATCTTGATCAAATTCAACTATAAGAAGGGTAAAACATGTCACCCACTTTGACCTGTGTAATTTAACAGCTATATCTAAATACTGTATTATTATTAATAATAACATTTAAACATAAAATACATTCATACTCTGTGCGTGCACAGTGCACACGGCTGTAAAATGTGGTTTATTTAATACAACCAGACATAGCATGACTCCACATAATAACCTTAAGTCCTGGGAGCACCAAATCACTTATCATAAATAGTATGCAGTAAATCAAAGGCCCTTCCAGGCACAACAAAATGGTCTGTGTAAATAACAACATTTATCATTGGAATGGTACACTGACACACAGATCTACAAGTCTACAACTCTTTTTGATGTGCATAAATACATTCTGGTCATGTTGTCGTTTTTGGGAGACTTGAGCAAGCACAAACAGAATTTTCTGCATTCCTTACCAATTTACCAAGTCATCAAGGTTACGCTAATTCGTCAACCTTTTTCTGACTAGGATTATGTATTCAGAAGCTGGAGGGAGTATTAATCAAAATACACTCGGTTGTCTGTTTCATTCAGCACAGTTACACAGGGGACATAAAATATGTGCATGATTTTATCCTTCCGATTCAATCAATCAAAACAGTTTATTATGAATATTCATACAATTATACTAACAGCTAACTCTCATGTGTCCCCAAAGATGTAAATAAATCACTACAAAACTTCACGACTGTAAAAAAATTTGATTTTTTTTTTCAATCAGGGCAATAATTTAGTAATAATAAAATAGCCTACTGTTACTGCTCATGCAAAATTGCACTTTTAAATAAGTCCATGCACCTATCTATATTTTAAATTTCAATCATTTTAGTTTATACTGAAATTTATAAGTTATATTTTAAACTTAAAGTACCTACCATCAGACTGCCTACCATTGTCAATTTTCCCATTAATAATTCAGCTAAAAAATACTACAAAAAATCAGCTTTGAAACATATCAAGACTGGTGTAATGGCTTAGCTGGATTTAGTACTTAATAAAAACTATAATCCTTCTCAGAAAGCTATAACAATTTGAGTGTTTATTACAATTTGACTTTATTTTTTGAAATTGTTCAATAACAAATTACACGTCGTAGACTTAGTCTTAGTATAGACTGCTTAGTCTGTTTTCCAATGCTAAATATCTGAACACAGTAATAGTAAACAATTATCACATAGTGGTTGAAATCAGAGTGACCTGTGCAGTGGTTTTATTAGTAAAATAAGTAGCATGTGGTACAAGCGTTATCAATTTATGAGGTCGGAGTTCAATAGTTCACAGGCGAAGTTGAATTACTCGTGCCAGTTATGGTTGATCGTCTGCAACTTCGAAAGAACCTGAATCCAATTAACACAACACAGGCTAAAAACACATAAACTGCAACAAATCAATGTGTTATAAGCATGATTGTAAACACTATACCTTATCAAGCAGAATTTGCGCAAAATCGAAGACACTCTGAACAAACGCTCAACTTTACAAGCCTCCGCGAGTAGTCAGTAGCCGTAACATTTACTCACTGCAATTGAATGCTTCCGCGCACTGTCAAAAAAAGGCAACAAGGGCAACATTGAAAACATCTGCTCTCGTTTATTTGCTTCTGCTTTGGTATTGTCCACTAGTTATTATTTGTGATTTTTTTCTCATGTAATTACAGTATAACAAAATAAGTCTTTAAAGTGGTTTGCCAACGCAAACTACATTATGGTGTATGAATATGTACATCGCGCACATGTATGTTATCCGCCTTGCCGTATTGATATACAGCCCACGGATTTATGTTCGTCGTCTTTGGCGCTAGAGCTGTGACCTGTGTTACGAATCTGGATTACCCAACGAATAATCCATAGGTGTCGGAACGGGGGGTTTGAAACCCAATATTTTATAGGCTACGATGTGAGCACTTAGGGCATTAAGGGAAGAGTGGTAACTTGTAGTGAACTTGTTTCTGTGATGGGCTGAACTTATAGTGATAATAAACGATTAATCGTTTATTATAACTGTAAGTGTTAGCAGTTTTCTCGATGCTTCGATCGTGACTCAATTGACAGTGCTGGGGGGGGGGGGCAAGAACCGAAAGTTGCATGTTGGTGAATGCGAAGATATTATATCCAATATCAGTAGTATTATGTATATTTTATTTCTACATGGAGGGTCGATGAATATAATTTAGACCCGCAGCCAAACCCCAAGAATCTCTCGATCTCCTCTTGTCTTGTTGATCCTCCTCCAGCTGAAGCAGATGTTGACCGAAGCAGAAAGAATAGATCATGTTAGAAGTGAAGCGTACCCATACCAAAGCTGGAGACTGCTCGTTCGCTGTCGCTGCTGCGTCCCTATGGAACAATTTACCAGCGGTCAGTAAGACTTGTGACAATCTCACCAGCTTCAAACGTCTACTGAAGACACATTTTTTTCGTATTGCATATTAGTGTAATTCGACATGAACATTATGTTTTTTTACTAGATTGTTTGGTAATATCAATACATAATTATACACTTATTTATTGGCATTATTGTTATGTAATTATTATTATTATTATTTTACAGTTTAAATGTATACTAAACTATTTATTACTAATAATTATTATAAATTATACTATCATTTATCACTATCATTGTAATGTAATTATACACTAGAGTGACTAGACCGGTTAGTATGTGTTTTTATAACTAATACGTAATTTATTTATTTATTTAAAAGTGCTACGCTATTTAATACCGTACAATTTTTTTATTTATATACCTATACATATATTTACATGTATTTTAAAACACTAGTATTTGTTTTATTGCATACATATATCTTTTTATGTCTTTTAAATTGTAATATGTTGTGAAGCGCCACGAACGATTATGGATGTGGCGCTATACCAAATAAATATATTATTATTATTATTATACCAACGCATCAAAGCTGAGACTCAAAAAGAAAATCAGAGATATTAAAAACAAGTGGTGGGAAGAGAAAGCCAAAATGATCCAGGGCAAAGCTGATCAGTATGGCATGCTAAACTCCTTCCAAGCAATTTATTACTTACTTACTTATGCCTGTTTGCTCGCTGGGAGCATATAGGCCATCGACCAAGGAACGCCACTGTTTTCTGTCCGTGGCCATCCTCTCCATTTCTCTCCTGGTGTATCCCATCTCCTTCGTTTCTTTTTCCGTGTCTCTTTGCCAGGTGTTTCGTGGCCTACCTCTTCGTCTCTTCCCTGGGGGTTCCATGTGATGGCTTGACGGGTGATGGTGTTTGGTGGTTTCCTGAGTGTATGTCCTATCCACCTCAATTTTCTCTTCTTTATTTCATTTTCTATGGGTAGTTGCTTGGTCATTTTCCAGAATGTAGTGTTGGATATCTTGTCTGTCCACTTCAGGTGTAGCATTCTACGCAGGCATTTGTTGATGAAGGTCTGTATTCTTTTTAGTGTCTTCTGTGTACTTCGCCATGTCTCCGATCCATAGAGTGAAACTGCCTTGACATTTGAATTGAATATTCTCAGTTTGGTGTTAGTTTTGATTTGTTTTGCTCTCCAAATTTTTCTCAACATGATGAATGCAACTCTTGCTTTCTGTATCCTTGCTTTGACGTCTTCTTCTGTGCCTCCATGTTTGTTGATTGTACTGCCCAGTTATGTGAATGAGTCTGTTTCTTCCAGTGGCTCTCCGTTCATTGTAATGGGGTTGTTGTTCTTTGTGTTGGCTTTCATAATCCTTGTCTTGCTTCTGTTGATGTTGAGTCCTAGCTGTGTTGACACTGTGTTTAGCAGCTCTGTTTTTTCCTGCATTTGTTGATGGCTGTGTGAGAGGAGAGCGAGGTCATCTGCAAAGTCCAGGTCCTCCAACTGGCTCCAAGGTGTCCACTGGATCCCATTTCTTCTATTTGTTGTAGTCTTTTTCATGATCCAGTCTATGGCGAGCAGGAATAATAATGGTGACAGAAGACATCCTTGCCTCACTCCTGTCTTTACCATGAAGGAGTCTGTAAGTTGTCCTGCATGAATGACCCTGAATGCCATATCTTCGTAACTATTTCTTATCAGAGATATAAGTTTATTCGGTATCCCGTAGTGCTGTAAAAGCTTCCACAGTGTATCTCTGTCGAGGCTATCAAATGCCTTCTCGTAGTCCACAAAACGTATGTACAGGGATGAGTCCCATTCCATGGATTGTTCAACAATGATTCGTAGTGTTGCTATTTGGTGGGTGCATGATCTGTCTTTGCGGAAGCCAGCTTGGTGGTCTCTGAGCTTGGCATCCACCCCTGTCTTCAGTCTGTCCAAGATGACTCTGTTGAGGATTTCCTTTCCGGGTACTGATAAGAGTATTATCCCTCTGTAGTTCTTACAATCTTGCGTATCTCCTTTCTTTGGGAGCTTCACGAGGTACCCTTCTTTCCATTCAGTTGGTATTTCTTCTTGCTCCCATATCTTCCCGAATAGATCATGCAGTATCTCTGTGGAGGTCTCTATGTCAGCCTTGATTGCCTCGGCAGGAATTTTGTCTGGGCCTGAAGCTTTCCCTTTCTTCGTGTGATGGATGGCTTTCTCAATCTCTGCCTTACTTGGTCTTTCGCAGTTTTTCTGGAGTACTTCTTCAGCTGGTGTGATGTCTGGAGGGTTCTGGGGTGGTGGCCGGTTTAGCAGTTCTTCAAAATGTTCCCTCCATCTCTTCAACTGGTCTTCATCACTGGTAAGTACATTGCCATTCTTATCTTTGATAGGTCTGTCTGTACGCTTGTACTTTCCTGCTAATTTTCTTGTTATATCATACAGTTGTTTCATGTTTCCTTGGGCTGATGCATCCTCTGCTTCCTTGGCTAGGTCTTCAATGAAGTTTGCCTTGTCTGTTTTTACGCTGTTCTTGACTGCTCTGTTTGCCTCTGTGTACTCTTCCTGTGCTGTTGCTTTTGCTGCTCTCGTTCGGCTGTTGTTAATTGCACCTTTCTTTTCCTTCCTCACTTGCACTTTGTTGAGAGTGTCTGCAGAAATCCAGTCTTTTTGTTGGTATTTCTTCTTTCCCCGAACTTCGCTGCATGTGCTGGTCCACATCTCCTTGATCTGTTGCCATTGTGTGTCTATGTCCATGTTTCCTTCGTCAAGAAGATATTTGTTTCTGACTGTAAGTCGGAAGGTCTCTGTTGTCACCCTGTCCTTTAGGAAGTCCACCTTGTACTGCGTTCTGGTGCTCCTCTTGACTTCTCTCTTCTTTAGCTTCATCTTCATTCTGGCCAACACTAGATGGTGGTCTGAGGCTGCATCTGCCCCTCTCTGCACTCTCACATCCTGCATTGGTCTTCTGGTCTATCTGCAGATATGGTCTATTTGATTTTCTGTTCTGTGGTCTGGTGATACCCAGGTTGCCTTATGAATCCTGCGGGAACACGCTGCCTCCGATGATCATGTTGTTAAATGCACAAAAGTCAGCCAACATCTCGCCATTTTCATTCATTTTGCCAAGTCCCTGTCTGCCCATGACTTCTTCGTACCCGCTGTTGTCTGATCCGATTTTGGCGTTCAAATCTCCCATGAGTATTGTCATGTCCTTCTCCTTCAGTTTGTCACACAATGTTTGCAGTTTGTTGTAAAAGTCCTCCTTTGTTTCCTCATCCTTGTCGTTTGTGGGTGTGTAGCACTGAATGATGTTGAGCTTGATGTTTTCTTTCTTTGTTTTGAACGAGGCATAGATGATCCTTGGTCCCGCGCTTCCCAGCTAATGAGAGCATTCTGTGCCTCGTGTGACAACATGAAGGCCACGCCTTCTGTGTGATGTGCGTACTCCTCTTCATGCCCCGAGTACAGTATCATTTCTCCCGTATTCAGTCTGACTTGCCCCGACTGTGTCCACCTCGTTTCACATAGCCCTAATACTGTGATGTTGTAGGCCCGTCGTTCCCTTGCTATTTGGGCTGCTTTGTTTGCTTCGAACATGGTTCTCACGTTCCATGTTCCGATTTTTGATATTTTCTTGGAAGACAAGAAGGGTATCGGCGATGTAGCTTCCTTACGGCTTTCATTGCATGGCGTCATACTCTCCCCAAGAGGCCCTCCCTCTCCCAGGTTCAGTAGAGTTCCTTTGGTCGATGTTTTCGTAACAATCTGTTTTTCCATTCAACAACGATGGAGGGAGCACTTCGAGCAGCTCTTGAACAGAAATACTGTGGTGACAGAAGACACCATTCTGTCCATTCCGCAGCATCCGGAAAAACCATCGCTAGATATCCTGCAAACCCGGGTGAGGTCCAACGTGCTACAATGCAAATGAAAAACCATAATGCTTGGGGCCCGGACGGCATCCCTGCGGAAATCTTTAAGTTTGGTGTTGAGAATCTAGCAAGCAAAGTATGTGAACGCATATGCAAGATTCGGCAAGACAAGCAAATCCCGTCAGATCTCAGAAATGCCAATATCATTACCATCTACAAAAAAGGAACTAAGTTAGACTGTGGGAGCTACCGAGGCATTGCCTTTCTTTCCATAGCTAGGAAAATACTCGCTCGTGTTCTTCTTAACCGCTTATGGTTCCCGCTGGCAGAAGACATACTACCTGAAAGCCAGTGTGGCTTCAGGATATCTCGAGGAACCATGGATATGATCTTTGTGGCCCGTCAAATTCCCACGACAAGATGACAGCAACTGCCCTCATCAACGGGACTGGAACAGAGCCTTTCACCATCCGTACAGGGGTGAAGCAGGGATGCGTTATTGCACCGTCTCTCTGCACTATCTACTTTTGTGCCATATTATGTCTTGTTCGTGACCGTCTTCCGTGTGGAGTTTAAATTGACTACCGACTCGCTGGGCGACTTTTCAACCTGAGTCGTCTCAAGAAGGCCAAAACAAAAGCGACAAAGACTGCCGTTATAGACCTCCAAGTATGTGATGACTGCTATTCTTGCACGCACGCACGCACACACACCCACAGCAAGGCAAGCCATTACCTCCTTACAGAAGCATATCAAAGTCTAGGACTCTCCAACAACATAAGAAAAACCAAGATCATATATCAATCCGCTCCAGGCAATTGAATGACCTCCTGATATTAAAATATCTGGAACAACCCTAGAAGTTGTTGAACATTTCCGTACTTAGGGAGTCCTCTATCCCAAATGCCACAATTGAAGCAGAAATTAAACACCGTATATGCGCTGTTTCAGTACATCCTTCAGGAAACTGCGAAATCGAGTGTTCGAACATCACAACCTCAGGAAAGATACTAAAGTGATGATCTACAAAGCCGTTTGTAGTACCACTCTACTCTTTGTATACTTTGTATCCGATGGGAAGATCGCCGCACCAATGAAATGCCAATGTCCTCATGGAGGCCAACACAACTAGTATCGAGGCAATGGTAATGCATAACTAACTTCGCTGGGCTGGCCACTGTATCAGAATGTCGGAAAACCGTCTCCCCCGATAAGTACTTTTTGCACAACTAACACATGGTATGAGAACACGTGGTGGCCAGAGAAATCGATTCAAAGACACTGCTAAACATTATATGAAGAAAGGCCAAATTGACATAAATGCCCAGGAACGTATACCTGCGGACCGTCCACTTTGGCACCGTAGCATATACCAGGCAACATCCAAATTCGAGATAAACCGTCTACTTCGGAGAAATGGCAGAGGAGATAGGAGAGGAAGATGTCTCAACATCTTCACGTCTCCCTTCCATCTGGCATCTCCTGCCCACACTGCAACAAAATCTGCAGACCAATAATCGGGCTCTTGAGTCACCTCAGGACACATGACCGACCATTGGAAGACGTCATCTTCGTTTCGCGGGCCTGCTGATGACATTTCATCAGGTGTTCGAAAAAAAGAGAAACTTGGCTAACTTCTTGGAAGTAAAAACCGCAATAGACCAGTTGACATCTCAGGTGAGGATTTTAGACACAGACATTGCGTACTATAGACACCTCTACTGCAAATCATTACCCAATAATCATTTCCTAACTCTGTGTTTCGACACATTTCGAGAGAGGTCAACTACATACTTTGGAGCCTCTAAACTATCCCCACTGGATTGACCCCTGGAACTACCAAAGGCCCATGATAGTGTCGGATGCCTAGGGCTCACGGATGTCTTAATCCACCACTGTCGTGGCAAACACCCAATTCACTCTGACTGAGCCTTCACACGGCGCTGTCCTCGTCCCATTGTATTGGAAGACTTGAATTCCTACAAGGAAACCTACATAGTAGATATACTGTATATTGCTGATAACTAGAATTGTGCTCTAGCAGTCTTGCATTTAGACTTTATCAAGAAGAAGCAATTTCAACAGATTATTTTATCAGTAATGTATAAAAAATATTTTTCGTGTGTTTGATTTTACTGACATATTAAAAAATAAATACATAAAAATATTTTGCTAATAAGAATTTCAACCCCAATGCTTATTTTAATGTTCTTGAAGCACTCATTTTGCTGAATTTGACATTTTAAATGAAATTGTGGACATTATACGAATTTGTTGCCCCGCCCACGGATTGATGATCCCAAAAAGGTCAAGTGCTGCTGCTTTATGGCCTACTGACTGTTCTACGTTCTTCAGTCGTATTCTTCTTCAGGTTCTCACGGTTAAGAAACTCTGCTAATGATTCCATCCCACGATTTTCCCAGAGGAGCCGAACTTCATGGCAACAACTACAGATACTTTACTTGTTTTATTGAAATGACTCAACGTTTTGTCAAACGCATATACAACACGCGCACACACACACACACACACACACACACACACACACACACACAACACACACACACACACACACACACACACACACACACACACACACACACACACAAACACACACACACACACACACACACACACACACACACACACACACACACACACACACACACACACACACACACACACACACACACACACACACACACACACACACACACACACACACACACACACACACACACACACACACACACACATAGGTAGATAGGCCTCTGCCAAATTTTATAACCGTGGATAGAATCATTGACATTAAAATTTCCGCCCCTCGGCTATGCTATGTTCAGAGTTCCCACCAGAATTCATTGATCGTCTGCTCGACGTGCGCTCCCCGCCAAACAAGACGGAAGGACAAGAAAAAATCTCGGAGCGCTCTTTTTCCGCGAAAATTGACTTTGAAATCTAGGGGCGCGTGATTTATTGATGCGTCATGCGCGTGATCCGTCGCCTGGATTTGTTATAAAGTGTTCCGTCCCACGCCTTCCTAACGAATCATTATTCATTCATGGCGCCCCAAAGTCCAACTCTAGTTCTTCTTCACAGACCGTCTTTCACGGACATAACATATATCATTATTGAGAGAGGAAAATGCCACAATATGTCCCATAATCTGTTTTGACGACGATTCCGTTATCAGGAGTAATTTAGTGACAGTGTAGTTTGTGCGCTTAGACATGCACCGGGGTCTAAATGCCACGCGTAGGCCTACGCTCACTACGATTAGGCCTATACTAAATTAGGAGGGCATCGATCTACTGTGCAGGTCTACTTGTGCCCCGTGTCGTTACTCAGTCCGGTGTCGTTAATTCCAGCAAAGATGCGTATATTGATCAATGTGTTACACGTCTTCTTCTCAAACACGGCGACAACGCTGAAGGCTAGATGTCGTGGAGAAGCCTGAAGATGCTTCGTGTATGCAAGAGGTTAATGGTACACAATTAACTAGAGATATTGTCGCGTAACAATTTAGAACTGTAGTTTTATTTAATCATTTATGAGTATCAGGTGTATAATGACCAAAGTAGCGACTAAGACGTCATGGCAGATTAAACGGATCTTCAATGTCGAGCATATAAATTATGTAAAATCATGCTTAGTATGCCGTCTAATCGCACAATATGTTATTAAAAATATTATATTTCCAACACCAAAAGGGGCCATGGCCAAATGATCCCCTCCCCTAAATACGCCACTGACACGTACTAGGAATTACACAATCGTTGAGAGAGAAAACTTAGCATACATTATATACCGAATTGGATTGACTGGTGAGAGAATGCTAAGAACAGAAGCAGCAGGCATGAATGGAGATATAGGTGATTAATGTAATTTGATTGCTAAACGAGTGCACACTACAGCGAAAGACAAAAGTGGAAATATATAAGGTTGGCCAGTACAAACCGGTCCATTCGCACGGCACGCATGGCACGCTTAAGATCGGTGTTAATCATAATGGAGGTAGCGTGTTAGTGAGTATCATATGTGCATATTTTGGTGGGCTTACATTCCCGATGGAAAAAGATGACTGCACCGACATGACATTGTCTGCGGGCTGGTGACTAAATCACATTCCTTTTCCCATAAACATCTATCTCTTGTTGTTTTAAATCGTGACGCCGCTTTTAGTGATATGTTTCAGACGCTGCGATATAACCCGGTGATTCCTATTATTTGATAGTTGACCTCGCTATGCTTTCAACAACCGGGTTTTCCGCTGGTATAGGTCGAAGTATGATAATACTATTATCAGGCAACGCCGCTTGTTTGCATTACAAATGTGTTATTATGCTTACTGTGTGACAAGGACATGTTATTTCTGCCTGATCAACTTCTGTCAAGATAATAGAATAAATACGATAGACGAGCCTATGGTATTTTTACATTATCTGTGCGCTCGGCCGAGTTAATCCATCTATCATCCCATTCGATCATGATAGACAACATAAGTACTCGATCTTGGCGGAGAGTCAATTGTTAGATCAGAGGTACGAGTCAACCAAGCTGCCATGGGCTGATTTCATCATGTTATTGTTAGTGTCTTTTTGTAGAGAGTTTACAAGCCGTTTGTCTTTTCTACCTTTTATCTAGTTCAGGAGGTTCAAACCATTTCATACAGCGAGTAAACATGTCGCCTGTCTATAACAGAACCGACCGCGAGAGATAACAAGACGTCGACGACACAAGAATTCAAGGCAGAAGCGTCCGCGACATAAGAGTCCAAAACAGAAGCATCTGCGACAGAATAGTACAAGGCTGAAACGTTGAAGGCAGAAACGACAACGACACGACTCGGTCAATTCTGTTCATTACTTCGCCTGATGCCACGCTTTAATGAACGAATGTTGCGGTAAATGGTTCATCGCCGTCGCCAGACAGTGAAGGTGAACAGCGTGCAGTATTGGTGCGTCGGTGGGTTCGAACTAGTTCACCAAGTTATATGGGCAGTCAATACGGTTGTTCAGTTCAGAACTTATCAGGTGAAAAACGATTAATCACATCACTACATCAACTCTCGGTCTTCTGCTTGTCTTCAGCCGAAAGCTATAGCTGTTGTCTATAGCTGGTTGCTCTCGGCAACAGTTTAGTCACATATATGTGGTTGATACATAAGTCTGTGCTACGTGGACAAAGAAGAACGTGATGATGATGAAGACGATGACGAAGAAGAAAAGGTTGTAAGAGAATAAAGAGAAGAAGAAGAAAAAACGATGTAGGAGAATAAAGAGAAGAAGAAGAAGAAGAAGGATGATTAGCACATCTTCCGTCTTCTAATGTAAAGTACTTAAGCATATTATACACATTATCACGCTACCACTGCCTACGTAGGCATTTCGCCACACCTTGACCCGCGGGAGGTTTATGCGAGTGTAGAGTTGTCACGCACAACGGGATATCATCATGTTCTATCATACATTAGTGCTGGTTGGCTGAACCGTTGAGTGGATATGACAATACGCGTGATTTTGTGTGTGAGGATTTCCACTGAATTGATGGGCCGGTTGCTCTTCTAGAAGTTGCTGAGTTTCAAATTCTGATTTGTATTATTATTATTATTATTATATTTTTTGTGAGGACCACATTGGAAACAAGTGTACTATTGTGTGTTTTAATGTGTCTATATCCTCGGAAAATATTATATATATATGCGTATTTCGTTATTTGCTTATGCATTGTATACACATTTTTATTATGTGCATATGTATAATAATGTTTTACCAAATAAACTCACTCACTCACTCACTCACTCACTCACTCACTCACTCACTCACTCACTCACTCACTCACAGACACTCATTTTCTAATTATTGTATTTGCTACTTCAGGAAGAAAAGAGCTACCTAGCAAAATGTTCGATGCGCGAACGTTTCGATAACGTAGAATTACCAATAACACAATAGGCACCGCTTAGAGTGACACACTGAATAAGAATGGTTGTAGATTTTCATGACGATGTCGTGTTGTATTAATACAGCGATGGTTCTGTGGTGTAGTGGTTATCACGTCTGCTTTACACGCAGAAGGTCGCGAGTTCGAACCTCGCCAGAACCTTCGAAATTTGTTTTGGCTGGAAAAACGAAACCAACTGATAAATAACCTGGATTTGTTATGAGACGAAAATAGAACGCTGTCTTAATGAAGGGTAGTGTGGGTTTAGTTTAGTTAATTACTTACACAACAGACATTCATTTACAATTGTGTTGGTGAAACTGCAGTCGGGATGCATAAATCTTATAACAAGACGACGTATGATATATCTACAAATCGTATAAATGAGCCTAATTGCAAAATGGTTAATTTACATCTGTCAATGTGTTTTCATAAGAACTTATTTGGCCAGATACACTTTGACATCCAGTTAATAAACACAAAAGAATTCAGCGAAACTACTAATCGATTCTTTAATAGTAAGAAAGTAGTCGGCGTATAAGGCCTAGCCATGATTAAATTAGTATGACTGGAGGCCCGTACTATTGTGTGCACTGTCATGGGAATGTATGTATCAAATCACGCTACAACAACAACCTACACGACATAGGGTATATACAACCTACCTTTCGTAAATCATTCATTGACAGCAGCGGGAATACTTAGACACTGCAAAAACTACACAAGAAACACAGACACATCCCTTACCAGTACAACTATAAACATTTGAGCAATGGCCCACAAAACGACGCTAAACAAGACCATCGACCTGTCTACGCCCAGATTGTCTGTTTCGTTGTGTTGCAGAAAACAATTCACGTAGTTTTTGCTGCAGACGAGAAAGCTGGACTTATCGCAAGTGGGGCGTGACGTTTCGACCACTTGTTACGAAGAACTCGAAATGTTTTCTCTAAAACATGTATTGCATCTGTATTGAAACTGTTAATTCATGATAATAATTACTTGCTACCGTTGCACCGGCGCAACTAGTTCCGGCTTCTAGGAGATAACTGAGCGCAACCGACTGGAACATTGGAAAGCAGCAGGAATAACTCGGCGTCATCGATCAGTAAATCAAGCATCCAGAGAAGACGCACTCAGCAGTCGGCGGGCAGGAGGATGGCTCAGTGAACCAACAGTGCCCGAATGATGAATGATGACTGCAAACAAATCTACTGCTAACAATTTTCGCGTCAAAACTCATCAATGGCGTGTAATTGACTTGAAAGTAGCGCTTACTTTGCCGCGAACACGTCACGGGGTACCGCTTGTTGACAACACGCAGTCGTGTGAAAACTGCAAGGAAACCATCTAAAAATACAGCGACGTCAATTGTAGGTGTCTATACACAAAATACATCTACATTCAGCCTACTACAACACAATCGTCTAATTACCGTAAGTATAGACATTCGTAGTATCTTGAGAATGTGCTTGCAGGAAAGTGTGTGTGTGTGTGTGTGTGTGCGTGTGCGTGTGCGTGTGCGTGTGCGTGTGCGTGTGCGTGTGCGTGTGCGTGTGCGTGTGCGTGTGCGTGTGCGTGTGCGTGTGCGTGCGTGCGGGGCGGGGCGCGTGCGCGTGCGTGCGGGCGTGCGGGCGTGCGGGCGTGCGGGCGTGCGGGCGTGCGGGCGTGCGGGCGTGCGGGCGTGCGGCGTGCGTGCGTGCGTGCGCGCGCTTTGTGTCATGTGTATGAATATGCGCGTTTGCAGAGGAACGTTATCTACGCCGAAACACTGACAACATAACGATTGATCACAGAGGGTATTTTTTATCATACGGTAGTGACACCTAGCGACCAATCGCTGCAACGTTGTGACCACTCGTCGGGAGACGGGGCGATCAGACGTGCTGAAGTGTGTAATAAGTCCTTTATTATTATCAGTCATGATAACTATCTATATTATGCACGTTTCGTGCAAAGCGTGTCCTGGTACCAATATGACACAACGTGTTTTGTTGTTGTTAGGCTATGTCCACAAAGTTTAATCGAAGCGAGCCGTCTCAAACGATGTCAATCGATACGCATTCGTGTTCAGTGCCACAATTGTTTGGTGGTG
Organism: Ridgeia piscesae; assembly: GCA_025642075.2. NCBI lineage: Eukaryota > Metazoa > Annelida > Polychaeta > Sabellida > Siboglinidae > Ridgeia > Ridgeia piscesae. Next base: position 456,897 of record JAODUO010000469.1, read on the forward strand.
ATTAATCAAATCTTTTGATCATTCATGCGTGGCGGACGTCATCGTATTGTACTCATGTTACGCGATAGCGGACTTCTTTTTCGACTGCCTACACTATTCCTACACTGGCTACAGCGTCATGGCAAGTGCTTCCGCGTTCGTCCACGTTACAAGAGGAAATAATAGCAAACAATTAATCAGAGATGCATGTTAACAACATCAAAGAGCTCTATGTAAGTGGAATTGTCCATTAAGTTAGACAACTGGGGCAATTATTTACGAAATAGGGCGGAGGATTACGAGTCAGTGTTTGACTCCCTTCATCGGCACCTCGATCTGCGTCTATTACAAAACTATAATTATGTAGAATTGGAGGGTTCAACCGTTCAATTAAAATTCAAGTTACGCAATTATCTACAAAGGTGGGACTTTTATAATGCACTTTCCAAACACGTACTAGTCCGTCGGCAAATGACAACAAATTCAATCTTGTCATATGTTTGGGTATGATTTTGGCAGATGGTTTTAAAGACATCTAAATAGTATTTAGAACTTAAAAACCACTATTGCCATGTTTTCTATTGGTTTCTATTTAGCGGCAATTTAATAAATAGCCGCCAAATTTAAGTTACCCTTAGTTTAATAACTGTTTCATCTAGAGCAATATTTGTGGTGTGTGGATATGTTTTATAACAAGGATTTCAAATATAGCAGTTTTGGAATTCTTCGGCTTTCACCTCAGCCATTTTAAAAGATGGCGGTTTTCAATACAAATGTCACAATATCTATACGTTACGTCGAGCAGTGATGTTGATGATATTAGATAGCTTGGTGGATAGCGATATACAACAATGTACACATGAGCTTTACTGACATTCATGTATCCGCCATTTTTAAAGATGGCGTCATAATTATATGCATATCTACATAATCTAGAGCCACCGTATCGTCCAATCTTGAAGTTGATGTGAAAATATAATGTTTTTGAGAAAACGATTTTAAAGATGACATTTAGATATTCTGTAAAACAGGCAGAGCCCATTCAAGCATTGGTTGGTTGATTTCAAAATTATGCCATAGCCTTGACTCCATATTGAAAACTCCCAATATGTTCATCTATCCAACATCCCACCCCACCCAGACATCCACCGCAATTGTACAGCATTATGAAACGTTGGCTTTTATGCACTGACACAGTCTTCTGCAAAAACTGTCACCTGTCTTCTGTAAACTGTCATCAAACGTTTTCACTTGATGATAAGCACTAACATGACAAAGGACAAAGTAAATCTTGCTATCTTGCAGTGTATCTGTTAAAGAGAAAGATGGCTCCGAAACTGAAGGCAACATCACTAATCTTTCCCAGGATGTTGGTGATAACATGGTATTCAAGAGAAGTTTTTATTTGAAAGCAATGATTGGCATTCATTAGTTTACATACACGAACTACTTGTTTGGTGGAACCAGATGGATCGACCCATCTAACAACTGACAAAAGCACAGTTGCTGGAGAATAATGTGCAGGCCAATAGTGGCACAACCCAATAAACTACTACATAAAACCCACCCAAGAGTTAGGCCGACTCATAGTCTCGCAGGGTGTTTGTGGAAGTCAAGAACTTCAGTAACTACAAAGTTATATTTGAACTCATCCAGTCAAAACCTGGAGGTCATGACCAAGTGAAGGTTATTTTGACAATTATACGATAGTATCCTCACTGAATGAAGCAACACAGTGCAGAGGCAGTTCCAAGGGAATACGATCTAACCTAGTAGACGTGCATCAGGCCTCTCTATGCCCGACTGAAAATGTCATCGATAGAACTGCTGAGAACCTAGTGACCATGACACACAATGATGTCAAAACAAACTCCAACTGTCTACAGGTGTGAACATAAGCGAAGAAGAAGACAGTCGCATGATTCAACATACTGTGGAAGTTGCAGAAACAAATTCGTACTGTATCTATACTCCCATGACACTGATGTCCTGTTCTTGGCTAGATGCCACAACGGTGTACCAGATTCATAGCATTTCTTCCATCAAGACTTCAAGCCGAACTATACTTGCTGCACTGGCTGGATTTGCAGAAGGAGCAGAACCGTCCGCTGAAGTGGTCAAAGGCCGTGAAGAGTTTTTGTGCACAGCGTTATGTTCTGGATGGCCGTACATTACCCATGTGAAGGGCCTCTTGTGGCAAAGGATTAGACAAACTCCGACGTATCCATGGTGTATGGTTAGAGCATATATATAAGGTAAGCACATGTACGGCCCGGGCGAGTGTTTGTTCATGGGACGTAGTTTTAGATACAATCATCCCCAAATCTCTGAAGCTTGGATAGCAGCAGCAGCAGCAGCAGCAGCAGCAGCAGCAGCAGCAGCAGCAGCAGCAGCAGCAGCAGCAGCAAGATGGCTGACTGTAGTCAGTGCAAAGGAAGGAAACACTAGTTCCAGAATCCAGTCCAGGGTCAGTTTTGCAGCTGATGCAATACAGCTGTATAATTAAACATCTGTCATCTTGACGCATATCACATGATCATAAAATGTGGCTGCACGAAAGGTTGCTCAGAGCAGTGTCGGTGCTTTAAAAAGCTCTGAAAATAATAAATTTTGTCGGGAGCCTTTTTTTAAATGGTGGATATCACAAAATGGCGAATATCTAAAAGTCAATATGGGGGGAAAGTAATAGAATGTAAATAATCATATCTAAAAACCCTACATTTTGGCATCGATTTTGTGGCTCTAGATTAGATATTTCTTAAACAGATAAATGGCTTAGTTGTAGTCTCGCTTAACCGACTGTCGGTCGGCTGCGTAACTACGCCGATAAGACAGTTGAGGGGCTTTAAAATGCTGCCACCTCACGGAGCCTGGGTAACCGAGGCTATGGCTTGGCCGGACGCTATCTTTAAAAATGGCGGATATATGAATGTCAATGAATGTCAAGTGTATATTGTTGTATGTCGTTATCCACCCAGCTATCCAATATCCTCAACATTACTCGCGATGTGACGTAGTTTTTTTGTATAGATATTGTAACATTTGTATTGACGACCACTATCTTTAAAATGGCGGAGGTGAAAGACAGAGAATTCCAAAAATATCAGATTTGAAATCCTTGTCCCATAACACATATACCCACACACCACAATTATTGATCTAGATGAAACAGTTGTTAAAATAAGGGGGAATTAAATTTGGCGGCCATTTACAAAATGGCCGCTAAATCACTATAGGACCAAATAGAAAAAATGGCAACATGAGTTTTTTATTTCTAAATACTATTTAGATTACTTTAAAACCATTTGCCAAGATGATACCTCAAAATATGCTTTACATTTGACGTCAGACAGATTGCCTGCAAACGTTCATCAGAAACGTTGGTTTAACGTTTAAATGCGAACGTTTTTCTACTCGTTCGTTTACCCTTAATTTAATGTTTGTTTTAAAAACCAAAACGACCAAAAACTAACGTTTCGGGAACGTTAGAGATTTAACTGTAACCAAAATCAAACGGTTCTAATCTAGCTAACCAAATGCAAACGTTAATGTAACGTTTGCATGCTATCTGGGTTTGCGTCCAAATTAGTTATTGTTCAATTGGAAACCATGCAAATGTTAAACAAAACACCTCACTAAGTAATTTCGAGCTAAAACACAAATATACAACAAAATACACTGTTGTTCTCTCAAACGACGTCTTGCGATGTTGGGACGGTTCTGACATCGCTGGTTCTGTGGTGTAGTGGTTATCACGTCTGCTTTACACGCAGAAGGTCGCGAGTTCGAACCTCGCCAGAACCTTCGAAGTTTTGTTTGCTGGAAAAATTACGAACGTAACGATATTCTGGCAACTGAGAGGTTGCGTTTTATTTATTTAAAACAAAAAAATTCGTTTCTCCCACTGCGATCCGGTCATAATAATACATTTATCCTTTACATTACTATAATAATAATTATTATTATTGGTGTATCAACACTTCAATCTCTCAGTATACTTAATTTAATTATGTGGAGTAATATTGGGTCGTATGTCATGAAACACATCAATCGAAAATGTCCATAAATACACTACCAGAAATAATAAACACAATTAATATTTTTTATAAATGTTTTTATGACAACCAAGCAAGGCATAAACAATGCTAAAGAAAGCAAACTAGTCTTTCTTGATAACCTTCAAGTTAGCTTTGAAAACGTTTACAAAGACCATGTTTGCAGACACAAGTTTTGTCTAGTGTGCCGTGCCGTCTTGCACTCAGCTTAACGATCATGTCGCTGGGGCCGGCATGTGTGGTAGGGCAGTGCGGGGACAGTAGGCTTGCCAAGGAGTAGGCTATATCGGTAACGTTGCACACTCTGTACATAATTATACGCTGGCATCTATTAATATTCAGTATGTATTCACAGGCCTCAATGATGCCAAAGAACTCTGACAATTAAAACATGGACCTTATCCTGCAATTCATCATCAGTTTGTGAGAAAATACAAGTCAGTTGAAATAATTTATAAAGCAACAGCTTGGGTTTAACATCAAACATTAGTTTGCTAATTGTAACAGTGTGTACACTTTCTTATGCATGAGCTGAGCAGTCAGCCATTTGATAAAATTAGATAATCCATTTCACACCATCAACAACTGTTCAATAACTTTAATACATTTCTTAAATATTATGACAACCCACTTATCATCCGTCACACCCAGCTATCAACCGCAGGTGTATTATTTTAAACAGAAACAAACACTTCCATCTCCATGAAAACTTCTCTGTACATGTACAACAGTTCTAGCAACTTACGAGACACGAGAACAACTCCATAACAACTCAACGTGGATTAGCTGCCTTGCATATGCCAACATTATTGTTCCAAATCTACAGCATAGACATATAACAAGTACAATTTCTTCCTTCAGTTAATGATACACTGCACGATACGCTAAACTATGATGGAACTACAGCAGCAGCACCTAACACTACTGGTAACTTAGCTTCAGTTCACAATAAATCACACTCATAACATTTAAATACTTTACAAAACAAATGAAAGAAACGTTCAGTTGTTAACATTTTTCTTCTGCCGTTGACATTTATCTTGAAAAGTGTTAAGAGATGCATAGTAATTATAAAAATGTTGGCGGTTTGAGAAATAGTACTCCAACTAAATTACTAAAACAGATGTGTATGAAAACAAGTGCTGAGCTTGATAAAACTACAGCAGCATGAGATAGCATCAGGGTCAGTATGAAGCAAAACAACCTGGCTGTCTTACCCACTGTTACCTCCCTCTAACAATCATTACTCCTTGTAGCATATTCAACCATTTGTTTACAACTGCACCTGTACACAATGAACTAACACTTTTGTATTGATACAAATGAGTTTCCAGGATTCATGAATAGTAGAAGTTTTATTTTATATTAAATTATTACACAGACCACCTTCCAAAATCAATCCGACAATTCAAATTTAACTGTGAAATCAATACATGGACAATTCCTCCAACTTTTAGTGAACAAAGCTTTACAGTATAATGAAGGGCTTATGGCAAGGCTGGTGTAAATCTGAATTATTTAAAAACAAACACCTAAGTAATGATCCACTATTTTACACATACAGTCATCACCACTAGCAGTAGCAATTCGCACACACCTTGCTGTTGGTTTCTTTCAAAAGGTTGCATAATTGGTGTCATTTCTGTCACTCAAAAAAGATCTCATTTCTAGGTGATAATGGCAACCTTTAAAAACCTGTCATTTAAGTACAGTAGTAGATTCTTTACTTAGAATAGGAGCAAACATCATAACCCCATCATATTTCAAGGGTTAAGAATTCAGTAGTTTTTATTGATTTAATACATAAAATAGAACGAATCCAATTGGGTTTCTTGTTTGAACATTTTTGACAAGATATCTTTGTCAAGTCCACAACCACAAACATTTCAAATTGCTTCATACCAAACAGTGAAGCAACTAAACACACATGGGCTCGATATTCCAAATTCACAGTGGTGTTTGTTGCAATAGATAGTTGGCATAAATAAATGTCCTGCAATTCTTTAAACAGCCTCATTTCATCCTACAGAAATAAATATTTGCAGGGTAAAATCCTGCATTTTTGTCAAACCAACTCAAATTTAATGACTGTCATTTTCAGATGTGATAATATTTCGTGCAACTGTCAAAACTCATACAAATGTTTCCTTTCGCAAAGTATTTGGAATGTTTAAAACATTAGGCGTGTTTCATCACGCATTGCTTGCTCACCAAGACATGAAACAGCACAGACTCATGTATAGTGACAGCACCAAATGGGTATAACTTAACTAACCATTAATTGCATGAAGAGAGATAGATTATTGTCAACAAAATGAGAAGTGAAACAATCCTAGGTATGTAAACTGTCACATACTCGTCTCACTTTAGTTAGACTAAAACATTTAATTACAAAATCAAAACTCACATCAAAATGTATAATCGCAACAGTGATCATCTTTTAAATGTTACCACCTTACGAACCTGTAGAATCAATCATGATTGAAAGAATGGTTCATTGTCACAGTCAGACCAACACATCCAAATGGTGTTAAGAACTTTTAGCTGTAGACAATAATTATCAATCAAATCTGTATTTCTAGGATGTCATATTAATTTCTGTGATGATTTCTATTGTAATAGTATCCAGATCTATCCACAACATTTTAACAGCTCAATACTCAGGGTACATATATAAAATAATGACAAACTAGACGTTTTATATACAAAATGTTCACAAGGATGAAAAACAAGCAAGGTTAAGATGGATACCTTCAGAAGGAAAAGCCAGAGATGAACAAAAACCAGAAGAGTGAGACAACGGAACAAACAGAACCATTGTAGGACTAATCAAACTGACCTACAACAACACACCAGATACCTGTGCAGTAATATACAGATACATGTAACAGTATGCAGCATCGCTGAATTCACGTGTCCACTATGTCCATGTCCACTACATCCAACTAACAAACCCATGGTCTTCAAAGAAGCACAGTCATTGTACTTTACTGCTGTGAATCCCCAACATGTGTGAATGTTGACTAATCCACACGAGAGATCCTCCATCCACACGTGACTAGAAGGGGAACAGTCACATAACAACTGCCTTTGCACGCGCCTATGTTTAACCACCAACATCAGTTCTGTTATTGGCTGACTATCGCTTCTTGCACAGAGCAGTTCTTGCAAGACAACTCCAGCAGCTAATCACGGCTATATTTCGGAGTCGTCCGCCTCACTCGTTTGTTCGACACGTTCTCGTCACTGAAGATGTCATGTTTCATCTCAGTTGCCAGTGACTGAAACAAACACCAGACATTAGACATCACTAGCAACCATCGTCACATGGTTCACTCTGACAGTTTGACAACACAAACCAACACGTTAGACATCACTAGCAACCATCGTCACATGGTTCACTCTGACAGTTCGACAACACAAACCAACACGTCAGACATCACTAGCAACCATCGTCACATGGTTCACTCTGACAGTTCGACAACACAAACCAACACGTCAGACATCACTAGCAACCATCGTCACATGGTTCACTCTGACAGTTGGACAACACAAACCAACACGTTAGACATCACTAGCAACCATCGTCACATGGTTCACTCTGACAGTTCGACAACACAAACCAACACGTCAGACATCACTAGCAACCATCGTCACATGGTTCACTCTGACAGTTCGACAACACAAACCAACACGTCAGACATCACTAGCAACCATCGTCACATGGTTCACTCTGACAGTTCTACAACACAAACCAACACTTCAGACATCACTAGCAACCATCGTCACATGGTTCACTCTGACAGTTCTACAACACAAACCAACACATTAGACATCACTAGCAACCATCGTCACATGGTTCACTCTGACAGTTCTACAACACAAACCAACACGTTAGACATCACTAGCAACCATCGTCACATGGTTCACTCTGACAGTTCTACAACACAAACCAACACGTTAGACATCACTAGCAACCATCGTCACATGGTTCACTCTGACAGTTCTACAACACAAACCAACACGTCAGACATCACTAGCAACCATCGTCACATGGTTCACTCTGACAGTTCTACAACACAAACCAACACATCAGACATCACTAGCAACCATCGTCACATTGTTCACTCTGACAGTTCTACAACACAAACCAACACATTAGACATCACTAGCAACCATCGTCACATGGTTCACTCTGACAGTTCCACAACACAAACCAACACGTCAGACATCACTAGCAACCATCGTCACATTGTTCACTCTGACAGTTCCACAACACAAACCAACACATTAGACATCACTAGCAACCATCGTCACACTCCCTTGTCAGACAGAGCTGTTAAATGTAGTTTTAAATGGCAAACTATGCAATGGCTCAATTTCCCATTTACATGGTTCAATGATGAACACAATAATTAAGTGAAAATCCTAGCAAGCAGTACCCGGTAGTGCAAGTTTGTCAGGTATACCTGAAAATATTTGCTAGACTGAAGTAAAGCCACAAATTAGAATTAACATTAACAATCTCTGCTCATCCTAATCTCAAACAGTGGCTGTTTATGTTCTGGACTACACCCATGAACAAAGGTCTGACTGAGCCAGATGAATGGTAGACGACATACTATGCGTGACTTGACCCTCTTTGGCAACTCTTCTTGTTCTGACCAGATGTTCTCTCTCTTCAGCGTAATCTCGGACCCATCCTCAAACTCCACCTGTGGCAACAGTCACAACACAGTTATACAGAAATTAAAACCACCACTTTGTTGCTTTCTGGATACCATCAAACACACTTCAGGCAACACTTCTAGGAACATTTGTTTGTCTAGCAATCAGACGATAAATCTTAGTTGAGTTCTTTAAATAATTTCAAGCAAAAAACATACCTTTCCAACAGATGGAGAGGAAATATCCACTGAGACATGCTAGGTCATTTGTGTAAAATAGTTTTCTATTTTGGTGAAATCATCAAATAACATACAAAATTTAAATTGACCTGATCAGTCAGAAAATGCCCACATTGGTTTGGCGCAATACTGGGCTAAGGTTTTCATAAATGTCCCCAATTTCACAACGTAAATTCTTTGAGTGGCTTTAATGATTTTAACAAACAAATTAAACCCTGCAATTAATTACAGCATTGTACTTGTTCACGATGGGCCACTAAATGTATATTAATAAATAGAAATGTAAATTATATAAATTAACATAAATCATATCAATACAAATCAAAAATAAACTGCTGGCGAGTTTCTACTTGCACGAGATGTTGTACTCACCGTATACATGTCCTGTGAGTTAGTTCCGCTGAAGGTGGCATCATACAGCACTCCGTCGGGCCAGTGGACCTGCACTGCCTGGCCCCGTGGTGGTGGCCCCGCCTCCAGACATTCAAAGTTCTGTTGGCCCATAAAACGTTACTCGCATTAAAGTCTGGCACAGGTTATTCAAACTCTATTACACACTGTTTGTATGACATAAGTGACATAACGTATGTGACTTGAACAAAATGAATGTCATTGCACCTTCCATGGTGTTTCAATTATTGGTGACCCACGACAGAAGATATAGTCTGCCATGGGTTACCAATTAGTGGAATCCTTGGGTCTTCACAGAGGCTGCTTTAGCAGGATTAATTTCCTACACATTACTGTTATATTTACAAAAATAGTTAGAATAAGTTTTCTTGGCAGAATTTAAAATCCAAAAATCGAGCCATGCAAATTCGTAACGAATGCATTGAAGAGCAACTTAAAGGTAAGTTGTTGTCGAGGTGACCAACGTACCACAATGTCTTCTGGGAAGAGGTCATGGCTGAACGACCCGTCGGCAAAGTCGACCTCATAGAAGACCTGCACTTTTGTGTCGATCACTTGACACTTGTAGTAGCGGCCATTCTTATGTTTTGCAATGACAGTGTCCCCGTGCTTGACTGGTGGAAGAGTCCGGTGCTTTGGCTGAAGGAGGTGTCAAATTTTGCGTAAGTGGATCAACATACGAGGTAAGACACTTAGAGAAGACTTCTCTCACAGAAGGCCCTGGCTATCTTGTAATATCCCTCGAGATTTTTTTTATAGTTTGAGACTTGCATTTACCATTAAAAAACTAAGATTATTTCAAAATAGACCTATAGTGATATACAACTAGTACTAGTTAAATATAAAGAGAAATAAAACATTTCTGCTTTTAATTACACATTTGACTTGAATTTTGCAGAAAATATTGACATGCTACATTGACTTAGAGGAATTTTTGCCAAAGGAGCAAAAACAATTTAGTAAGAACATTTTGTCTTTAAATAAAGATGGCCACTGAAAAGCACATCTGTACTGGTCATAAACACATATTTAATAATCAACTTTTTATACTACACCTACACTGTGTTACAAATGAGAATGATAATAAAGACAGCCAACATGAGTGTTTTAACAAAACTGCAAAAAGAAGCAGAGGTCCATATATCAAAACAACAAAGAAGGTCATTGGGTTACTGGGAGCCCAGCATATTTCTAATTGGACACGTAAATTAGTTTTCAACACATTCTGACTGTGTATCTGGAGAAGGTGGTGACTGACCTCAGTGCGACTGCTGCAGTGTTTCAGGCAGCTGATGTAGACGGGGAACGGCCAGTCACTGAACTCAAATGCTGCACCTGCAGAGTGCGCGCATGTCACGTGGAATGCAGTGGTGCAGCGGCCAGTAGAGCACTGTGCACACGCACCCGCATGTTCACGCACTATGTGTTGGCAGTGCACACAACGCTACAATAGGTTTACATTAGTCAACGTTCACTCTGACCAACTTCTGTCATCTGATAAGGCTGCAACTGATTATCTTAAACCTATATATATGTTAATTGTGAATGGGTTTTATAAGTTTTGGGAATATCTGTTCCCATACAAATCTGACAAAGATTATACTTTCATTTCGATATTTGTAAAATATATATATCTTAGTCTTATGAAATATTTCAAATATATATATTTCACATATATTTAAAGATCATATATATATATCATATATATATATGTGTGTGTCTTACTGTTTGTTTCTTATAGCTCACATGTTCATGGGCCATGTTACCATTCATTCTTATTGGTAATCAACGTTTTGTTGTTTATTTCAAGTAATTACTGCTTTCTTATAGAGCATACATTGACACTGATCAACTTGTTACTTACTACCGGTTTCATTTGAGATCATACGTTCACACCAGTCTACTGGCTTGTCATCTTTTCATTTGGTCACTGAGCAGATACTTTCTTGAACTAAATACTATTAGTTTCTGTCACAACCAAGTCACATCACATCTGTTTGTCTGTAATTATTTCTGACATACCCCACCATCTTGTCCTACCAGTACAGTATGTCTCAATTTCTTCCCTCTTCTTACGCCATTACATCATCAGACATCTCTCCCCACCACTCACCAGTTTCTTCCTGGCTGCGGGCACCTTGTCTACGTTGATTGGTCCTCGACGGGTGACGTCCTCAAACATCACTTCTGGGATGGTGAGGGCGCACACTAGATGTGCCCAATGCCCGTCTGTTGTAGGCTTCAGTGCCCCACCCCTCAGCATACACAGACAACACGCCTGGACAGAGAAACAACCCAGTCTGTCAACAGCACCCCACTCAACATCAACAGCACACACAGACAACAGTATGAGAGAGAACCAACCCCATTACAAGAACTAGTTTGTTACAGTGAACAAGCTGATGGTATAAGACCCTTTTACAGTAAAATGGTTGGTTAGATTTACAGTAAACATAATGTGACTGACATAATGTGAATGTCTCTTACAGCGAGTGGCTGGTGCTTGTTGCAGCGATCACACATCCACTCTGTCCCAGCATCCTCCTCAACGCCATAGCAACCTGCAATGTAAACAATCACTGCAGACTGTGCTGTTACAGCAACCTTGCTCATCTAATACACATTTTAATTCCCAGTCTGTGTCTGAAATTATCGAATGTTCTGGTTAAGGGTTCAGGGTTAACATACTGGAATTATGTTCCTGTGAAATGAACGCCTGGTGCTGATGTGTGAGAACTATAAGGTTTCACTGTACATACATATTGAAGGCTGGGTGAATTGGAGCAACTGATGCAAGTGAACTAGCCCAAGGTTGAACACCACAGCACAGGTTCGAACCTAGGTTCTGACATTCTGGAGTCTGAAGTTCTAGCCATTGCACCACTACACATGTGCGGAGACGCTGTCAACACTTTCCTACAATGACAAGCACACTTACTGGCATGAACACAGATCTTGCACTCGGTACACGTGAGCAGCTTGCTCTCTCCTGGCACATCTAAATTGCTGTTCCTGCCAGGAGGGTTCTGGTTGTCGATATTTGTTATGAAGCATGTGTTAGGTATGAGAGGTTGGGAACAGCGGCCCTTGTTCACGGGAAGACAGTGCCCCGGGCCGGAGCTGTCATCGCTGTCTGATGAAAACGATTGGTCAGGTCTCACCTGCAAAAGTATGGGGAATTTTGAACAATGGAAAATGTTAGAGCATGCAGCAAACACTCGTTAACTTTGCTTACTGCCTTAGTTTCTCACTCCATCCCGACATGAAACTGTTTCATTGTACATATAACATATTACACTGTACTTTACACAAGATCATGTTGGCAGTATTATTATATTTTTTGCAGCCAATATATTGTACAATTTTGCTACAACCGTGGGTCATTAGCTACGCTTTCCCCGGAAACAAATAGGGACAGTTGAAGAATCCATGAAGGTATACCGACAGGAACAAATTGTTTGAAATTTATCTTTTAAAAAATAAATTATTTTATCAAGGATGTGGCATGCAGATGGCACTGGGCCAACGAACCTGTCTGAAAAGTCGACACACACTGCAGAATGGCTCAACCTCAGCACATGTCTCGTTGTACGTGCGTTCAACGTCCATGACATGTGGCCAGACTTGGAAGAGACGTTTCACGTCCCGCATCCATGACTCAACACGCTTGTCAGACATCAACTCCTCCAGTTCTATAAATGTTAAAATAGTTACCACTGCTGCAGCATGGCAAATGTTTCACATATAAAGTTGGGTTGTTTTTGTAGTAAATCTGTATTTGACCTACAGGGCATATACCCCCTTTTTGCATCAATCTGTCTACTATGAAAAAAAACGTATCATATCAGATTCACCATTTATTGTAACTATTTCCCTCTTAACTAATGACCCAGTGGCAACATAAGAAAGTTGACATCATTAAGTATTGGTCAAATTCCACTAAAACTTCAGTTTCAAAAGATCTGGGCAGTCGAATATGTTAGAATATATAATTATAGTTTAAACCACACAATTTCCTGGTATCAGCAATCAAACTTTAATTCTTAAGTTGTGCTATGTTGGTTTCCAATAGTCATTCAATCTGTGTTAAATTTGAAAAAAATCAAGAATAATTATTTCCACTAATAAATCGAAGGCAAAACAATATTTCAAAAGTGTTAATGAACAACTGTACCAATGAATATTTCTTTCACAGGACATTAAACTGACAAAACCATTTTTCTTTCTTTCAGGGTACAAAAGTTAACATGACACATTGGGCCTCAAGAACACAACACACCAGTGATTCTCTTGGCTTTTGGGTCTTCCTTTGGCGACTGCTTCCCACCGTCTTTTGTTGTTGACTTGTCGCGACCAGTCTTTGCCACGACACCAGACTTGGGGGTCTTGTCCTTCCGCTTACATGTCTGAAAGCAGAAGTTACTTGTCAAGACAGCACAAGGTCACCAACTGTAGCACTGATGTCCTCTGCTAGATTGCGTGCTTGTCGCATACATCATGCAATAACACGAAACAAATTTTGACGGTGTAAGTGACTAAGTGCCAAGATTTTTGCAGAGTCACTGACACTTTCTATTATACACAGTTGGTGATGAGGAGCATGGATGAGTCTTTTTAGTACTCACAGGAAAAAGCTCAGTTTGTTCTACGCACCGTTACTAAGAACTAAAGAACTGTATTTCTACATAGTGACTACAGTCACAATAAACTTCCACAGGAGCTACTAGGCTACCGCTGTGCCTATAATCTGTTTAGCCAATTTGGCTAAAGGTCAGAAATTTGTTTAGCCAAATGAGATTTTCTTTAGCCATTTTTTTAGATCTATTACATTACGTAGTATAAAATGCAAAATAAGACAAATTCACAAGAAAAATGCCAAATTTTAATTAACTAAACATTTAAACATTTAGCTAAACATATATAACACAAATAAATATCCAGTATAAATTAACAGAACATTGTTAAACTATAAAAAGAAAGCTGAACAATTGTTGGGAATTTTGCAAATACAAAGAAACAACACCTAAAACATACTATTAATGTAATAAAATTAACATTACAGGTGAGTATAGCAGAAGTTGAAAGATATACAATTTTATAACAAGGCAAAATAATTAAGAACCATCTACTCTACTCTTGTAATTCAGTGTATTAATATAGTTATTACCTATCTTAAAAATCACTTGATTAATTCATTAATTGAATAGAGTAATTCACCAAATTAGTTAACTGTGATCGACAGTAAACCTGGCCTGGGTGATGCAGGCTATTATGATTAAAACATGTTTTTGACATGCATCTTTCCATCTGTAATGTTTCTGGTGGTGATACTTGCCAAATATACATGAATTACAATCTATATTGGCATTTTATTGAATAGATGACACATTGATTAATGACCATGCCATGTGACTGCGCCGATACTGAACGAAAATATGGAACCTGTCGGGTACATCGTTGTACCCATTGTCTAGTAAACACAATTCTTGATTGAATTAAGTCCCCCCTATTGTCTGTGAGCATGGCTAAATAGAGGGATTAGCGACCTACTGTTTACCCAGCGGGTAATGTTACGCTTTCTGGTTATTTAGGTCAGTTGTATGTGCGATAGTTTAGACAACTTCAACAGAGTCGGTGGTTGAATAATGCAGTCATGTATTGCTTATAACATCAATAATAACGATAGAAATAACGTTTCGCTAATTTGGCGAAGAGTTTTAATTTATTTTTGCCAAATAGCAAACCGTTTCGCCTATGGTGCAATTGGCGATCGACAGCGCTAGCCTAGAGCAACATCCTCAGGAACAGAAGTTCAAAGGTGCAACAAACCTGAATAATTAACCCATTTTATCCGGAATACGATTCTAGTCGTAGTTACCCTTTTTATCCGGAATACGATTCTGATCGTAGTTTGCACTTGACACGGCTTCCCTGCACTGACGTTTTGGAATCCCATTGGCTGGTTAACACCGAATGACGTCAGTATATCGGGATCACTAGGAAACTCATATTTTTCAACCAATCAGCGCCGTTCTTTGGGTATTTGCAGTATAAAGTGGGTACCCCCAAGCTAAAGTGAAATCAAAGATGGCGTCGAGTCGCAAAGATCGTTAAATGTTGACGTATTTTGAAGGATAACTCCATTAATTTACTTCATACTGGTGATGACAAGAAGGCACACAAGTGGATAGACGATATAAGATGGACGGTTATGGTATTTGATGCGACATTTGTCCGTGAAGACCTACTTTGAAGCCATCGAAGTGGGTCAACCGACAACGGCATCCATTTTTGCCCACCTCGCTCCACGCCGTATTTTTGGCGCCAAACAAAGTTAAGAATATTTCCAACGACGGTAACTACTTTAGAGTACTTCTTTATTAGTTATAAGAAATGAGCCACAGAATTATACATCGTTGACAGAAAATATTTCAAAAATTTGCATAATTCCGCTCAGCGGCGCCACACGTTGGCGATTCAGTCGATTGATGTGGGGGTATTACAAAAAAAATTATATTATGAGATTATTATCCAAGATGTGTGGACAAGTCGTATACCTTTATTTTCAGCAGAGATTAATGGCAAAAATGTTGGGTGAAAAGTAATGTGACAAACCTCAACATAGTTTTGAATTTATTAGGCATGTTTTGCCATATGCCACATATAATATATATGATAAAGCTATGAGTTTATCGATGCGACTGTATAGTTTATTTTATCTACTTTCTAAAGGTATATCACATTTAAAAATTGATTGAGAAATAATAAAGTTATGTCCATTTTAAATGAAGGCCTGTCATTTTTTAATGCTGACAGATTGGTTTGAGGAAATGATCAGGAACTGGCTGCAACTCGTCTGCACTAGCTTCAGGATAAAATGGGTAAAACATTGTCACAACACACACACATCCTCATCAGAACGAGGTTCACAAACAAAAAGTTGTTGTATTCATCCTTTATCAAGTTATCACACTACCAGATTTAAATCTCTCAGCTGGACAGAGATGAAGCCACAGAAAGATTTGACAAACCTTTTTGGACATCTCTGTGTCTGTTGGAGTTGGTTGTGCTGGCGTCTCACTGGGGGTGACATCAGTGCGACTGCTGAAGTACGCGTGCTCCAGCGCAGTGGCATTCATCGAGTCCAAGTCTGCTGGCATTGTCTCCGAGTACATGGGGACATCATACTCGTCACTGGTCAACACATCATCCAGTGGCATTGGTGGCGAGTCTGTATTCTCACCACCCCCTACCACCTCCTCGGTTAGTTCGAAGTTGTCGCTGACAACGTCGCTGGCGCTAGTCTGACCCGACTCGAGACTACCGACGCTGCTCAGGAAGGGCGCAGAGCTCGTCGTCATCGCCACTGCTGCTATCGTCGTCGATGGCGCCACCTGCTGGGACATGACACTGAACTGGAGTGGCTGGCGCTGCACCGACGTCCCAACCACTCCCAACAAGTTTTTTGTCTGCTGACTAGACAACGACGACGCACCGACAGTGTTAGCAGGCGCCAGGCACACAAGCTGATTGCCGATGAGATGCAGCTGCCCACCTGAGGCTGCTATCAACTGTGCTGGATTGGCGATGACGGTCTGCACGCCATTCTGCTGAGCCACTCCTGAGACTGACACAACGCTGCAAGGTGGCGCCACAGTCGACCTGAAGAGCGAGACCGCGGCGACATTTCCCGGTGAGAGGGCCGAACCATTCTTGACACCACCACCAGATGGTGCTGCCGTCACACTTGTCATAACAAGACGAGTGCCTGTCTGTGCAGGTAAGCAGTTC
Source organism: Ridgeia piscesae (assembly GCA_025642075.2). Classification (NCBI taxonomy): domain Eukaryota; kingdom Metazoa; phylum Annelida; class Polychaeta; order Sabellida; family Siboglinidae; genus Ridgeia; species Ridgeia piscesae. Next base: position 474,040 of record JAODUO010000469.1, read on the forward strand.
ACTCCACTACTGCTGGTTGACGTCAGTGTGGACACATTGTGAACTGGCCCTGTATGTTGTAGTAGTGCCCTTGTAGTGTTTGTCACCTCGGGAGACTGGTGGGGCGTGGCACCCTTTGTCATGTCACCCGTGGCGTTGGTCTCATTCTTCTTTGTCATTTGCTCCTTAATGCTTGCCATGATCTTGGCGATGACAGCGTCTTGCACAGCTTTGTCATTCTGCTCCTTCACGCTGGCGTCCTTTGTCTCCTGCACTACTATGGCAGATTTCTTGTGCTTGCCTTTAGCAGTTGTTGTTGGCTTTGGAACGGGCGATTCTTCCTTGAGGAGCGCTGTCGGGATGTCTCCAAACTCCTGTGAGAGAGGGTGACGTTTCTTCGACACAACTCCCGTGTCAATTGCCTTTACTTTCCGTTTCCTCTGTTCTGGCCTGCAGGGAAAGTAGTCATAAATTCAACAGAAACCTAACACATCATAGTGAAATGTGTACACAGAGACACATACCACACAAAATGCTTTCAATTTTCAACGTAAGTTTTCCTATTTGTCCCAACTGTATTAAGGTTCTTCAAATTATTTGGTTGATTATACAAAGAGTGAAAAATAAAGCAAACTATCGATATATCACGACAGTCGGTGCAATACCATCAATACTACAATGGATTATAAATAGTAATGATTGATAGTAAAATCAGCCAGCAAAGCTACTGCGTCACTGCATTATAGTTTGTAAACATATTTTCAACTAACACTTTTAGTCCTGTTCGTTGATATAACTGCAATGTAATTAACAGATTCACAACACTAAATGAACTACCATCAGTCATGGTCTGGGACTGCTTTCCTAGCTACTCGATACTGTACGATACTATTGCAATACAGACAAACCTTTCGAGAGTTACCGACTGCTATGAACATGCTTCAAAGAGTAGTTTTTCGTATGAACATGCTTACTCTGCACCGATGATGCCGAGTTCGAGAAGATCGGTCTTTGCCTGTGCTCCGCCGCGCCCCGAGTGAGGGTACAGCTTACTCTGGTCGTCCTCAGGGTGGGGCGCCAAGTCCTTGCCCTCCTTCCAAAGCTCGTACTTGTCTGGCTGATAGCGCTTCACAAAGCAGTCCATGCTGATGCGCACCATGTCCCGGCTACAGTTGCACTGTAACATACACATAACTATACGTATCAACACAACACAACAAGTCAATCAAACCATCTAACTATTAGTCCATGCTGATGTGCACCATGTCCAGACTACAGTTGCACTGTAACATACACATAACTATACGTATCAACACAACACAACAAGTCAATCAAACCATCTAACTATTAGTCCATGCTGATGCGCACCATGTCCCGACTACAGTTGCACTTTAACATACACATAACTATACGTATCAACACAACACGTCAATCAAACCATCTAACTATTAGTCCATGCTGATGCGCACCATGTCCCGACTACAGTTGCACTGTAACATACACGTAACTATACGTATCAACACAACACAACAAGTCAATCAAACCATCTAACTATTAGTCCATGCTGATGCGCACCATGTCCCGACTACAGTTGCACTGTAACATACACATAACTATACGTATCAACACAACACAACACGTCAATCAAACCATCTAACTATTAGTCCATGCTGATGCGCACCATGTCCCGACTACAGTTGCACTGTAACATACACATAACTATACGTATCAACACAACACAACACAACACGTCAATCAAACCATCTAACTATTAGTCCATGCTGATGCGCACCATGTCCCGACTACAGTTGCACTGTAACATACACATAACTATACGTATCAACACAACACAACACGTCAATCAAACCATCTAACTATTAGTCCATGCTGATGCGCACCATGTCCCGACTACAGTTGCACTGTAACATACACATAACTATACGTATCAACACAACACGTCAATCAAACCATCTAACTATTAGTCCATGCTGATGCGCACCATGTCCCGACTACAGTTGCACTGTAACATACACATAACTATACGTATCAACACAACACGTCAATCAAACCATCTAACTATTAGTCCATGCTGATGCGCACCATGTCCCGACTACAGTTGCACTGTAACATACACGTAACTATACGTATCAACACAACACAACAAGTCAATCTAACCATCTAACTATTAGTCCATGCTGATGTGCACCCATGCTGAGGGGTTTACCATAAAATACAATGCAAAAACTGTTGTACTTTACCTGCAAAAGATACAAATATGAAAGTTCCAACAGTGACTTTAAAATAGCTCAGAAAGTACCGGTCTGCATCATGTTATAAAGGAATGGCTATAGTATGATTCTAAATAACACAACTGGATGTACTCTTGGACAAAGCACAGTAGGCATTAAACACTCACCAGAACACATCGTTTCCCATACTCAATCCAACGCTTCGTTGCAAAGTTTGTAGACTCGGCACAATTGTAGCCATTGTTGAAGCCGGCGTGGTATCCATACGGGAAGGTGATCATGAATTCACCTGGGTAATGGACAATCTGAAAGTGCAACTACCTGCTGTCAAACATGAAAAATAACCATGTGGCACTCTCATGCATCACTCTCCTCATCTCCTTATGACTCAACCGAGACTGACATCAACACTGATCCTTGATTCGGTTATCCTGAGCACACATGTCATTATGTACATCTACTCAATAAAACTGCAGTGAAAGACAAATTAACTTCTGAGTTCAGCTGCTCTGTTTTTCCTTTGGAAAGTGCAGAATTGCTACTTGACGCAGAATTGCAACTTGAATTTTTAATCATGTCTAGAAGCAAGTAAACAAATTATGTAAAACTCAGGTCAGCTATGCCTTTCATCATATTACATTTTTGTGTGAAATTGCTAGGGTACCTTGTCAAAGGGAATGGAATATTTCCTGAGGACACTGGGCGAGATAACAGTCATCTTGTGGCGCATGAAGCCAGCACACGTCTGGGCTGTACTGGGGAAGAAGCCTGCAAACAGGACATTGATTATCTGAGTAGTAACAAACATATCACAGATATAATAGTATGATTAAGAATAATTAGTGTAACTGATTACAATTACCTCTGCATGTAACCTCAAGATTTCATGATGCAGACAATCACTCATTTTTACTATAATACAAATGGTCCCAATTTGAATATTATCATCTGGAAACACTGTAATTATCCATGAAACATCCTGATTCTGACCATGTTTTATTGGGGATACTGTGAAAGCCTGTTGAATAAATTGCGAGGTGCAGTGCTATAATGCTGTACAGACTTTTAAATTAAATGTCAACATAATAAGACAATAACACATACCTGCTGCGAGCCTCTCCAGACGGCGACCGTGCTCCGGCGGCACGGAGTACCACGTCTTCGGAGCACCAAAGTGCAGGTAATTGATACTGTAGAGGTCCATGTCTTCTGTGTGCCACCCAAACGTTGTCTTCCACATGCCAAAGTACAGGTAGGCAGTGTTGACACCCTCGATCTTCACGCCATAGTCCTCGTTGACACAGTCGAGGATGGTGCCGAGGTGGTTGATATTCCAGTATGGCTGGTCAGTGTCTGTGAGTGAACCGGACGTGTCTGCTCCATACAACGGGTTGATGAAGGTGATGTTCTTCCAGTATTTGCGCTCCAGCTCCTCCATGTTGTTGTGCACCGGCTCACGATGTCTGCCCACACACACACACACGACTGGGGTCAAGTACACTGGTCAAGTACATACACTACTTGGTCAAGTATACAGAGCAAGATGACAACACGTCATAGCATTAAACTTGCAGCTTTTGTAAAATCGGAAGGAAATAGCTGAGAAACATCCATGAAAGATATCCATAATTAGACAAAGTACAAGTCTTGAATTACAAAACCTGAGTGCAAGTCATTGTCTTGTAAAATGTTTAAATACAAGTGAAAGTACGTGAACCCAACCAATGTAAGGCAACAATGTATGCAGATCATTAAAAACACTGACAAATTTACAAAAGTATATATTACTGAACCAGTTTCAATACAAATATTGTATTTGTTTATTAAAACACAAGGCCAATTTCAAATGCATGTTCATATGCATTGATCAGCAGTGATTAGTAAATGTCTGACTCCTACTCCTGACAACGTACCTGTCGCTGTTGGCGAGTTTCTTAAAGTCTGTCACATGTATGGGCTTTCTCTGTATGTTGTACTGCTGATACAAGCCCTGACAGCCAGTGATCATCTGCTGGATGGGGGCTGGGATGACAAGATCTATATCATCGTAGTTCTTGCTGCGTCTTGGAATCCACTCCTTTGGTGGGATCACCTGGGTTTGTCAAATAATTGGAATTTAAACTTTTATGTGCTCATGCAACATTGGCCAGATGTCACTAAGTGGTTTGGGTAGATTTAGTTTGCTCATGGTTAACCCTAGAGGTGACCCAAAAATCCTATGTCGCATACTGTTCCTATAAAACCCATAACGTCGCTAATATTGGTCATAAAAATATGAATGATGTATCATTTTAATGCTGATAATATGGCAGTATAGCATAATTAACCTTCCAATATGAAATCAAATTTACAACATTGCTACTTAGTAAAAGGTTCCATTTTACCTTGCAAACACCAGCACGGTGGCCACCATTTTCTTCAATGTACTCAATGTAACGACTGAAGTCCTTGAATTCATCCATCGTTGGCCGAAAGGTCATGATTTTTGGCACAATATGGCCACCACTTGATGCCTCCATGATTTATGTGTGAGACCTAAAATACACAGAAACAAACCATTTATGCAGTTCGGTTACAAATGGTAAAACATATTCCTGCAATGGTCAGCGAAACATGATAAGTTTGTAAAGTTTATTTTAACATTGGAGTGAAAAACAATGTTAGTCTCTCAAGATAACCATGTGTCAGAGATGTTCAGCATAATAACCAATTGCTGCTGTACAAAGTCGTACAAGAAGCACAGCCATTCATGCATCATGTTCAGTCTGGTCAAGTTTGATAAACAATATGTTGGTGAATCCAACATGTACACACCTAGTAAACGCACTGGATATAACTATGAAATCCAAACTTAATAAATCCCTCTCCCTGGGGTTTCATACAAATACCACCCAGTGTTGCATTATTAACTGTAGATACCAAAATATACTCGGTTTTTACAGAATATTTGAGGTGTCATATTTTGGGTATAAATTGTTGTGGAAATTCATCATCTATATCACAGATGACAGTTATTCCTTTTTTAAATCCATGTTTGCTTGGAGACAATTATGGCAATCAGCGACTTATGTTTTGCTGGTTTCTACTTTCATCAACACATATCTAGGGGTAAGGAAAAGAAAGTAGTTCCGTAATGTTGTTACTGTCGGTTCACATCACTACAAACCTTACGTCGACTGCATTACGTGGAATTTTAAGACAAAGAACACGAAAGCATGGCATAATATAAACAACTGCACTTTTAACCACTAGTTGCAATTTGTGTTGTTTGCAAAACAAAGCATCTCCGAAAACGCACGACGCTACGTGACAAAACGCGCGCACGTGCCTGACACGAACTTCGAAGATAAAAAATAGGTCAACCACAACACGGCTACGCCTACGTTACTAAGTCTAAGGTTTATTTGCGTATTTGCACTACTATTAATACTCCTTTCACGAAAATTTCACTGACAATGTATAATCACACGATTCGAAACACAAACATATTCACGTCGCAGCATGTCATCGCATTTTTCTCAAAATAAATGTTGCCGAAACACGCCAATACGTTACCGCAACGTGAAAGCGTCAAAACTCCAGGTTTCAGCCAGGCATTGCGAGTTCAGCGACACTGACATGCATGATTCAGCCAGGACAATAATTTATTTATTGCAATTATTAAATGCATTTTTGTTAATAAAAGGCGCAGTTGCTCACTATCTATGTTATCATTCTGTCACCATATTTCACATAAATTCTGTTTGAATGCGCGGAGATTATGCCGCCATCGCTTTGGCTCAGCTAGGCATCTGGCATTTGCTACCGAAAATGACCCTTAATGATCAGGATGGTTGCACACGACAACATGCTAGGAAGCCATAATAAAGCGCTTACCAACTATATGCGAACTGCTGTATAATATATGCTGATCGTGCTTAACATTTGAATTAGAAATTACTTTCCGTCTGGCAATCTCTCCATCTACTCGGCTTTCGAACCGGATAACCGTAGCGCTGAAATTTGTATTCATGTTGCACTTCCGTTTGTAACCAAATGTTACTTGGATCATTCCTAAGGAAGCGGAAACGAAAGACGTATCGAGACTTTAAATACTGGTGGAATTTTGTGTAATTTATTTGATTAATCTCTCTTCAAATGTCTAATGACATTTGGGATTATTTTGTTAAGCGCACATTGCGTTAGCAACGAGGTGCCTGTTCGTTTGTGTTTCTTACGTAGGTGTCGCACCAGTAGTTTGAAGGCATTTGCGACAACCCGGTAATTCGCTAGGTGGCAGCATGGTACTATCGTGATCCGTGCGGTGCAAGCAGGCTTTTATCAGAGCTAATAGATCCGATCTAGGGTTCTTCAGCACACAACGCCCTCACAAGGATGGGATCAAAACTTTAGTTACTGTGCTAAACGACGAGACATCCGAGATTGAGCGAGATATGTTCACGTTTGGACCCATCCGGGGGGATGCCCCAGCTCCTATCTTCGGAGGGGGGGATGAGTGCCCCAGGGCCCAGGCCCCAGCTCCTATCTAATAACTCTGGTTTCATGCCGGTGTTATAAAGTATTTATGATATAAATACCATGGGCTGTTCGTTAACTTTGTCGTGGCGATTATTGTGAAGATGTTGCTTAACAATTTGGCAAATACTTTTTATAATATTACGTTCGTTTAAATCCGTTGTCACGGATTATGGCGCACTGCAGTCACGTGATTTGCACTTACTCTCAAAACATGCCTCGAAACCTATTTGCGTCATGTGTTCATTTGCGACAAATAACTTTGCTGAAAGGTTATCTATACGTTATTTTGCTCATAGTGGCCGATATATATATATATATATATATATATATATATATATATATATATATATATATATATTACTAAAGATGTATTTAATATGAAATTCAGCGGGAAGCTTTAACGTACTTACTGGTAACTAATGACAACGACTGACAAGCGCATGCGCAGAAACGTTATCCGGGTAGTTTATAACTGCCGGAAAAATGTAAACGCTATACCTCTTTACAAAACTTGGGTCTGCTCTCGCCGGTATAGTGTAAGTAGCAAACGCGAAAACCTCCGCAGAGACGCTGCTGGATCCCGATATAAAAATAGGACAACAAGCTAGGAAATCATGGCCATGGTCCGGCCCAGAGAACAGAGAAGATAGTCGTGGGGGGGCAGAAAGAGGGGCAGGCACAAAACTGTAATCAGGTTGGGGTTGAGCAAGAGCACAAATTCTGGTGAGAAATACTAAGGAAAGCACGACTCATGCCAGACAACTATTTTATGGTTAGCCTGAATCTATTGTACCTGGTATATATATATATATATATATATATATATATATATATATATATATTATATATATATATATATATATATATATATATATATATAATTGTACTTTATATATATATATATATATATATATAATTCTGTTTGGTATATATATATATATATATATATATATATATATATATATATATATATATATATATATATTAATATATATATTATATTATATAATTTGTATATATATATATATATATATATATATATATATATATATATATATATATATATATATATATATATATATATATATATATATATACAAAAATTATATATATATATATATATACAAGTAAGAATATATATTATATATATATATATATATATATATATATATATAATATATATATATATATATATATATAGAACCCAGTAACAGTACCAATGCAGTTAAACTGGAAGTAGAACCATAAGAAGAAAAGGTGAGTTCTTCACGTACATTGACACTGAAATACACACGAATGGAAGCACGGAAAAATACGAAAAAGCTATTGTTGTTATAGTCACATTCCTCATTTGGAGGACAGTTTGAAAGGCATGACTGAACTAATCAAGCTAAATGCTAGAGTCTAAGCATTTTCTATTTTACTCAATTGCAAAGTCAGGAAAATTACTATACATACTATAACACATCATTTGACCCAACAATTAATAGTTAAATATATGTGGTCAATGGTCAAGATCCAGCAAGCGATGCGTTTGGGCGGAAGTGACGTAACAATCTGTTAATGCTATTTCCGCCCACGTTTTCCTGGCTATATACAGAACATGTCTGCACGATGGTGCTGGTGTCAAAAGAAAACGTTAAAGTTATTTGGAACGAACAATGTCAACCATTTACGCAGTGTGGTAAGTTAAGACGTTTACTATTCTATTTGTA